>WNWU01000037.1:4725972-4773513 GCA_012654045.1 Ptyas mucosa
GCTGGCTGAGGAATTCTGGGAGTTGAAGTCCACAAGTCGTAAAGTTGCCAAGGTTGGAGACCCCTGACTTAGCCAAACTAGACCCCAGATTTCTCTGTTCTTGTCCTTTCTACTTCATTATAAAGGAAACTGGATAAAGCATCCCCTCTAAACCTACAGGGATACCTTAGTACTCAGCTGCTTTGAAATTCATCGAAATTGGTACTCAATGTATTTGGTCACGGAAATTTTGTCCCGTTACTCATAGTTTGTTTGGTACTCGACACCCAAGCTAGAACTTGTCGGTGTCAGCTGCCTTGTGACTCACTATGGTATTTCTTATGGGGGAACACTGTTTGGTACTCATCGTTTTTGGTACTCGTCGCGCCTCCCAGAACCAATTAATGACGAGTACCGAGGTACCACTGGTATATATAGCTTAACAGATTTCTTTTCTAGATGGTGCGAAAAATACTGCATTTTAATAGCCAGGTAATGACACGATTGGCGATTAGTACGTAGAAAAAGTACCCATTTATTCAAGGTATGACAAGTATATTTACAATATATTCTCCAAAACAAGATCCTTTATGTGATTTTTTTTTTCAAGCAATCAAGAATTACATTTAAACGGGGAGATCTTATTTGTTACAGAAGGTATTATTTCTGCAAATGATTACAACATAGGAGGCTCAGTTCTAGGTATGTTTATCCTTAGAGATGAGCCTCAATGTAGTGCCAGCACAATGATTCCCAAGTATACAAACATAAGACAGCCTTAAGGTTAAAGAATCGTTCCGTCATCTTCTATCGCAATGCCAATTGTGTAAAAACTAATTTTGTGACTGCTAAAGGGTAGGATCTTAGAAGTTGCAAAGGATTGTATTTTTGCTCCCTGGCTGCCTGAACGTAAACATAATAGTATGTTTTAAACCGCACAACACAGCAAACTAGTTTAAATCATATCAAATTCTCTGGCTCCTTCCTTTTTTGTGAAAGAGAAATATACTACCACTTACAACCTTCCATCTGTTCATAAGCAACTTCAGAGGGTTTTCTAGGAGGGTTTGGCAAGGCAACAGAACAGCAGTGGTATTAGATTGCACTCTGCTGACTTAAAAACAACTCCTTTGAATTTTTTTAAAAAAGTGTTCTGAATTTTAATGTGAATCTCAGAAAAGTGAAAGGATGCCATCCAAAGTGGCCAGTGTAAGAAGCAAATTGTCTTCGCTTTATTTTCTAGAGCACCATGACACTATGTTTGTTATTTAACCAATGTCTCATCTACATTTAAGTAAATTATGACTTAACCAGAATGTCACATGGGTATGACGAATTAAATGATGGGGCCTGATGATGCTTGGATGAGATTATGCCCTGAAATGACTGGAAGCAATGTTTTCCTCTGCTACCTTCACAACATGGAAAAGAAACAGAAATAGGAAGATTTTTATTCCTATTGCGTTAGGAATCCTTCTTACTTGGTAGTAGTGTGGTGTTGGAGACTCAATACTCAAATGAGGCTCATTGTAAAATGTAATGGAAGATAATCTGGCAGCATGATCCTTCTGGAAAGACTCCTGAGGTTGCAAAACATCTGATGAAACCCAAATTTATAGCTCTAAGGACATGTGCATTGCTCCAAATCTTAAGCATCTCTCCCAGCCCACAAACTGCAACTGAAATGGTTTAAAATATGAGAGTCAGTTAAAAATTATTTTCTACAGTCAAAGTATCAAATGAAAGCTATAGCATACATAGCAAACATGTTTAAGGTTTGTTTTGACCATGGCCTACTCAACTCAACAGGATTCTACTTAAAATAATTAGAGACAGTGTCTGCAATATAAAACAACACCCCACGTTACTGGTGTTGTAGGGACAATTAGATCAGTTACATCTATTTTAAGACTGAAAACAACCAACTGCCTAGAGCAAGATTCCCTAAACTCCAGGCCGTGGCCCATTACCGGGCCCTGAGTCCTCCAGACCCAGGCTGTGGAAGTGGTGGGCGAGTACGTACATGGGCACCTCCTCATGCGAGCTGCGGGAAATGTGGATGCACATGTTCCATTTGTGCGAGCGACAGGTGTGCTTGCCAGCCACTCGTGCAAATGGAGCTGTGCACGTCCATATGCTTGCCTGCTGCTCTTACAGAACCATCCCCCCTCCCCCCCAAGAAAGAAAAATATCCTTTCTTAAGGGATACTTCTCCCAAGATGAAATCAAAGAAATGTGTCAGGAGCGTGTCAATTGTTCCATCATATAATACTGCAACTCTGGAACAGGATGTTCCGAATGTTTTTGGAAGCGGTCCAAACACCATAGCAGGCCCATTTTGTATCAGACTACACCAGAACACAAGGACCATTTGTTTCAAAATTGGGAGTGCTCTATTTTGGGATCAGAATGATCCATAATGGAATATTTGTTTTGTTAACTCCTCTACAATGGGAAAGCTCACGGAGAACTGTCCCTTGAAGCGCCAATTCAACAATGATTTTCACAGCTTTACAAAATCGATTCGTCTCATCAGAAAGTTCTTTTAAAGAATCACTTAGTGCACTTTTAAAGAACAAAATAGTTCCCATCCTTGGGTATTAGTCATTAGTGTTTATTCACTCCAAGGTATTTGTCTGGCTGTTTGAACCATTCAGATTTAAAGAAATCAATAGCTTTGCTTGCTTCAGCTAAAGTAGTCAGGACAAATTTATGATCAAGAGCCACTGCAAGAAAGGTCCGAAAAAGGAACAATGTGATTTTCCTATGGCTTAAGTCATTCACATTTTCTCTTTTGCCAGTTCAGTTAAATGTCCATAAAAGTTCTGAATCTTGCAGTTTGTAGCAATAGGAATTATTTCTCATAGTCAAAATATAACAAATTAATGTGCCATTTGATCAAGGCTACTAATATGATTTCCCAAGACTTCCCAGCAAACTGGCTGATTTGTTTGATGGTTAGAAAAAGTTATATACACAATAAATTAGCTTCGTAACTTGCTCCCTCAGAATAAGAATGGGACGCTTAAGCTGTCCTTCAAATCTAGCTCCTGGATCTCAGATATTGCCAGTAAACAAAACATGATGCTTCATGCTTTAGGACTTTATAATGTTGGCTACCAATAACCAAATTAAAAACAAGATTCGGGATTGAAATGCCTTTGCACAAATTTGTGAGCTAGGCAACTCCCGTTTCATAAACTGTGTGAACATCATGAAGCAAAGCAACTCACTTCAGGAACTACATATTATGTGCACATAGTTTATTCAATGAGGAAAAGGTTACTTCTTGCTTCCAACACTTACCAGTAATTGGGATAAAGAGAACCAGTAGAAAGGAGTGTAAAAATGGTTTCCCCATTTCCTGCCAAACCAAACATCTAACGAATCCAGGAATGGTTTAACACGGTTTTGTACAATTCCGTACAAAAAAATGATTTTTTTTTTTTTTGCATATTCCAAAGGTAAAAGATGTAGGTAATGAAAATTTACATTTGGCTGGAAACATTTTCCTACAAAGATTTATTTCAGCGTCTATTTACAGAGAGATTTATACAGCTGAACCGTGTGATGGAGTCTTCTGCTACTGTTAAAAATGAGAATTCATTTTAAACGCCGTGTGAATCAAGCGTAAGGAAGCTGTCTCGCCTTTCAATAGAAGAAACAATCGGGAGAAGATTTTTTTTTTTCCCCTTCCAAAAAAAGGGGAGGAAGTAGGAAATTTGGCAGGCAGGCAGGAAGAGAGAAGGGCCACGCCTTACCAACTGACCCATGATCACTCTATTACAACTTCCGACGTAAGGAGGTAAAAATGACAGGCACTGTTAATTCCATGGAGAGTTTGCTGCATTTAGCTTGTACTCCAAAAATATGAAGAAGTCTTGAAGAGTTCTAACATTCCGTGACTTTTTTGCCAGTTGAGTTCACAGCATTCCTGGTATGTCAATGCCAAGTCTCAGGTTGCAAATTTGCTTCTGCTTCTCTCTCTCTTTTTTTTTATACATTAAATAGGTTTACTGTATACTATGGTGTAAATTGGAAACTTACTTCAAAGACCATTACAAATGTTGCCTTTGTATACAACAAAATCGTTGTGCTGGACTGACCGATCTTCATGAAGGTTTTATAAATAATATAAATTTAGAACCAGTCTTCAGGACCTTTGTCAATCATTATACCATGTTGTTGCTTTCTCCAGCTTTATCTACAAGCTGTGGGCAAAGGAGACAGAAGGGAAGGTGGAATTGGGGTAGGGAAAAGAAATCGTAATTTAATACATTAATTAAGAATGGAACACATTGATGCTACTTCAACACTTGCATTTTAAGTGAGTGACTGGGTGTAGTATAAACTTATTCAAACAATACTATCCAAGGCCTTATGTAGTTTACACAAAGTAAGGCCGTTTGCATTACAGCCGCATTTAGCCATGGTATGTTTTTATGTTAACACAGAGCAACATGAAGATGCAACAGAATGAAAATAAATAAATAAATCAGAAATAATGCAAGTATAAAAACCGTTAGCTCAATAACCCAAAGGGGGGAAGAAAAGAATATTGTTTTGAAAAATAATCAGCCATTCATGCATTAATAGACTGAAAATGATATTTTCAACTAACCATTACTGGGAATTGTCTCCTGAATCTACGCAGGCTTTGAAGAAAACATCAAGAATTAACTTTTCCAAAAGGATTTAACTCCATAAAGTCCAGTTTATAAATGATATTGATACAGGAAAGCAATAAGCAAGCTGTCAAGCCAAATAATGAACAGACTTATTTAAGTAGATTTAATATAAGAAGAAAACCCAGCTGTATTAACTAAGCTTTTTAATCCATTAGACATACTGATGCCTTGGGAACTAGAGGCACGATGTGGGGCTCAGAGGCTCCTGCAGCAATAAAGCAAAATGTGCCAATCTTTGGCATGGCACGCTGCCAGGCTGAGAAAAGGGCAACATGCTTCTCTTAGCTCAAGTGTAATTGCAGCTATATCCTGAAAACATGATATATGTGTCTATATGTATCCTGTTTAGAATTCTCAATTTATAATGCACCTTGAACAAATGTCAGCCACCGCATGTTTAATATTAAACATGTTCAGAAATGCAAAATTAGAGATAGAGAATAATCACAGCTGTAAAGAAATGTGTCAACATCCACAAGGATGCTGCCATGTTGTTTTATAAAGATGGACATGGGCAATAGGCAGTCTTGGATACGCCTGGTGTGGCCTTCTGAAAACTCCCCCTGCAGTTGGATTTCACCTCAACAATATACGACAACTTGCTATTATTTGACAAGTTGTCCGGGGCATATTTTAGCTGGGAAGATTCCCCATCCTTATTCTGTATCTCCAGAAACCATTATACCCAAATTAGGGTGTGAGATGCTAGCAAAAGCAACAGGTGAGCCGAGGTGACAGTTGAACTGTCTCCTTTTAATGAGCCATGAACAATAAATCTGTTATATTTGCTTGGTTTAATTTACTGCTCCTGACAGTCTTGGTGCACAAAATAGGAAAAAAGAATGCTTAAAATAAAATGGCATGTGGAGAAGCTCTTGATGCCTTTCCTGTCACTCAATTGTTTTCTCAGCTGCCTCAAAACAACTTTCCTAGAGTGAAACCTTTTCTGAAAGCCTTCATACTGTACATACATGCAGGGCATTCTGAAGATAGTTCTCAAGCACCCTCTAAATGTTCCCCATTATTTTATATATATTTTTTGTGGGGGAGGATAATTAATGCACCTAACAAGACACCACAAGCCCATTTTAAGGAAAACGGACATTTAGCAGTCGTAAAAGAAAAAATCCTCTCTTGCTCTCTCCTAATTGTCCTTCTCATTCATAGGCCCCAATGGTTTTAGAGAATGTTAGGTTGTCGCCTCAAACTGGAATTGGAAAATCATTACAGATGGTCCTCACTTAGTGACCAGTTGCGAAGATGGCAGTAATACAGGGTGGCCAAAAATTCAATTTCTGACCAATACCCTCCAATTTTGGGGCACCTGACAACAAAAGACTTCAGTGTGAAAAACTGATTAAGGTCTGGTCACTTTCAAGCTGAACTACAAGCTGAATTCCCCTTTGTAGTTCAGCTTGAAAGTGACCAGACCTTAATCAGTTTTTCACACTGAAGTCTTTTGTTGTCAGGTTTCTTAATCAATTAATTAAGGTCACTGAGCTGAGTCTTAACTGGAGGTTAACACATTTTAAGGAAGTGTTGCGGAGAAAAGCAGCTCAATAAGAGACAGTTTAAGCAATCTCTCCACTCTGCAAGGGGGCAACAAAAATATCAGGCACAAGACACTGTAGGAGAGAATTTTATCCGAATTACATAGCGGCAACCAGGGATTTTTGTACCATCTCTGAGTCACATGTTCACTTAGCGACCATTTCATTTAACAAAAAAGTCAATGGAACAGAATGCAATCACTAAATGAGGAGAGGGTGTAGTACCTATTTGTTAAATTTGGGAAAAATAATGTTTTTATATTAAGCTTCATAAATGGTAGCTACAGTTCTGTCAAGAAATATTTGCCCATTTTGGATTTTTATTTGTGTTATTTGTTCATTCAGACTTCCTTTATATGCCAGGAAGACTTAAATGAATCACTGACAACAATCAATAGGGAAAAAATGCAAAAATTCAGAAATGGTTAAAGGAGGTAAGTAGTTTTTCACAAACCTGTGATTTATACTGACAAAGGGACTTGAGTAAATCTGATGGGGGCTTTACATGTGACGTGACAATTTATGCATATCAACAATGTATTCTTGAAACTAAAGGATCAGTCCATTTCTATACCAAACCAGCTTTTAACTTTAAACTCAATTTGCTGGATAAGCTGCAAGATAACTAAAAAAACACCCTGTGAGTGATTGTATGAAAATTGTCCTAATTCAAATTCAAGTAGAGGGGAAAAAAACTCAGGGTAAAATTATATCTCTTCTGACTTGAAACATGGGGAGATGATGTCCAAAAAATCTGGAGAATAAATATAAGGAGAGGGAAGACTGGCTTATCCTGACACAGAGTTAATTTTGCATCCTGTTATCATTGTTACCTGAAGGCAAATATAAGCATTTGGTGATCCATATTTTGAATGCACATCTCTGTACATGCTGGTCCAGATTCTTTAAATGGAATCCAAGAAACAGAAGGAAAACAGAACTTGCTGTGTATTATGTGAAATTATTTAATACTTACTGAGCTTATACCAGGTAAATTCAACAGATACCCCAGAACTGGCACTCTTCTAATAAAACCGATCACCACAGGGAAAAAGCCCCTTTGGGAAAAAAAATACATTACAAGATTAGAAGACTTTTCCAAATAGGCTCCCTTTACACGTTCCTAAGATTTTTTTAAAAAGTTGTTTATTTTTTGTATGAAGAAATATGTAATTCCTCGTATCACATATATTTGCCCCTTTCAGAATGAAGAATGTACCCACCTCTAAGTCTTTACATATTTCAAGTAGTTAGTGATACAGGTAGTCCTTGCTTACTGACTACTCCTTCAGTGACCATTCAAACTTGCAATGGCAATAGGAGATGACCTGTTGTGGACATCACAGCGTCCGTATGATCACATGACTGCAATCTGGATGCTTGGCAACCGGTACACATTTACAATGGCCATCCTGTGGTCATGTGATCACCATTTGTGACTTTCACAGCTGGAGTCCAACAAGCAAAGTCAATAGGGAAGCTGGCAGGAAGTCACTGTCAACTTGGAAAGCTTTCAAGTTGCCATGAGCGAGAGGGAGGGAGAACTGATAGAGTTGATTGATTTCCCTAACTGAAGATACATTCCATACATGCTTCCGTACCGCAATCAGAAGGAGGGTGTTGGATTTTACAGCTAGCCAAAGTGGTTAATTGGAGAATGTGATTTATGATATGGCCAGGGAGGAGGGAAGAGACAGGGTCATAGGGGAATGTAAATCTACGTGGGATTAGTTCTAACTGCATCCGAATATTGCAGAAATGGTGCTCCTAATAAATGACTGTATTTCTTTTGAAGTTTGGCTCATGGCTCATGAATTAGGGCATCTTTCGGAAACTTCACAGTCACAGGTTATGGTCATATGACATCATCCTATGGAGATTCACTTAAAGATTGCAACAGGAACTGATGTCATAAGTCGGTGCCATCACATGATGTCACAATGCAGTGTTTAGCAACAAAGTTACTGCTCTTATGATGGTCAGAAAGTGAGGACTACCTGTACAGACTTAAGTGCTTCCTAATTAGTTTCCTTGCTTCTCACAGGGTAATAGAAACATTTAAACCATACGGACAGGACCAGTTACATGACATGCAACTAAGAAGCCACTGTTGAGTCCAGCTTTGGGAAGGAGACTGCTTAAATAATTTATTAGGACAGTATGGTTGTGTGAACACTATTATTCTGAAAATCCACGCACAATTTTTATAGATACAAACTTAGGGACTTGTAAAATGGGCTGGTTAAGTACTAAGAAGCTCAAGGAGCCTTGCTGAACGTAACAGGTTATAAAGCTTGGTCCCAAAAATCAGAAAGCAGCATCCCCCTATAATTGGAGTTCTACTGATGTCTTCCTTGACATCACAGTGTCGCACATTTAAGAGGATCCCAGATGGGCAGGTAAACCTACTTCTGTTAGTACTGCTGTAAGTACCTAAATCATCAGTGAGCCATGGTGTCGCAGTGGTTAGAATGCAATACTGCAAACTAATTCTGCTGACTGCCAGCTGCCAGCAGTTCAAGTCTCACCAGCTCAAGGTTGACTCAGCCTTCCATCCTTCCGAGGTCGGTAAAATGACAACCCAGATTGTTGGAGGCAGTAGGCTGACGCTGTAAACTGCTTAGAGGGGGCTATAAAGCACTGTGAAGTGGTATGTAAGTTTAAGTGCTATAGCTTATTGCTAAATGCGAATTCTCTCCATTTCCACCTTACAAGGAAAACCATTTTTCGGCACAGAAAACTGGAAACATTTCAAGGAATTATATGGAATTTTAGAAGAGGGTTGTGAAGGATAAGTTATTGAAATAAGCAGTTTAAAAGGATCCCCAATAATATACTGGTGTTGTAGAAAAAAGAATCATGAATCATTGCACAGGCAGTTGGGAAATGCTCCCCCTTCTTCCAGCTGTTTTGGCTTTGAAAATCTGTATGCTGCATACTTTCCGTGAGGGTGGGTGGTGTGTCTGTACGTGAATGTGAGAGAAAATCAGCCCAGGAACAGATGAGATGCCACTACAAGCATTTTCTAAACCTAGAGGGCTCATGGCTATTAGCCAGTTCCTACTTTGTATCGAGGTGATATCCTCAACTACAATTAAGGTAATACATTATGGAAACAAACAGGAGCTAAGACACCACTTCACAACAAAATGCCTTTAAGCATATGTCTTTCCCATAAGCCAAATAAACTGAGATGCCTCAGTATGTCATGTGAGAGAGATTTTTTTTTTTAACTAAAGATTGATAACTGGAGCAAAAAATATACATAGCAACAATCTCGATAAGAGTTGCAAAAACATTAGAATGCTTATTTAAACTTTAGCATGGAGCTTAGTATTCAAGGGGAACCTATGTACTCTTAAATATTCTTATATTTGTAGGTGTCTTAAAGTACTACCAACTACTATTTACTTCATTCATTCATTTACTCAGTCACTCATTGTAGCAGTCCTCATAGCGGAAGTTTTTACTATTTTTATTATTAAACTGCTTGAGTTACAATGTACAGTAGAACGGTAGGAATTTTTGAACTTAAGAAGCTCACTGATCATTTGATGATTATTTAAACTTTTATATGGCTAAAAATAATCTCTCTGGTAATTTGGATTTGCACTGTACAATTAATGAAACTACTGTCATATAGCAAGTGACTACAATGAACCTACAAGGCTAGGAATGGTAAAATTTAACAAAGTTAAGAAGTAACTGTAATAATGTGACCCAAGGTGAGCCTATACATCTGCTACTGTTCCTCATGAACAAAGACTAAGGAATGAACAAATGTAACAGCTTTGTTGCAATCAACCTGTATTATGTTTATGAACTCAGAAACAGATCTACACATCCATGTTTACACTCAGAATCTGCTATCATCATGCATTAATTGCAAGTGTGAATAAAAGTTCAGAATTCAAACACAACCCACATTATGTTCAGATAACTACACTAAGGATGTGCTGCGGCTTCATATCCAAAAGTGAAAGCCTTACCCACAATCAGTGTTAGCATGGTGACACCTCCTTAATTCAAATGTGTATTTACTTGGGATCACACAATTACCACGAGCCACACTTACTCCAAAATGCTTTTCAGTTTATCTTTCAGTTTATCATTAAAGGCAAAGAAACCAGAGGTGAAGTATGGAGGCAGGAAAAAAACCAGAAAGGAACAAGCAATTCTATATTCTAAAGCGATTTGCCTGTCTGTTTTCCAACTTGAAACCTGGGAGTTGCATGATGACTGAATTAATGCCATGTTCTTCAGTAGAGACATCATCTCACAAATAATCTGATAAATTCTAACCTGGTATTATTTAAGAAATCATAACTTGAGTAGTTCTCAAATTATACAAATAGCTGTCAAATTAATACAACGCCCAGGCTTGTTGGTTCATAATCTGTAGGGAATACAGTATTCGGATACCGAACGAATGCAGTCTGAATTCAGCCCTAAGCATCTTTTTGTTTAGGAGAAAGCCACCATTTATTTTAAGAGATAGTGGAATTAAAATTCAGTGGAAGAGACTGACGTATTTACATTTGACTTTCTGATGCAAACCTCACTTTCCTGGTCTTCACTAAACTCAGAGAATAGTGTACGTTAAGCAAGCTCCCCAGCTGAAGTGTTCAGTAATCATTTCAAGCTCTGCTAAGGAAGGATTTGATCATGGCATGGGAACTTTTAGCCCCAAGTAAGCCAAGCAGAAAGATCTGCAAAAGAAAAGCGAACACACAAACCTGCAACTGATTATTAAATAATCAGAAGTATTATTCACACTGGTCTGAAGATTTATAGCTTTCAAACTATTTGTCATCGACCTAGCAACTAAACAGATTTCTACAGAAGCTGGTTATCTTTCTCTGGTAGTTTCTGCCTACCTGGTTTGACAGTCGGCATTGCTCTAAATCCCACTGATCCCTTGTGGGACCCAGGAAGTAATCCTTCTGTGTCATGGTGCCTGTCCTTGGAACACCACCTGAAATTCTTATGCCTGCCCCACTTCTGACCCTGTTTAAATGAGCCCTTAAAACCTGGCTCCGTTCCACACCTGCGTAACAATGAGCAGTAAGCCCCTTATGAGATGCTTTGATTGTTTCATTAAGCGTTGATTATCTCCAGGCACTTTTTTGGACAACGTATTATGTAGTTTTATTGTGTTTATTCTTGCATTTTGAAAGCTGCCCAGTTATACAGATGGAGGTAGCCTATAAGCCTAATAAAGGAATAGTTACTTCTATGCAAATTTTCTTTTTGGTAGTAAGGTGCATTCACCTGGCATTGTGTGCCGGAACTCACAAGCCAGCAGTGTAGGGAACTATCACTTTTTTCCTTGCACATATTGCCAACAGTGCAACAGGAAAGAAACAACTTGTTCTTACCATGAAATGCAACTCTGTAGGAGAAATGATTGCTAATAAAAAGCTTGTTCTTTCCACATTTCTATTTTTTCTTTTCTTTGCCTTAGAAGTTTCATCATCACTAGTAGCTAAATATTTTTCTAAATGAGATTTCAAGCACTATTCTTCACATATCTGAAATAAGGAATGTTTATAAACTCAAGCAGAATTTGGCAATTTCTCAGTGACGGCCAACCAAAAGCATACTTGGAACTAAAATTAAAAGGTCTCTCTGTGAGGGAGATGGGTGGTTAATACATTTGATATATAATTAAATGAAAATACAAATTTTCAAGAAGACCTTACCTGAATAAGAGGAAGAAGCCATAAATTTCAAAGACCATTCCTATCAGAGGCCAGCCAATAAGAACTATAAATACACCGCCCAAGAAAAAACCTGTGGCTTTCACTTTGTGTTTCTGGAAAAAGAATCTGAAAGTTCTTTCTAAACCAATTACGAAAGCCAGGCCAGCCACAAATAAAACCTGCAAAAATGAAAACAAATGTATATAGGAAATATTCAGAGAGAAAATACTCAGATTCAACATAAATGTTCTCAAAACATCTATACCAACAATTTGCTATTGGAGGAAACAGGAATGTCTTAAAGGTATCTTTTATAATGTTGGCACAATCAAAAAACACAACTGTTTGCGAAGGGGGGGGTAAATAATTTACAGTATAAATACTTAGGGGTATTAGTAATATGATAGATTTAGAGAGGAACATTTATTTTTCTCCCACCTTTATTATGTTTATAAATAACTTAAGGTGATGAACATATGTAATACTCCTTCCTTCTCCTATTTTCTCCACAACAACCATCCTGTGAGATGGTTTGGGCGAGAGAGAGGGCCTGGCCCAAAGTCAGCCAGCTAATGCCTATGTTGCTAAGGATTAAATATGGTAATAAATAGGGATGTGCAAAACGTACTATTGTAAAAATAGAATCTTTTATCTCCAGAATAATTTTTATACACAACTAGCAATAAGTGTGTCATTTAAGTAATGAATATTTCACTTGGTGACATTTCCCACAATGCTCTTATTTTAACATTCAGTTTTCTCTCCTCCCCCAAACAGAAGTCTAGATTAACACAACACATTGAACACTAACCCTACACATTGGCAAAAACACAATTCCTGTCCAACAGATTGTAACCAAACAAGTACAGGTAGTCCTTGATTTACAACCATTTGTTTACTGACCATTTGAAGTTTCAACAGTACTGAAAAAAGTGACTTATGACCATTTTTCACAGTTGGAGCGTCGCCATGTCATGTGATCAAAATCCAGACATTTAGCAACTAGCATGTATTTACAACAGTTGCAATGTCCCGGGGTCATGTACGTGATCATCTTTTGCAACCTTCTAACAAGCAAAGTCAACAGGGAAGCCAGCCCCTAACTCAACAACTGCAGTGATTCACTAACAACCGTAGCAAGAAAAGTTTTGATATGGGACAAAATTCACTTAACTGTCCTATTTCTCAACAGAAATTTTGGGCTCAATTGTGGTCGTAAGTCAAAGATTACCTGTAAACCATATTAAAACTTTGTAATATAATGGTCTGGCAATCTATATCAAAGGAGAATTGATGACTTTGAATTGTGGCGCTGGCGTAAATTATTGGGTATACCATGGAGAGAGAGTGTAACTAACAGAGAGGTGTTAAATCGTATAAAACCAGAGATATCACTAGAAGCTAAAATAATAAGACTACATCTGATTTACTTTGGCCATGTCTTGTGTGCAAATTCATTGGGGATGGCAATAATGCTAGGAATGCTTTTTTGGAACAAGAAGAAGGGGCAAGCAAAGAACACGCTGGCTTGATAACATCAAATCTGATATAAAGTTGAACATCCAACAATTGCAAAGAACTGTGCTTGACATGATAGCATAGACAGCGCTTGCCTATAAAGCTGTCAAGTGTCAGACAGAACTAAATGTTTAAAACAACAACAATGGTCTGGCTCCTCTATGTACCAGTTTCTACAACTTGCTGAACCTCCAGCTATCCAATCTCATTGTGTCTAGACCGTTGTGTGAATTTGGCCAGAGGTGAATTACATGAATTGTCTGTGTTAAACATAGGCACTTTTTCAGAATCCTATCATTCTGTGTAAATGTTATTCATGCAAAACTACTTACATTTCCAATAGCTAAAAGTGCTTTGTCGAAAAATAGGATCATTCCAAAGAAAAGAAAAAATACTCCAAAACCTGTAAGACCCATCCCAATTTCTGCAAGACAAAAAATAAGAGTATTAATTACTCAGAGTGTTAGCAAGAAAAGAAAATAACCATTAAAACCTTACACGCAGTTATAACATTAGCCAAGGTTAATTTTAAATTGGCTCCAACTTTTTTTTAAAAAAAAACCCCGACACTTGCCATCTTTTGAGATAGAAACATGCTATTTTGAAGGCACGTCTATAAGAATATTTTTGTTTTGATTACTGACACTTTTGTCTCTAAAAATAGCCTGTATTTGATATAGTGCTGATCTATAGAGTCAGCAATCACAGGGGTGTCAAACTTGCGTCATCGCGGCAGCATCACACAACGTATCGGGACTTTCTTTCCCTTCGCTAAACCAGGTGTGAGCATGGCCAGCGTGTGACGCATCTGGCCCATGGGTCGCGAGTTTGACAGCCCTGAGCTATCACATTTGCAGCCACAACTGTCCTTTTCCCCTTTTTGTCTCCCACAGTAAGCTTACCTACAAGGTTTCTAAAACATTTGTTAATTGTGTAAACAGTTCTAACACTTTTTGGTGCTGAGATCCAGAATTCCCCTTCAAAGCAGAATTCATGAAGAAGTATTAAAATCAATTAACACATTCTCGGTCAAATTACTTATTGCATTTATAAACAGTGCCATCCCTGCCCATTCACTTCTCCAGTAATCTTAGCAGATGCTTTTTCTGTGATGCAGAGACAACTGGAAATATATTGTAGAGTCAGCTGTCACTGTTCAAAGCAGCCATTAAGCCCTACAAAGACACGGGTACTTTAAAAAAGTGGACTTTGTTTTACACTAATGCATCTTTGAGAATATTTCTTTCAAATATTTTGCAAAGGCCCAACATAATTGTTGGCCATAGGATAATATCCATAACTGCACATTATGAAGATACAATCATTTTTCCACTCAGTTTAGAGACTTTTTAAAATAATCTACTTATATTTCTTCCATGAAGACTATTTTTAAAAAAGGATAGACCCATGATTAACTAAATGTAAAAAAAATAGTTTTTTTACCAAACAAACTGAAACATCAGTTTTAATCTAACATTAAAACATTACTCTGCATTAAAAATGTATTATGATTTCAATGCAGATGTGGTCCACCTATTTTACCATAGCAATTCCTTATCTAAACACCTTACAATTAAAATAACCATGATATATTACTTTACTGATGTATTAATAGTACAAAGCAAGATAAACTTTGCATTCCTTCTTGAAATATTTTAAAATTTGTAGCTCAAGGAAGCAGTAAACAAAACCCAATCAAGGAACTACCAACTTAGACAAATTAACAGTAAACAATAACATAATCAAGGAACCACCAAAAACATTCCCACCAACACTGACATGGCAAACCACCAGTACATAAATAGAGAGAAAACCCACCCCCCTTCTAGCACTGATCATGTTATCTAGTTGGGTAATGAGACATCTGCAAGGAAATAGTCAAACTCAGAGAGCACCAAGCACCCCACAGTATTTATAAATTATTTTAATTTTTCAGACAGCTGCCTTAAACAAAGTAAACTGTTATAAGAAACATCAAATTTATTTTTAAGAATTAATACGATGACCAGGAAATGTATAATGGGCAAATACATACAGGCAAATTAGAGAGTAAACAAACAGTTGGAAGAGGAACAAAGCAATCTACCTCTCTTTTGCAACCAGCATAGAAACTGAGCAGGCTGCTAAGGAAAAGAAGCTTTATTTCAATATTTAGTAGAGAAATGCAGCCGGACTCATTTTCTCTCCTTTGTGAACTTCAAACTTGATTTTGAAGTTCGGGAACTGTTAATTTTCAAATATACAAGTTATTGTTTTAGTAAAATTCATTTAAGCTAAGTATATCCAGGGACACTTTTGGAAAACAGAAACTGGACTGTTTCATAACTCTGGAATATTTCTGCAAATCAACAGAGAAATAAAACATATTTATGTTTTAAGTAGTGACTTATACTTTTTGACAGATTCAAATTGAGGACATAAAGAGGTATCAGATTTCTGACAGTAACCCAATAGTAAGAAAGAGAAGGGAGTGAACAGCAAAGTTGCTTCAGTACCTAGAATTAACTGCTCCATGGGGACAGTACAGGAGGATGGAGCTCCAAAGAAGGTCAACTACTATGGGGCAAGACATGACAACATAGATAATGATGCCTTCAACATAGATTGAAATAAACAGCTTAAAGGTTCCCAGCATGATTTCTGTATTAACTTTTTAAAAGTTTTGCTTTAAAAGTTGTAATACATTGGCACTAAATTGATTCTCACAATTATGAATTTGCTTCTTTATGTTCCATGACATTGCATAATATTCACGTTACTTGTGTAAACATGCCAAATGTTTCCTTGTGCAACTTTTATGAGTAACAATGAAATCATTTTATTTTAGACGATTTAACCAAAGTAGCACTAATTTAACCAACTGAGGTATGAGTTATTATATACTACACGAAAAAGGTTGCTTCTATACAAGACTGCTTATCATAAAAGTATCAATTCTGTGAGCATTTACTCAAATATAGCCAACAGAATTCAACACATGCCACTGTAAGCATTCCTGGAGCGTTCACAAAAAGAACAGGTGTGAGATAAACTATTTTATTGCTGCTTCTCACAAGTTATTTACGGAATTCTAGTATTTTAGATGTAGTATAGTATTGACAATTAGCCATTGATCACTCAGTCTGCCACATATTGGTCGAGCTCTCTTTTATGTTTAGACTTTATAACATTTGTGGAAGCAGAAACCCATTCTTCCCTTATTAAAATCTCTATAACACCAAATACTTAAATATGCAATAAATGATAGCCTGTGCCTTAATGCAGTTCTGTATTTAAACATTTCATTTAGTAGCCACAGGTGAGAAGTTATTTCACACGGGCAAAATAACTGGTTGACATAGGTGAGAAATTGCTTCCTTTACACCTAGCCAAACAATTTAGCATCCCTCCTCTGCTAACCTTCAGAAGGCTAAATGCAAATATTTTAATGGATTTTAAAACAAGGCTGCATATCATTCAACTCTTGAATTATACAAAAAAATCCAAGTATTCCAACACTGATGTTCAGATTATTTTCCAATAGAAGAGAATATATTTGGCTCAGGGTTGAACAATGGAGTCCTTGGTGCTCTGAGTTTGGGTTACAGATGTTTCATTACCCAACTATGTAACATCGTGTTACTGAGCGTGTGATTTGCTGTAGTTTACCCTGCCAGGGGGTTGGTAGCGGTGTGGTTTTCCCTTTAGTAGTTCCTTGATTAGAGTATAAAAACAGAGCAAACCCTACACTCACTAACACTCATAGTTACATAGTTGGGTAATAAAATATCTGCAGGCAAATAACGAAGCTCAAGTACACTGCAGATTATTTTGAACCACTATATAGCAAAAGAACACATTCTATCTTAAATAATTCTAATTTTCCTGATAGTTCAGCTTGGGTGATTTTATGCCAGCTTTCCTTCTTTAATCCACTGACTGCCAAGTGAATTTGGATTTCACATCCTAAATCCACCTAATAAAATCCAACACAGCTGGAGGGCCCTCAGGGTGGAGGCGCTCTGCAATTAGAGCGTGTCTGATGCTCATATAAAATATACAATTTTTTTTTCATATAAAAGCCACTCCTACCTCCACTTTTTTTTTTATAACAGGACAAGGGTACAGGAACAGTGGGTAGCAATCATACCACGTGAGTGGTTGTGAAACAGTCTCCCACCCCAAAATAACAATAGTAGTAGTAGCAAATAATTATAGATAGATAGATAGATAGAGATAGGATGTATGTATATGTATATGTGTGTGTGTATCTATATGCATACATACATACATACATGTATATATGTATATGTATGTGTATATATGTGTGTACACAGATACATATGTATACATACATACATACATACACACACCCTGAAGCCCAGCCCAACTCTTGCTGAAATAATTGCCCGGTCCCATCCATGCAGCTTTTTCCGCTGCTGCTTTTGGCCATTCATTTTAGTTTATATTTATATTTATTATATTTATATTAGGTGAAGAAAGGGGAACCTTCCAGACGGGGTGTTTCCCGGGGGGGGGGGGCGGTGTCTCCCATTCCAAGCCCCAATCAAGGCAATGCTAAAATGACTTAATATTGTGACTCAATCAACGTTGGGAGAGCAATGAGGAGCTCGTGGAACAGAACAAGGATTAAAAAGCTAGGAAGGAGGCTGCAAATGGGGAGGAGAATGCCAACAATCATTCCTACAGAAGCAGCAATATTTGCCCTCCCCCCTCCTCCTCCTCCTCCTTTCCCCTCAATTCACCCACTCTGCGTATCCGTGAGGGAAATCATGATGTCGGTAAGAGCCGCCGCGCCAGCAGGACAAAGAGCCGAAGAGAAGGAGCCGGAGCCGCCTCAGGAGCCCGTTCGCCACGTCCTCCGGAAACACGCAGCCCCCTCAGACTACCCGGCTTTCGGCTGCCGACCCGCCTCCTCCCCCTCCTCCTCCTGCCGCCGAGGCGCCCGCTCTGACCGCCGCGATCCAAAACGCCATCCCATTGGAGCGAGAGCGCCGAGCCAATCAGCGCCGGCTTTATTCCGCTTCCTTCCTCCGGCCGTCGAGGTGGGGGCGGAGCTTCGGCTGAGCTGAGGTGGCCGAGGGATAAAAAGCGCGAGGCCAGGAGGGGAGGCGCGCGCCGGGGCGGATTGGCTAAGGCAGGCCCGGAAAGGGCGGGAGGGAGAAAGAAGAACTGAAGGGGCGGGGCCAAGATGCCGGCTGGAATTTCTTGAGCGCGGCGGAGGGAGAGGTTGGTCTCCTCATTAGGGGAAGGGGAAGGGGAAGGGATGGGAGGTAGGTCGAGGGCTGCTCCGGGAGGGACCCCGAGGTGCTTTTTTTCCCCAAGAGGCAACTGGATTTTTTTTAATATAGAATGGAATAGGAATAGGAATAGGAATAGGAAAGGAACAGAACAGAACAGAACAGAACAGGAGGGAAGGGAGGAGAGGAGAGGAGAGGAGAGGAGAGGAAGAACAGAACAGAACAGAACATAATTCTTTATTGGCCAGGTGTGATTGGACACACAAGGAATTTGTCTTTGGTGCTTTATATGCTCTCAGTGTACATAAGGAGAATAAAATACATTCCTCAAGAATAAAAAGATACAACAGGTAGTGATAGTCAAGGATACTACTAAGCTATCAAATCGTACTAGGAAACAAAACAATATAAATTGAAAGATACAAGCAACCTGGTTATAGTAATTAGTGGGAAGAGATAGATACTAGTAAGGAAGATAGTATAGTAATACAGTAATAGTAATACAGTCTTAGTAAATTAGTTGACATTGTTGAGGGAATTATTTGTTTAGCAGAATGATGGCTTTCGGGGAAAAAACTGTTCCTGTTCTGTTCTACCGTGTTTCCCCAAAAATAAGACTTATAACTCTTATATTTTTTTTTTGAACCCTGAAATAAGCACTTGGCCTTATTGCCATGTGCTCAAAAGCCCAATTGGGCTTATTATCAGGGGATGTCTTGTTTCCTGTCAAGGAAACAATCAGTATAAATCGTAAGAATACAAGCAACAAGTTACAGTCATGCAGTCATAAGTGGGAGGAGATGGGTGATGGGAACGATGAGAAGAGTAATAGTAATAGTAATGCAGACTTAGTGAATAGTTTGACAGTGTTGTGGGAATTATTTGTTTAACAGAGTGATGGCATTCGGGGAAAAACCATCCTTGTGTCTAGTTGTTCTGGTATGCAGTCCTCTATAGCATCGTTTTGAGGGTAGGAGTTGAAACAATTTATGTCCAGGATGCGAGGGGTCTGTAGATATTTTCCCAGCCCTCTTTTTGACTCGTGCAGTATACAGGTCCTCAATGGAAGGCAGGTTGGTAGCCATTGTTTTTTCTGCAGGTCTAATTATCCGTTGAAGTCTGTGTTTGTCTTGTTGGGTTGCAGAGCCAAACCAAACCAGTTATGGAGGTGTTTTTTTAAATTATTATTTTATTATGGAGGTTTTTCTTTGAAGACGTTTTGCTTCTCGTCCAAGAAGCTTCTTCAGCTCTGACTGGAATGTGGGGAATGGGGGGATTTATACTCCTTGCAGAGAGCTGGTCATTTGCACCCTTTTTAGAGAGTCGTTGAGGCCACCTAGAAGTTTATCTGTGTCTTCAGGGTCACCTGAGTGGTGCAAACGGGTGGGGAGCCTTCTTGGAACTGCTGAAAGGACTGTGTTGTAGGCTGGAGATAGATGATGTCGTATCCCTCCCCCTCTGTTGAGAGAGGGCTGTTCAATTTTGACATAATGGCCTCTTTGACCCCTTTTTCAAACCAGCCTTCCTCTCTGTCTAAAGTGTGGACCTTGCTATCTTCAAAAGAGTGGCTTTTGTCTTTTAAATGCAGATGGACTGCTGAATCTTGTCCTGATGGGTCTGTTCTCTTATGTTCTCCTCCTCCCTGGTGGTTTATCTGTGTTGTCACAGTCACCTGAACAGGTTGCTCTCAGCAGATGGGGAGAGATACGGCATCATCTATCTCCATCATCTACAACGTGGTCCTTTCACCAGTTCCAAAAAGGCTCCACACCCATTTGTACAACAGCTAGTCCTCAACTTACGATCACAATTGAGCCCAAAATTTATGATGCTAAGTGAGATGTGTGTTAAGAGAGTTTTGCCCCATTTTACGACTTTTCTTTGTCTGCATTTGTTAAGTGAATCGCTGCGGTGGTTAAATTAGTAACACGGTTTGTTAAGTGAATCTGGTTTCCCGATTGGCTTTGCTGATCAGAAGGTTTCAAAAGGGGATCGTGTGACCCTGGGACACTGCAACCGTCATAAATGTGACTTAGTTGTCAAGCATCTGAATTTTCATCACGTGACCAGGAGGATGCGGCAATGATTGTTAAGTGTGAAAAACTGTCATAAGGTCCTTTTTTAGTGCTGTGGTAACTCTGAATGGTCACCAAGTAAACTGTTGCAAGTTGAAGACTACTTGTACTCGGGTGACCCTGAGGACACAGATAAACCTCCAGGTAGCCTCAACTACTCTCTAAAAGGATGCAAATGACCAGCTGGCTGCAAGGACTATAAATCCTTCTATTCCCCACTATCCAGTCAAAGCTGAAGAAGCTTCTTGGATGAGAAATGAAACATCTTCAAGGAAAAACCAAGGAAGTCCAGTTGCCTCTTGAAAAATGCACCTTTGGGACAACTTATGACCTGGATGACTGAGAATCTCCATAGACACTTTGGGAGGGATGTTATGTCTGGAATCTGAGAGAATGGGAGATTACAACATTCCTGCAATGTGGGCCCCTGATTGTTTATTTAGTTATTTAGTTATTTATTGGTTCGATTTATATGCCGCCCTTCTCCGGAGACTCAGGGCAGCTTACAATGTGTTAAGCAATAGCCTTCATACTTTTGTATATACTTACTTAGTAGGGTTTTCGGCCCCCCCTAAGCGGTGTTCTTTTTTATACAAAGTCAGCTTATTGCCTCCACAATCCGGGTCCTCATTTTACCTACCTCGGAAGGATGGAAGGCTGAGTCAACCTTGAGCCTGGTGAGATTTGAACTCGCAGTAATTGCAGGCAGCTGGCAGCTAAGTGCTACTTAACAGCGCTTTAGTCCGCTGCTCCACCAGGTCCAACCCTACTAAAGCAGGTGGAGCAAAAGAGAGTTTACCCTCTCTTTTACAAATAGCGTTACAAATAGCGTGATTGAATCAGTCTTAAAATATGCTGGCTGGGGAATTCTGGGGGTTGAAGTCCGCCAGGCTTAAAGTTGCCAAGGTTGGAGACCCCTGCTCTACAGATTTTTTAAAGATTTATTTCTTAAAGACAAGGGTTTTGTTTTGCAAAGTACTAACGGCTGCATCTTTGTGACTGATGTTTTACATCTTTATATTGGCTTGTTTTTGTTTTGATGCTTTCTGTTAGTCACTCTCAGCCCTAGGAAACAGGCAATGGCAAATTGCTTCTGAAATCTTGCCAAGAAAACTGCAGGGATTTGTCCAGGCAGTTGCCAGGAGTCAGTGCTGCTTCAAAGATTCCCCCTCCCTTTAAAAAAAAAAAAACACCATAGCAATGTTTCTTTACCTTGGCAACCTGAAGAGGTGTGGAATTCAACTCCCCAAAATGAGCCCAAAAAGATGAACTGAACAGATGATATGCTGCTCTCTAGTGGCCACAATAGGTTACATACAAGAAAGAAAACAGATGTAGGAATTATCTTTTACATCTGGTTTTATCCCAATGTCACTGACAATTGAAATCTGCATAGCTCAGAGAAGAGTTTAAACCAATCCGATCAACAGTCTTCCAATGTTGACAGTGTGCCAGATTTTTAAACTTCTTTGCTCTGCCTGATATTCAGGTTAGTTGCACATTTCAGGAGAAATAATAAGCTTGTTTGCGATTTTAGGACCTCTGAATTGGTTCTGACGTTATAAAAGGTATTGCCATACTGTAGATTTTGAGTGTTTTCTTAATGGTTTTTGCACCACAGTCTTTGTTTTTAGTTTAAAATCTGGATTTAAAAAAAAAAAGTAAACTGCCTTTAAAGTGAAAAAATGACTATCTAATAACAAACTATTATTGCTCTTTTCCAGAGAGTTCGGGGCAGAGTAAAATGTATTCCTTCCTCAGGCGACTTGAGGACCAGTGGCATGTTGGAGATCTTGAGCACTACATGATGTCTGTCAACTTGTTGAATTTAATGAGTTGTAAGTGGGACTGGGGATGCTGTGCCTGTCGAATAGGGTTTAAACACAAATATAGTCCAACTCTGGCATTTTATTCATCCTGTTAGGTTTCGCATAGACTACAAGTAGTCCTCAATTGACAGCAACTTTTTTCCCCCAGGAAGAAACTGTTGGAGTATTGCTTTGATCAATATTTGGTAGTGAAGCACTTTAAAGGCGATGTCAACTACTCTTTCAGGTAACTCATGCTTCCAAAATACTTCATTACAACAGGTTATATCTATCTATCTATCTATCTATCTATCTATCTATCTATCCATCCATCCATCTATCTATCCATCTATCTATCTGTGGTGGGTTTCAAGATTTACTACAGGTTCTGTGGGTGTGGCTTGGTGGGCGTGGTATGGCTTGGTGGGCATAGCTTGGTGGGCGTGGCAGGGGAAGGATACTGTAAAATCTCCATCCCCTCCCCACTCCAGGGGAAGAGCCTTGGTGGAGCAGCGGACTAAAGCGCTGTTAAGTAGCACTTAAGTAGCACTTAGCTACCAGCTGCCTGCAATTACTGCGAGTTCAAATCTCACCAGGCTCAAGGTTGACTCAGCCTTCCATCCTTCCGAGGTAGGTAAAATGAGGACCCGGATTGTGGGGGCAATAAGCTGACTTTGTATAAAAAAGAACACCGCTTGGGGGGGGGCCCGAAAGCCCTACTAAGCAGGTATATACAAAAGTATGAAGGCTATTGCTTAATGCATTGTAAGCCGCCCTGAGTGTCCGGAGAAGGGCGGCATATAAATCGAACAAACAAACAAACAAACAAATAAATAAGGCTACTGCAAAATCCTCATTTCCTCCCGATCAGCTGGGACTTGGGAGGCAGAAAATAGATGGGGTGGGGCCAGTCAGAGGTGTGTGTGTGTGTGTGTGTGTGTGTGTAAATTGTGGAAACCTTTTGGGTAAAGTGTATTTTCTAAAACTAGCTAATAACACCACTTCATTTTGAAGTAGTACCATAAAATTATATATCAATGGGAAGATAATTTAATCAAGAATGTAACGCAATAACTTATACGAAGGATTTGCTATTAGAATAGCAGTTACAGTATAAAGAAGAAAAGTGAAACACGTAGAAAAAACAAGATAGGCAAAAATTATCACCATGTCAGTTAATCCTTAGTTGGGTAACCTTTAGCATGAATTACAGCCTTACAGGGTCTTCCCACGGAGTGAACCAAGTCTTTTAGTTCTGCAGCTGTTCTAATGTGAAACCAAGATTGAACGATTGCATTTATTAACTGGGTTTTATTGCTGGGTCGCTTCTGACTAACAAGTTTCTTTAGTCGGCTCCATAGATTTTCAATTGGGTTAAGGTCTGGCCTATTCCCAGGCCATTCCAGCAGTGGAATAGGATTATCTTGAAACTCCCCCCCCCAAAAAAGTGGTGTTATTAGCCATCAAACTTCAAAAATACACTTTCCCCAAAAGGTTTCCACAATTTTGGCCACTACTGTATATGCATGGATGTGTTGTAGATCTTTTGGATTTGGGCTAAATTAGCTTTTAGTTTGGGAAGAAGGGGCCTTACTGGATATATCAATGGACGAGTTTAGTCATACTGGAGAATGTCTTTCTTTAGAGCTACTTTAGAGGTCTGGTTGGAGCAAGCATAAGAGAAAAAGAAAGCATGACAATTCCTTGCAGGGTGTATTAATTTCCCACCAAATGGGGAAAAAACGTTGCAATTTCCCCTTTCTTCAGTGCTGCAGGAGGAGCTGGGGTCTGTTGACGATGAACTGCAGGCATTGGAAATCCAGATTCAAGAACTTCTTGAACATCAGCAACAACTGATTCAAAAGAAGACCATCCTGAAGAAGAAAATAAGGCAGTTTTCCGACCCGGAAAGCGGGAGCAGCAAAGAGAATGAATCAGCAACTGAGGACTGGAACAAAGAAGGTCTTGCAAGTCCAGAATCTTTATTACGTTGCCATTAGAGTCAAACAATGACCTAATCAACGTTAACGTTCAATATTCAAAAGATGTTCGCTGCTATTAAATGCAAAGGCTGTTAATTTTATGTACTGTGTTTTTCGGGCTATAAGACACACCTTTTTCTCCCCAGGGTGAAAATCTGGGTGCGTTTTATACTCCAGATGTAGTCCTGCCCAGCTGCTCAAACGGAGGCTGAAAGAAGCCTCTGAAAGAAGCTTCAGAAAAAAAAAGCCTCAGAAACGAAGCTTCAGAAAAAAAAAAGCCTCCAAACAGAGTTTCAGAAAAAAAGCCTTTTTTTCTGAAGGTCTGTTTCGGAGGCTTTCAGAGGCAGAAAAAAAAAAGCAAGGCACAGAGCTCACAACCAATGAACCGATTGCTAAAATTCACCTCTAGGAACAGCTGATTGGGGGTATTTCGGGAGGCCGATCCACCCACCAATCAGCTTTTCTCTTATTTTCCTCCCCAAAAACTAAGGTGCGTTTTATACTCTGAAAAATACGCTACATCTGTTTTTTTAGTTAAATGAGGTGAAAGCAGCATAAATCCTTTTCTGCATGCTCTCCATACTTCCTGCAAAGTTCCCTCTCTTGTTGCTTCAAATGAATTTAAAATTTGGGGAAGATTATTCACTGCTATATTAAGCAGTCATAACATTTTGACATATAAATAACCATCAGTTTGATGTTCATTTAAATCAGGAGAGTCAAACTTGATTTTGAGGGATATATCGGGGTTGTGTTTGATGTGGGGGGAGGGCTGGCCAGGGTGGGCATGGCCAGCTCAATGTCACTTGTGTCGGGGGTTAGTAGTGGCTGTGGTGGCCCTGTGAAAACAGGCTCCTAAGCTCCGTTTTCGGATGTGACTGCCTCCTGCAACCCTCTGCCAGCAAAAACGGAGCTCGGGAGGGCTGCCCACAATCCTCCCAAGATCTGTTTTCTCTGGCAGAAGCCCTGCAGGCTGGTCCTTTGCTGTTTTCCAGAGCACTGCGGCTCCACTCCATCTGTGGGTTGATCCTCATTTCTGACAGCAACTGAGAGAACTTAAAATCGATTAGCTCCCCACTCCGTGCTCTAGCCACGCCTCCCTTTAATCCCCAGTCTTTCTCTCAGTTGCTGACAGACTGAGGTGAAAAATTTTTTGCTCCATGCTCTGGATCGTTTGGATCCGGCATTTACACCCAAGGTGAACTCGTGGTTTCATCGCGCGCAGGAGATCGTTTTGCCGGATTTTTGTCCTTCTCCTCGACATCAGCGCGAGATTCTTTGGCATACACTGGACGTTCGTAGGGCCTTGTATCGGTATATTCGCCGGATGGCTGCTTTTCGGAAGTCGGAGGCTCTTCTTGTGTCATTTCACCTGGCCTCCATGGGACAGAAAGTTTCGTCGGCCACGGTGGGTCGGTGGATTAAGGCGTGTATAGTGTCCGCTTACGAACGTCAGGCGAGGGCCCCTCCATCTAGGATTTTGCCTCATTTGACGCGGAGTGCGGTTACTTCAGCGGCTTGGTCGACGCAAGCGTCGGTGTTGGACATTTGCAGGGCGGCCACCTGGACTTCGTTGTCGCCGTTTATACGGCATTATTGGATTGACTCTTATGCTTCGCTGATGCTTCGTTTGGTAGGAGGGTTTTGCAGAGTGTTGTTACGGGGTCTTTGAGGGGGAGCAGTCCACCTCCCGGCCCTGTGGTTTGAGCTTGGGTATGTCCCACAGATGGAGTGGAGCCGCAGTGCTCTGGAAAATGGACGTTGTCTTACCTGAACGTCCTTTTTCGGGCACTGCGGCTCCACTCCATACCCTCCCTGTTTGTTCTGATGTTGGCGTTCTGCTCTTGTTGGTTGTTGGTTGTTGGTTGTGTTAATTTGGTCTTAATAAAGTTTGTTATTTCCTTTTGTGCTGCGCCTTCGTTCAAGACTGGGGATTAAAGGGAGGCGTGGCTAGAGCACGGAGTGGGGAGCTAATCGATTTTAAGTTCTCTCAGTTGCTGTCAGAAATGAGGATCCACCCACAGATGGAGTGGAGCCGCAGTGCCCCGAAAAAGGACGTTCAGGTAAGACAACGTCCATTTCCAAGGTGGCCCTGCAGGCCAGATCTAAGCACCCTGTAGGCCGGATCTGGCCCCCGGAGCCTTGGTTTGACACCCCTGATTTAGATCAAAAGAAGTTGGCTGTAGTTCACTTGCTCATAGTTGACTTTGGTTTTTCAGAAAGGGTCTTACCCTGCTGGCCTTTGATTCTCGTTTCTATTGCACAATGAATATATTGGTTGTAAAAGAGAGAAAAATGGAGACGGAAAAGCAAGTAGTTCTACATCTTGTTCTCTGGCTGAGGTTTTCCAACTGAATGGTCCCAGTACAGGGGTTTTATTTTTCAGTTTAGAAAATGGACGACGTTTAAAATTTGGTTCATTGTTGCCCCTTTGCAGAGAAAACCCTTTAAACTCTCTTTCTATACCCAAACGAACCTCAACAGTTGTTTTTAAATGTTCTTTTCGCAGACTTTCCGTGGTCCGCAAAGATTAGGGATGTGTTACAAAAGAGCTTTGGCCTCCAGAAATTTAGGCCCTTGCAGCTGGAGACAATTAATGCAACAATGGCAGGCAGAGATGTATTCCTCGTCATGCCTACCGGAGGAGGAAAGAGCCTGTGTTATCAGTTGCCGGCAGAAGGTTCTCAGGGTAAGTACCTGCGTTTTGTAACTCAAGCGACTGTTGCTGGTTGAAGCCAGTAAGCAGTAATGGATTCATACTGCATAATGTTCTAACAGCCTTTTCCAACCTAATGCTCTTCAGACAAGTTAGGACAAACAGATAGGAAAACATTTTCCTTCCAAACTTCCATCTGCTGGTAAGATTGCTGTTAAGCAAATCTAATGCAACAAGCTACTAGAACAGTGCCCTCCCCCAGCTTTTGGGCACCGGGGACTGGTTCCATGGAGAGAGGGTTTTCCGCAGACCGGAGGGGGCGTGGTTTGGTGTGCTGTCTGCATCCCATGGATGGGGCTTCGTGTCAGAGTATATTCATCAACTGGAATAGGACATGGTAGTAAGGTCAGCCAATGTATAGGCATAGCAACTAAGTCAGACTATGAGGGCTGTTTGGGAGCTGAGACAGACTGGAGCCAGGGCATGTGTTAGTCTGCAGCTTCTGAGTCTGTGCAGAGAAACTGAAACTAGTCTGCTCTGCTGAAAATGAAACTTAACTGTTCTCTCCTGCCTTGTGTTTTGCTTGTAACTGCTACTACGTTGAAGAAGAAACTATATTGGTATTGTACATTTATCTTCATGTATTATATGTATATAAGGTTAATGAATCCTGCTGCATCAGTTACCTTTGTGTGCTTTCCTGGATTTGATTTTCTACTGCAAACTTTTGATACTTAGCTTGTTTGCACAGCCCGGTTTCTGGCATGCTGTGGCTCGGTGCCGGTCCACGGACCAGAGGTTGGGGTTCCCTACACTTGAATATAAACAGAGAGCAAACCCCATTCCTTATTAGCACTGATGATGTTACCTAGTTTGGGTAATGAAATGTCTGCAGGAAAACAACCAAACTCAGGCAACATCAAGGACTCCTCTGCTTTCCTTCTGCAGTATGACATTTCTCTTATTAAATGAAAACGTGCCGACAGAAAAAATACACTTTTCCAGTGATTAATTCATACGATTTCTTTTTCGTTCCAGGCTTCACCCTTGTGATCTGTCCTCTCATCTCCCTCATGGAGGATCAGCTTATGATGTTGGAACAGCTGGGTATATCAGCAACTTTACTGAATGCTTCCAGCAGCAAGGTATGGGCTAGGTGCCAAGTTGACCAGTTACCCGAGATGTTAGTTTTTGAAAGCAGCAGCTGTAAGTGAACAAGAGTGATTCTGCTAATTAGAATGAGTCTTGCCACCAAAATGACATAGGAAAAAAAAAAGATTATTCGAAAAGATCTATATGTTGATGCTAGAACAAACAGCATTGGATTTAATACTTGATTGAAAAGCCAAAGGACTTAGCTTTCTTGATTTTTTTCCCCCTTGAAAATGTTTCACTTCAGTTCTTCAGAGTCGAAGAAGCTTCCTGGATGAGAAGCGAAACATTTTCAAGGGAAAAAACCCCCCGAAGAAAGTCCAGTTGCCTTTTGGAAAAGCATTTTTGGGGGACAACCATGACCTGGATGACTGAAAATCTCCACAGACTCTATTGAAAACTTCCAGCTTGGAAATGATCTCTTTTTATCTGGCAGACAAATCAGAATTTACGTCTGTCGCCTTTTGCTTTTGTTTCTGATCTGGAATGGCTGGTGCTGAAAGGAACCATTGGCACCACTCAGGTGACCCTGAGGACACAGATAAACCTCCAAATGCTTCAACGGCCCTCTAAAACAGGGCTGTCAAACTCGCAGCCCGCAGGCCAGATGCGTCACTTGCTGGCCACGCCCACGCCTGGTTTAGTGAAGGGGGAAAAAGTCACCATACATCATGTGACACCGCTGTGAGTTTGACACCCCTGCTCTAAAAGGATGCAGATTAACAGCTGTCTGCAAGGAATAGAAATCCTTCCATTCCCCACTATCCTGTCAGAGCTGATGAAGCTTCTTGGATGAGAAGTAAAAGGTCTTCAAAGAAAAAACAAGAAAGTCCAGTTGCCTCCTGAAAAAAGCACCTTTGGGACAACCATGACCTGGACGACTGTGAATCTCTACAGACTTCTAGTGCTGAAAGTTGAAACTGTTAAACAAGCCTCATGCAGGTAGTGCTCAACTTAGTGACCATTTAAAGTTACGGCAGTGCTGAAAAGAGTCCAGTCCTCCCATTTGTGACCATCACACCATCCCTGTGATCGCAATGCAGGAACCAATTTGCATTGATTGCCGTTGCAGTGTCCTCCAATCACGTGGTTGCAATTTGTGATCTTTACTTTGCTGGTTTCCAGCAAGAAACACCCATTTGGAAGAATGGCTTCACACCTGAAATTGTGGCATTTGCTTAATGACCCAAGTGATTTGCGTAATGATCCATTATAAAAGTGGTTGTAAAATTGGGTCCAACTCAGCTTAAAGTAACAATTTAGTACAGAAATTCTGGTCCTAATTATGGTCATAAGTTGAGGACTACCGTATTTTTCGGTATAAGATGCACTTTCCCTCCCCCTAAAAGAGAATGAAAATTTGGATGCATCTTATACATCGAATGTAGCCCCGCCCACCCGCCGGCCCTCACCCTTTGGCCTCTGCCTCCCAGCAATTTGCCTCCTTGGAGCAAACAGCCTGTTTCAGTTTCAGCTTCAGCACAGCCTGATTAGCACAAGCAGCTAGCTGATTGTCGGTTGGATCGGCCTCCCGACTCTCAGCTGTTTCAGGCTGCAGGGATTGCCACTGCCTATTGCCGCGCTGGCCTCCGCTGTTTGCTGCAAGGAGGCAAATTGCTGGGAGGCAGATTTTCTTTTCCTTGTTTTCCTCCCCAAAAAAGGTAGGTGCGTCTTGTAGTCCGGAGCGTCTTATACTCCCAAAAATACAGTACTTGTTAAAGGGAATGATTATATAATGGGTAGTGCAGAAAAGCAGGAAAGGCTATCATTATCATGACTTATCATTATTAAATTTATTTGCTGACTACTCTTGCCAGTATGTCCAGTGATAAGTGGACTCTCAAACAGATATTTAAATTAGGCACCTTTTGTGGGGGGGAAAAAGCAAAACAGCATTTATCGTATTCAGTATGAATATATGGACTGCAGTTTAACATAGTGTATTTCAAACTTGGCAACTTTACGTGGGTGGACTTCAGCCCCTGCTGGCTGAGGGATTCTGGGAGTTGAAGTCCACCCATCTTACAATCGGCAAGTTTGAAAAACACTAATTGAACACATTACCGATACACAGTCAGATGCATGATGCCTCTAATGTTCAATTTTGCCAGAGTTTGCAGCAGCAATCACATCCAGAAAGCACACACAGGTGATTGATTCAGCATGATTCAATAACTTCTCTCTGTACATAACACATAAGTAAATATACAATACCAAAAGCAGAGGAGGGAACAGTTTTCAGTTTCAGTTCAGAGAGCAGACTAGTTTCAGTTTCAGACCTCAGCACAGCACTCAGAGCTATGCCACGCCCAGGCTCCTTGCTGTCTCAGCTCCCATTGGCTGACCTTGTTACTAAGCCCTATTCATTGGCTGACCTTGTTACCATGTCTCTGCCAGTCATGAATATGCTGACAAATTTTCTGTACCTCACTTGGGAAGAACTGCAACATTAACATTAGAAAACAAATCTTTAGACATGTCTGAGGTGGCTTTGTGCCAAAATGCGTGTGACAAACTGGCCCATATTGAGTCAGGCCTGGCTTGAATGATCTCCTTTTCTTCCCACACAGGAACACGTGAAGTGGGTTCATGCCGAAATGCTGTCTCGCAACTCGCAACTGAAGCTTCTTTATGTGACTCCAGAGAAGATAGCGAAAAGCAAGATGTTTATGTCAAAGCTAGAAAAAGCTTACCAAACAGGACAGCTGACCCGGATTGCCGTAGACGAAGTCCATTGCTGTAGCCAATGGGGGCATGACTTCAGACCTGGTATATCTACCCAGGAGAAACTTAATGCAAAGAGGGAGAATTGCTGTTTTTCCCTGCTAGCAATCAGATTACTGCTCTTCCCCTCTCTGCACGATATCCTATACATTTTACCTTACACTTAGTTGCAGGGGGATTTCTCCACTCGGAAGAAAAACGTTGGCAACATTTTCAGAAATGCTTTCCCACTGCTTTCTTCTTCCTAGGGCTGAGCGAGAGGGACCGATCCAAAGTCAACCAGCTGGCTTCATGCTCGAGGCGAGATACGAACTCCCAGTCTCCTGATTTCTACCTTTTGTGCCTTAAACCTCTACGCCAAACTTGGCCCCCAATCAGTGATGTAATGCAACTTCTCTGCTCTTTTCTTACACATCCAGATTACAAGTTGCTTGGGATCTTAAAACGGCAGTTTCCCAATGCTCCCTTGATTGGATTGACTGCCACTGCGACAGGACATGTGCTGCGCGATGCGCAGAACATCCTCTGCGTGCCCAAATGCATCACCTTCACAGCATCCTTCAACCGACCCAATCTCTATTACGAGGTATTTTTATTTATTTTATGTATTTATTTTATTAATCATATTTCTAGGCCACCCACTCTCCGAGGACTCTGGGCGGCTTACAACAATCGATAGTATGCTAAATAGCATATTGCCCCCTAACAATCTGGGTCCTCATTTTACCCACCTCGGAAGGATGGAAGGCTGAGTCAACTTTGAGCCGGTGAGATTTGATCTGCTGATCTGCTGAACTAGCAGTCAGCTGAAGTAGCTGCAGTACAGCACTCTAACCACTGCGCCACCTCGGCTAATGTTTTTGTTAACATTAGTTCCCCATCCCATTTTAAATTACTAAAATCTCTTCTAATTTTCCCCTATATCAGTGATGGCTAACCTTTTTGCCATTGTGTGCCAAAAGCGGGGGGAGCGAGGTGGGGTCACACGCACGCGTGCCCACATCCATAATTCTATGTGCCCTGCCCCCCCCTGCTTTTGGCACGGTGGGCCCTTTTTTGCTCTCCCCAGGCTCCAGAGCTTTTCTAGGAGCCTGGGGAGGGCAAAAACGGCCTTCCCCACCCCACCAGAGGCCCTCCGGAGGCCGGTAACAGTGTGTTTTCTGACTTCTGGTGGGCCCAGAAGGCCTGAAAATCAGCTGGCTGGTGTACACATGTGTGCCAGAGCTGAGCTCGCGTGCCCCCCGATATGGCTCCGCGTGCCACCTGTGGCACCCGTGCCATAGGTTCGCCATCACGGCCCTATATCTTCTGGGAAAATGTCCAGGACTGCTGGAACGTAAGACTGGAAATCACTAATTTTGTCCTTCATTCTGCTTTCATTGCTCTTATTTTATTTACTTAGAACAGTGTTTCAGAACCTTGGCAACTTCAAAATTTGTGGACTTCAATTCCAAGAATTCTACATATAGTCAGCTTACTGGCTGGAGAATTCTGGGAGTTGAAGTCCACCCATTTTAGTTGCCGGAGCTGAAAAGTACTGACTTTAGAACAGATGGCCTCAATATTTCATAATGAGAGACTGCTTTTAATTTTAAGTTTATGTAAGGCTTAAATGACTTAAGAAAGGGTTTTTGAATGCCTTTTGAAAAATTTTTTAAATCATTGTAGGTTCGTGAGAAGCCATCATCTGCTCAGAATTGCATTGAGGATATTGTGAAGCTCATCAATGGAAGATACAAAGGCCTCTCAGGTGAACAGTTTAAAGAATCCCTTCCGAGAATACGATAGCATCTCTAAGAGATCACCATGGTTAGCCTTGTCCCACACCCTGTATGAGTACTGAGCACACGCTCAAAATAGAGAATGCGTATTGTTTTCAATCTAACAAAAAAAAGCACATTGTATTTTGGAAATTAAGCACCTGCTGTGGATTTGTGTATGTGTGTGTTCTGGGTTTTGCCTGAAACAAAACTTTAAGCAATGGTGGAGTGGTTTTAGGGGACAAATAAGGCAAAGCTGTCCCTCCCTCTCCCTAGCAGTTCTCTCTCTCCTCACTCCCATCAGCTGCCACCACCGGTGTTCCATCATAGCAAATCCCACTGCTAGAGAATTCCTGAAAGCCTGGCATGCAAGCAGATCAGCCACCAACAGGCACATAGACATAAATAACAACTACATACCATTCAAAAGAGACGATCAAAAGGCCGTAAAGGGAACAAAAAGTCCAAAACACCACCTCCACAGTAATCATGACCAGATGTGCATAGATTAATGCCAAGATTAACATTAGATTAACAATCAAGAAGCAAACAATACCCTATCAAGGAACTGCCAAGTGAGCTAACAGTAAACAACAACCCAATCAAGGAACCACCAAGACCACTTCTACCAACCTGACAGGGCAAGCCAGTAGTATATAAAATTAGAGTGAACCTCACTCCCTACTAGCACTGATGATGTTACCTAGTTTGGTAATGAAACGTCTGCAAGAAAACAACCAAGCTCAGAGAGCACCAAGGACCCCTCATTTCAACCCTGAGCTACTAGCATTCTATCGAAATCCCACTACCCTGCTTGCCTCCTATCTTCTCAATGTTTTCATCCCTTCCTCCCCTTCTACCCCTCATCTACTGCTGCCATCACTCAAAAAACCATTAAAACTTGGTTTTTTCATTGCTATTAAGCCTTCCCTGCCCACTCCCCAAAGGAAACCCTTCCAGAAACAGCCAACATTTATTTATTGATTGATTGATTGATTGGTTCGATTTATATGCCGCCCTTCTCCGGAGATCCAGGGCGGCTTACAATGCGTTAAGCAATAGCCTTCATACTTTTGTTATATACCTGCTTAGTAGGGCTTTTGCCCCACCCCCTCCCCAAGCGGTGTTCTTTTTTTTATACAAAGTCAGCTTATTGTCCCCGCAAACCAGGTCCTCATTTTACCTACCTCGAAAGGATGGAAGGCTGAGTCAACCTTGAGCCTTCCGTGAGATTTGAACTCGCAGTAATCACAGGCAGCTGGTGCTACTTAACAGCACTTTAGTCTGCTGCGCCACCAAGGCTCTTGTGATATTTGACCAATACCAGGAATAAAACAGCCTTATGTATGTTTCAGTTCAAATATGAACCACCCAATACCAACGATTTGGTTCACCAAATGATTATGCATCAAACCATATTTATCCCTACCGAATACCACTATGCTAAATGGGTTAAATCGGGAGGGGGGGGCAACCAGTGGTGAAATTATTATTCTGTGGGCGTGGCTTGGTGGGCGTGGTGTGGCTTGGTGGGCGTGGCAAGGGAAGGATATTGCAAAATCTCCATTCCCACCCCACTCTGGGGCCAGCCAGAGGTGGTATTTGCCGGTTCTCCAAATTACTCAAAATTTCCGCTACCGGTTCTCCAGAACCTGTCAGAACCAGCTGGATTTCACCCCCGGACCCAACCTTTCTGGTTTCGTGGTCTGGTGGGGACGGAGAGAGCGGATGGTTCTTTGTGAGTGGCAGGTGCACGCAGCTCCCATTTGCGCAAATGGCACACACGCCCACCGCTCAAATGGAGCTGCGCTAGCAAGTGGAACTGTGTGCTCATGCACACTCACCCACCATTCACGTGGCCCAGTGCTGAATGGGCCAAGGTCTGGTAATGGGCTGCCTCCTTGGCAGTTGGGGACCCCTGGGTTAAATAACCTTCTCTTTTGCTTCTATTCTGTTACATTAAATAGCCTTGGTGGACCTGCCCTAAAGCTAAAGATTTTTGGAGGATGATAAGCAAATGGGTGTCGGAAATATTAGGAGACACCTTTGAATTAGACCCAAAAATATTTCTTCTGGGAATCCTAAAAACATCGTACGCAAGAAAGAAGAAATACTTGGCGATACATATAATAACAGCAGCAAGAATATCTTTCGCCCAGCACTGGAAAGAGAAGAAATTACTGCCTGAAGAGCATATAATTAGAAAAATACTGGAATGTGCTGAATTGGATTAATTAACATTACAGATAAGGGACAGAGAGGAAACAGATTATTATAGTATATGGGATAAGTGGCATGAGAGGCTAGGGAAAAGGAAATCAAAGCAGAGCTCGTGAGAGCTTAAAGTGAAATTGGATAGCTAGTTAAGATAAGCAAATGGAAAAGACTGGTACTATCGGGGGTGATTAATGAATAGGAATTAAGAAGCAAGTAGACAAATAAAGACACAACTACTATGGCTATAAGAATGATATACGAGTAGTACCTTTTAATTCAGTCTTAAACAAGAAGGTTATTCCATGTAAATAATGATGTAAATATTACCTATATGAATATTGACACTACAAAACTGGAAATGTAGAACTGCACTGTAATTTTGTAACAATAAAAGCATTAAATAAATAAATAAATAAATAAATAAATAGCATTTACTTATTTTGTTGACACAGGAATCATCTACTGCTTTTCCCAGAAAGATGCTGAGCAAGTTACTATGAGTTTACAAAAACTGGGGATTAAAGCAGGTACTTACCACGCAAATATGGAGCCCAAAGATAAGAGCAGAGTTCACAAGCGGTGGTGTGCCAACGAAATCCAGGTGGAGTCTGTGATCCGGAAGTTTTTCTATTCAACCGGGAATGACTTCATGTCCTGATTTTCGTCGTCTTTACGTTTCAGGTTGTGGTGGCCACTGTTGCCTTCGGCATGGGAATCGATAAGCCAGACGTGAGGTTCATCATACATCATTCCATGAGTAAATCCATGGAAAATTACTACCAAGAGAGCGGACGCGCAGGTATACTTAAGCGAGAACCGATTCTGGAGAGAGATTTGTGATTCTTAGCTGCGGGTGAAAATGTATATATTTTTTTAAACTCAATCCAGGTCGGGATGACCAGAGAGCCGATTGCATCTTATATTACGGCTTTGGTGACATATTCAGAATCAGCACTATGGTGGTGATGGAAAATGTGGGACAACAGAAGCTGTACGGGATGGTTTCCTACTGTCATGATATGGCAAGGCAAGTGGCTTTCTTCACTGATGGGACTGACATGTTTTCCTGTGTTGAAACTACAGGTAGCTCTTGACCTACGACCGTGATTGAACCCAGAATTGTTGGTTTGTAAGTCATGACAGTTGTAAAGCCGGTTACCATGTGACCGGACCTGATTTTATGACTTTTTTTTTTTGCGATGGTAGTTAACTAAATGTGGCAGTGCAGTGTGAATGCAGCAGTTGTTAAGCAAAACCATCATATGCTAAAGGACAGATTTTGCTGGAAACTAAAAGTAAAGGCCAATTTCCAGCAAAAATGTTGTAGGCAAGATCATGTGACTGGGGCTCTGTGAACAGTTGTAATTTTGGTTGCCAAGTGCCCAAAATGCAGTCATGTGACCATTGGGGAAGGGGCAGATGTCAGAACTTCAAAAACAAATACAGGTAGTCCTTGACTTACAACGACAATTGAGGAGTATCTGTAGCCTGTAGGTCAGGGGTGTCAAATTCAAGACTTGTGGGCCGAATCCTGCACACGGGGTGCTTAGATGTGGCCCGCGGGCCAGTTCTGGAAACAGTGAAAGGCTGCCCTGCGGTGCCTCTGCCAGTGAAAATGGAGCTTGGGAGGGCCATTCACAGCCTCCCCAAGCTCCATTTTTGGTGGCAGAGGGCTGCAGCAGTGGTGGGTTCCTCCCAGTTTCGCCAAGCTGGTAGCGGTGACGATATGATGTCACCGAACCGGTTCTGTCTCCCCACCCCACCCCCCACGTTATTCTTACCTTTTATTTGGCCCCACCCCCAATCTATTGCTGCCTCCTGAGTCCCAGCTGATGGACTATTAAGGAAAAAACCTGTTAAACTCTTGCCGCGGGGCTTCAAAGGGCCGCCCTACAGCTGATCAGTGGTAAAAGGCAGTTTGGTGGTAGACCGGTGCCTCCAAAAACAAATGAGTAGACCGGTGCCTGCAAAAATAAATCGGTAGATCAGTGCCTGCAAAAATACATGAGTAGACCGGTGCCTGCAAAAATAAATGGTTAGACCAGTACAGCTCTGCAAGCAGTTAAAAGCCTGGTAGACCAGTACCTCTGCTAAATCCTAAAGAATTGTCACATGACCATCAAGCCACGCCCACAAAATAAGCCACGCCCACAGAACCAGTAGCAAAAAAATTTAGAATCCACCCCTGGGCTGCAGGAGGCTGTTAGCTTGCGACTTCTCTGAGCTCCACTTTCACCGGCAGAGGGCTACAGGAAGTCATTGCGGCCAAAAATAGAGCCCGGGTGGACCATGCGGGGCCGAAAACAGAGCCTTGATTAGTGATGTCGAGCTGGCCATGTCCACTCTGCCCCCCCCCCCGAGGTCAAACACAACCCTGAGGCAGCCCTCAATGAAATCGAGTTGGACACCCCTGCTGTAGGCGGTTGAGGAGTATCCATAGACTGTAGGTAGCTGTGCGTGCATAGGCCCACTGATTGCTTCTGACTCTGGTATTTCTGCTGCAGATGCCGCCGAGTCCAGATTGCTCATCACTTTGACGAGGCCTGGGATTCTGCCAGTTGTAATAAAATGTGTGATAACTGCTGCCAAGAAGAGAGTAAGTGGGAGAGAACAGGAAAAAGAAAACCCAACGGAGAGAATCACTACCAACTCAGAATTTTAAGAGGTTGAAGATGAAAGTGATAATTTGCATGGGCATAAAAGCCGGTCGTGAGTCATTGTTCCGGATTCCGAAACCCTGTTGTTATATCTCTGCTTTGGTTCAGCCGTTAGCGTAATGGTTCACCGGGCACAATTAGAGATTGTTAAGAATATCGTCAGACTTTCCTGCTGATCAAAGTGAGCGTAGCATAGCAGACGTTCCCAAATCAAATGAGTAACCATTTCTCTTATCGGGGCTTTTGAAGGCATCTGCGTAATAGATTTGTTTGACTCATGTGCAAATGAGAAAAGATAGCAGAGATGTCTTAGGCATGTGTTATCTTCCCAGTCTAATACCTTCCCCCAAATAAGTCCTATCCCAAAAATAAGCCCTAGCATGGGTTTTTATGTATGCACCCAATATAAGCCCTACTTCACAAAATAAGCCCTACCCAATAGCCTGCGCAGCTGCCCATTCCGTCTGGTTGCTCATGGTTATGAGGTGAGGGGAGTTGAGCTGCCCCACAGTGCCTTACCCCAGAGCCTCACAGCCAGGCCATCCACGCCCTGATCCTGCCTCACGGCGGCAGCACCATCAGCCATGTGCAGTAGGAGGCCATGTGGCCACGGTCCCACTTATGCTTGCTTGCGGCCACAACACAATAGAATGGCCTGGCTGTGGGGGGCCCAAGGCAATGCGGGGCACGTGAGGCAGCTCCACCCCCAACCTCACATGTGGCTGCCTGCCCCGCCATGAGCAAGCAGAAGAAGTGGACCTCCTGTACATGGGGGAAAAAATAAGACCCCCCCCCCCCCAAAATAAGCCCTAGTACTTATTTCGGAGCCCAAAAGAAAATAAGACCCGGTGTTATTTTCATGAAAACACAGTATTTACTTTATTCATATCTCACGATTGACAGAAATGCAGGTGATAATCTGAGATAATGCCGCCTTTTCCCCCCAGTTGTAAACTGGTCATATCAAACACTTTCACTGATGTCTGTTTTGTCTTGAGATTTTGGAGTACAGTTTAAAGTGCTTACCAGTTAATTACACAACTGGTTTGTTGGAGACGAACATCTAGGATGCTATCGATCGACTTGCGTAGGCTTTCCTTGACCGGCAATATTTGAATTAGGGATGCCTAGTCTGAAGTCCTGAATCCATGGATCCCTAGGGCCTCTTTTGAAAGTGGCTGATGCGGCTGATCACTGTCAGCGTTCCAGAACAACCCAACTCCAATAGAAAACTCCGTCATCCCAAATCTTTCATTTATTGGAATAGGTATACTGGCACATCTGGGAAAACCCGAATCTGAGAGTTCCGGGTTTTCCCTCAATAAACCAAAACCCCAAATCCAGCCCCTGCACCCATCAGTTCATCACATGGCCCAATTACCATCCGTCCCAGGAACACCCACACTTTGACCGAAAAGAAGGATGCTATTATGTCTAACTAAAACCTCCCTACTAAATCCCCCCCCCCTCCTACTCTCCGAAGCGCAGGAAGGTGGCAGCGTGGAAGCTTCCAGGGTTAATATGGCTTCCAAAGCTGACAATCACTGTATGAGAAATTAGAGAGATTTGGCCCATGGACAAGAGAACCTGTGTTTTCAGATTTGTTTAGTTCACTTACTTCTTTTATTGGACCACTCTGCTGGGCAGATCCCCAATTGGTTTCTGTTCTTTCATTTTTTTGTTTTTTACATACCGGTATTTAGAAACACGGGATTATCCAAAAGATCCAATGTAGGACAGAAACTGAATCGGTGGGTTCCTCCCGGTTCGGCCGAGCTGGTAGCGGTGACGATATGGCGTCACCAAACCGGTTCTCCCCTCCCCCCGTCCCCCCCCCGCGTTATTCTTACCTTTTATTTGGCCCCACCCCCAATCTATTGCTGCCTCCTGAGACCCAGCTGATGGGCTATAAGGAAAAAAACTGTTTAAACTCTTGCCACTGGGCTTCAAAGGGCCGCCCTACAGCTGATCAGTGGTAAAAGAAAACAAATGAGTAGACCAGTGCCTGCAAAAATAAATGGGTAGACCAGTGCCTGCAAAAAGACATGAGTAGACCAGTGCCTGCAAAAATAAATGGGTAGACGGGTACAGCTCTGCAAGCAGTTAAAAGCCTGGTAGACCAGTACCTCTGCTAAATCCTAAAGAATTGTCACATGACCATCAAGCCAAACCCACAAAATAAGCCACGCCCACAGAACCCGTAGTAAAAAAAATTAGAACCCACCCCTGAACTGAATCTTAATTACTGCTTTTATCTTGCTAGCTTTCCTTGGGATTGATACCTGTGTTCACGTGTGTGAATTCTCTCCTCTCCAGCGTTGGAGAAGATGGATGTGACGGAGCACTGCAGGGAACTCATCAAGATTTTAAAGCAGGTGGACCAAACAAAGCAGAAATTCACTCCTCTGAAATTGATCGATGCTTGGCTCGGGAAGGGTCTATCGAAACTGGGATTGGAGATTGCCGCTCCCAAACTTCCCCGTGACGTATTGGAGAGAATCGTTGCCCATTTGATTCTGCAGCAGTATCTGAAGTAAGTCCGGCGTCTTTTTAAAATCTGCCCTTTCCCGTGCCACCCACTGTTGTGGTTCCGATCCCCAAGCCCATCGTATCGGAGGAAGAAGGCTCCAAACATGAAGGAGAGGAGCCGGCCAGGCCTCCCTCCCCCAGCCCCTCCTCTCTGACAATTCCTCAGGTGTCGGCCGAAGGAGAGGAGATTGGCCAGGAGCCAGGTGTCTCCGATTGTTCGGAGAGTGATGAGGGAGATAAGTTGTGGCTGGACCCACGTCAGCGTCGGCGTGCTAAACGATTACAGCAGAGGAGGAGGCGTGCCAGGGATTAAGCTGAGTCACTGGACCACACCCCACAGGCTATATAAAGGAGGGGGGGGGTGGCCATTTAGATTCTGTGACGGACAAAGTTAATTCTTGTAGGCTCCTTTGGTGCAAAGCCTCAGTCTGCTGAAGGATTGTGAATTGGACTGTTTTTTCCCACCTGGTGTGTATTGCGTTTGTTATCTGGTGGAGGAACACCCCCCTTCTTGTTATAGTAAAGAACTTGGCAGCCGGTTCCCGTAGTGCTGCCAAGCCTCTGATAACGGACCGTTTGTGTGTGCCAATTATTTAACCCTCGACTGTCTGTGTGGGTTTGTGCGTGTGGAGGACGGGGACAGAACACCCACGTACATTCTTCATCACCCCAGTGCTTGTCTCTCTTTCACAGATTGCTGGCTTGAGCAGTTGGGCGTCTAATCTTCACGCATGTCCTGTAAAATCCTTCTCTTAAATCCCCCCTTTCAGTTAACAAAAAAAGACTTTGCCTTCCAGGGAAGACTTCAGCTTTACAGCCTTCGCCACAATATCCTACGTGAAGATAGGACCCAGAGCTAACCTTTTGAAAGATAAGGCTCACGTCATCACCATGCAAGGGATACAGGGCAAAAATAAAACTGCTAAGGTGAGACTGTGTTATTTTTCCCCCCCTTATTTTTTCAACAGCAGTATCCAGTCGTTCCGGCTGTGGTATATTTCAAAGTTATTAATCTTCACTATAGCTTATATTCAGTGGTGAAATCTAAAATTTGTTACTACCGGTTCTGTGGGCGTGGTGTGGTGGTGGTAATGTGACTGGGTGGGCGTGGCCAATTTTGTTTTTTTTACTTTTAAAATCATTTTTTTCTACAACCTCTTCGGCGAAGAGGTTGTAAAAAAATGCTTTCAAAAGGCTCTGACTACCGCAGCTGAGTTGCCTGATCGGCAGAGGCTTTTTTAAAAAGCCTCTGATGATCAGGCAACTCCGCTTGGATCCTCAGAGGCATTTAAAAGAAAAAAAACTTTTTTTTTCTTTTAAATGCCTCTGAAGATCCCAGCTGAGCTGCGTGATCATCAGAGGCTTTTTTTTTACTTTTAAAAGCATTTTTTGACAGAAGAGATTGTAGAAAAAATGCTTTTAAAAGTAAAAAAAAAAAGCCTCTGATGATTGTGCGGCTCAGCTGGGCATGGGGGCGGGGGCAGGGATTTTTGCTACCGGTTCTCTGAACCACCTGCCTCCATCGCTACCGGATTGGGCGATCCGGTCTGAACTGGGAGCATTTCACCCCTGCTTACATTGCTGAGAAGCGCCTTAGGATCTTACTATTTGTTATCTTCGCCTGATTTCTATGTGATAGAACTTGGAGACAAATTGAGGAGCCTCTCGTAGCTCTGCTGTCTTCCCAGGAATATCAAGGTGGTAATTTTGAATTCTGGAACAGGCAGCTGCTTCTACTTGGAGCTGATTTCCCAAGACAGCTTCTGTTAGTCTTGAATCTTCCAAGGGTAACAGAACTCAATGAGATTTGAATTTTGATGTGGCTGTAGTATTCCTTGGGCCAGGGAGCTTGTAGCAAGAAGTGCCTGTTTCAAAATTCCACCCTATACTTTTTTTCCTGAGTGTGTGTTTGTGTAAGGGGAGCAACCAGTGGTGGGATGCAACCGGGTTAACAACCGGTTCGGTGAGTGCCTAATGTGCTTGCGCGCAGTGTTCAAAATACAGCAATTTGAAGCTCAGCTGCTTACCTTCTAAGGCAGCCCCGGTAAGTAGAACAGTGGAGGCATGGAAATCAGCTGTGCCACGCGAATCAGCTGAGCCAGAAAGAAGGAAATAAAGGACAGGATAGGGCGGGGTCAGGTGGGCAGGGCCAGCTGATCGTCGGCACTACTGGTTCGCCTGAACTGGTCCGAACCGGTTGAATTCCACCTCTGGGAGCAACTTACACAAGTAACTACTTGATGCATGATTTCTTGAACAATTAAAGTAGAATCTGTGCAGTCTCATGAGGTCTCAGCTTTATGAAACTCACAAACATTAAATTACTGGTGTGAGCAGATAGTAAAGTTAAAGGCTGCTGGGAGGCTGAATTAAATGCCACCATTTTAAAATGTGACTCGTGTGTTAGCTAAATGATTCCGCGAACAGTTCCAAAGAGATATGGCGTGGTAATAGATCTTACAAGGTTCAAATATTTGAAACACATTCGCATCGTTTTATCAGTTTCCTGTATTGCTAATATCTAGTTCTAGAGAAGTTAATCAGGCGTCCTCCAAAAGGTTTGGTCTACGGCTACCAAAAATCTCTTGGCAGTGGTCATATTGATTTGAGTTGATGGTCATATTTGGAAGGCCTGCTATTAGTCTAGTCAGAACAATGCCTTTTCTATCCCTATAGCCTATTTCAATGAAAGGCAAAATGTTGCTTTTTTATGGAACTATTAGCTGATAACCTGGCGTTGCCCAGGTATTTACTTATCCCAATCCTGCCTTTGAGGTGATTATCTTCATTAGCAAGCACCTCCCCTGACAACTTGCCCTCTTTGCTTGAAGCTGAGGACCTAGGGTGGGTTTTCTTTTAAGGACCAATCCCCCTTACCAGAGGGAGCCCCCTTGTGGAGTACTGTGAAGCCGTTACCATTGGTGCTGTACAGTAGAAGCCATTTCAAGGCGCAACAGGCTGTATCTTAACAGAACTTGAATCCAAAATGCACACTATCACTCTCAAAAGTACTGTGATTTGACTCTATAGATATAATTCATTCCTTTTCATTTCAGCGGCCCAGACATTCCAGAGTTATGCTGGAACACACACACACACACACATACACACACACAGAGGGAGAGAGACCGAGGGTGCTAGGGGTGTCTTACCCCTCCAGTATTTTTTTCCAGAGAGTAAGTCATCTGTGTACCAAGTTTGGTTGAAATTGCTCGAGGCATTCCAGAGTTATGCTGGAACATACATACACACACAGAGCCATTTTTATATATATAGATATTTGCCAGAACTTTCAAGGAGAAGATTCAGAAAAGCATTACCCATGTAAAGTTTGTATTTGCTCTAATATGTTAAAAATGGCTTCATCAACAGGGGAAATGTTCTCAATTATCCAGTCCAAGGACCCCAGGAAAGAAAATGAAGTTTACATCCCCAAACCAGGAAGGTGACTCTCCTTCAAAAGATCATGTTAAAGCAAAAAAAGTCAAACTTACGGCTAATAAAGAGGAAGATGAGCTTGTGATCATAGATTAAGAAAGTTGCTTCTTGGGACAACCTACATATATCTTTGCCTGTTTGAAGACAGGCCAGAGAGTCAGAAAAGAAGAATTTGGTTGGAGAAAACAGGCTGCGTATTGGTGACTGCTATCATCTGTTGCTCCCTGGCTACAAACTCATGTTGGCAAAAGAAACTGCTTTCCTTATACATACACAGTCAGATTTTTTTTAAAAAATGCAGATTTAAAACCTGTTGTAATGGAACTGGAGAGTTTGAAGTAAGTATTAGAGGCTTGGCATAGAGGAAAGTAAACCTGTCTTTAAAAAAAGAAATGGCTTTTCCAGAAGGGAGGCTCCTCTTTGGCATGAACTCTTCCAATTTGCTGCTGAAATAAAAATGCCTTGAAATGCAACTTTATACACTTGCTTCTCCTTGAAAAGTCCAGCGTGCAAAGTTTATTCTGACATATCAAATGTCAAAAGTAATTCCTGAAAGGCTGAGAGATCCAGTGATTGCGGATAAAAATCTAGTTCTGGTATAAATATTCGACAGGGTGCTTATTTTAGCTGCTATCCCTAAAAGACCTAGCTGAGTGGATTTATGTAGAATAAAGTTTCTGATTTAAAATGTGAAGAGAAACTTTTTTTTTTAAATGGGGAAGAACGCTTGAAGCGACCTTTTCATCTGTAGAAAAAAATCTATGAACATAGAATACAGTTCCATTACTACTGTTTCCATGTTTTTTTAAGTCATCATAATCAAAGTAAATTCTCCATGTTGATGTTGTCTTGAAGATATGACTGGTTTTGTACAAGCACTCAGGTTCCCTAATTACACCACAAAATATTGTCATGTAATTGAGCTAGGGGCGGGATCCAAATCCCGTTGCTACCAGTTCACTCTGGTAGCTTCTGGGCATGTGCAGAAGCATCCGGGCGAGTGGGCGGAGCCTCCCACCACCGCTATCGGTTTGCCTGATCCATCACGAACCAGTAGCAACCCACCACTGAATTGAGCTCAAAGTAGCCCTTTCCTTTTTTAACTCAACTATTTGATGGTGCTCTTAAATGAAGGGCTGTAAGCAACAAACACCTTCAGGATTTAGAGTCCATCTTGGTTTTTAAGTATAGAAATGCTACTTCAAAGTAAATGTTTATTAAATTGGAGCAGTATCTGAATCTGGTCACTTTAATATCTCTAAAAAGTTTTAATCATGGTTTAAGTCTTAATACTTAATATTTAATATTTATATGTATTATACATAATATATATTATGTATTTACATAATATGTAAAACAGGTTTTTTTTAAGTCAAGGGAAATACAATATTTCCCATGATTTAAAAAAAAAGCTATAATAGATGTCTTTTATTATTACATCAAAGGTATTGTCCCCAGAATATCAAGAAGCTGCCTTGAAATTCTGAAAACAGCCCTAAAAGTTTAAAAGGAAAATACAGTTTAGAAAAGTTTAGTTTAGAAAAGAGTTAGAATATAATGATTATCTTACGTAGAGCCTGGGCTCCCACAGATTCTTTACAGAAAACTCCTTAAGCATGTGAGGTTCAATTGTAAACATTTAGGCCTGCTATAAAAACACAGACTCGATTCCCACATTGTTATTAAGCCTGGCTTCTCCTTCCCTGAGTGAAAGAGAAAGTCTCAATGGGTCAAGAAAAACGAATCTTGTTAGTTTACAAGACCGATGGCATAAGGAGCAAAGCTGTTTCAGAATCTGGTAGTCCTGCTAGAAATACTTTGAAATGTACATGATCGGAAATAAACTTCATGCATCGGGTTGTCCTTTCAGAGCATTCAATCTAATCGTTTACCGTACTTTTCGGTGTATAAGACGCACTTCTCCCCCCCCCCCAAAAGAGGGTGGAAATGTTGGTGCGACTTATACACCGAATACAGCCATTTTTGGCCTCCCGAAACCCCGCCCCGTGCGTCCCATTTTTGCGAAAAACAGGCCCGCTTTTTGCAAAAACAGGATGCGCAGAGGGTTTGGGAGGCCTGCAGAGTGCTCCTGGGGCCCGGGGAGGGCAAAAACTTTTTTTTTTCTTGTTTACCTCTTCGAAATCCTGGTGCATCTTATAGTCTGAAAAATACGGTAAATAAAATTTTGTTAAACGGTTAAGCATTTTACACATCAGCTTTTGGGGGGAGAGAGTTAGAGAGGAGCCATTACAGCATTCGAAAATAAGTCAGCCATCATCTAGCTAGGATCAAGTTGCTGTTTTATTCCAGAGTGTAAACCATACATACCATAAATTATTTTGGATGATAAAGGGGTACTTTTAAATAAAAGTTTGTCTTTTGTCAGATTCCGCATGCCTTTGAAATTGAGATTACGCCAAGTCTAAATCCATCCCGGTTCAGGAAAATCATTTTGCTTTGTTTTTTCAGAAAAACAGTCTTAGGTCACTGATTTTTCCTCCAGATGTTTAATCGAAATAATCCTCAATATCAATATTTGGATCCAAAAGGTCTTCGCCGTAACGGGAGAGATCCATCTGATTCAGAATCAAGTTTTCAAAGGTTTCTTCCAAATCCGTTTCTCCTATCAGTACTGCTCCCAGCATTCTCCCATTCTGCATCACCACTTTGATGTATTCCTGTCCTTTGGTGCACCTCAACATCAGTTCGTGGTCCAATCCCAGACCTTGAGCATTATATTTTCCCAGCAGTACCACCTAGACAAACACCGAGTGATAAAGTTTGAAACGTTAAAACATTGTCTGAAATGTTATATAGTTTCATGCTTAAGAGCTATATTGGCGCAGTGGTTAGAATGCAGTATTGCGGGCTAATTCTGCCGACTGCCAGCAGTTCGATTCTGACTGGCTCAAGGTTGACTCAGCCTTCCATCGTCGGTCATTTGAGGACTCAGATGGTTGAGGACAATATGAGTCTAAACTGCTTAGAGAGGGCTGTAAAGCACTGTGTAGTGGTGTATAAGTCTAAGTGCTATTGCTATTGAGCAGGGGGTTGGACTAGAAGACCTCCAAAGTCCCTTCCAACTCTGTTATTTTGATAGATAACTACTACAAAAAAAAACCCCACAGAAAACCCTAAACTCATTCCTGATTTCTTTTGGATCGTATTCTTTTGCACAGAATACGATTGTCTCCTATACTTTTTTAAAAAGGTCCTTTGCAGGGGAAGTGATTTCAAATATCAAAATATTTACGTACCGTATTTATCGGCGTATAACACGCACTTTTCCCCCCTGAAAATAGGGGGCAAATGATGTGTGCGTGTTATACGCCGATATAATGTTAAGAAGGGGGGGAGTGCAAACAGCAGCTACCTCGAGCAAGCCACAGGGCTCCGAGTTGTTGGAGAAGCGGGAGCAATAGCAGCCTGGACTGCGCTTTCAGCGGGCAAACAAAGCTGCCTCTGCCACGAGGAACTTTGGAGAGAGAGGGAGGGACTGGCTGTGGCCGTTCTCGCCAGCTAAGAGACAGGCTGCTCCCACAGCTGCCCCCGCCCCCGCCCTCTCTCTCCAAAGTTCCTCACGGCAGAGGCAGCGTTGCTTGCCTGCTGAAAGCGCAGCTGCCGCTTCTCCAACCACTCGGAGCCCTGCATAATAGCGCTGCGGCTTGCTCGTGGTAACTGTCATTTAGACTCCCCCCCCCTTCCTCCTCCTTGAGTTCGAGCCTCGCGGCGTGGCCGAGGCGGGGTGGGATAATAGCTGCACGGATCCTCCGGTGCCATGTGTGTCCCGTGCGCTGCAATGATGAAGCGCTTTGCCAAGGAAAGCAAAGTCTCAGGCTGCTCCTGGAGCAGCCAGGAGAAGGAGA
>WNWU01000037.1:4774054-4799762 GCA_012654045.1 Ptyas mucosa
GGAGCAGCCTGAGACTTTGCTTTCCCCACCGGTAGGCCTCCATGAGTTTTATTTGAAATTTAAGTTTTTTTCCTGAAATTTCCCTCTTAAAATGAAGGTGCGTGTTATACGCCTGTGCGTGTTATACGCCGATAAATACGGTATGTCCAATCACACAGAACTTAATACTATGCATATTTTTTTAGTTACTTGGCTATTTAAAGACCACGACAAGACAGTTTCTGCACATTTATGTTCTATGTACACCTGGGCCTTCTGGCTGTTAAAAACCAGATGCAAATCCTAAGGCGATTTAGAAATTCAGTATGACATCGCCATTATTTTAGTCACAAAGAATTTGGAACGTTAAAAGTCTCTTGGGCCAGATGTGTTAAAAACGCCTTCTCGGGGATCGTGGTTGGTAGCCAGTACTTATTTCTGCCCAATTCTGCATCTGCATTTAGAAAGTAGAAAGGAGCCATTTAAGACATCAAATCCAATTTTTACTCAGTGCAGGCTCCCAATTATACCATCCGGAGCAAATAGCTATCTAGCAGTGGTACACAAAACATTTTGTGCGCAAAAGATCTGTTTGAATTATTAAACATTTCAAGCTCCAAGGGGCTCCTTTTGAACTTGAAACAATTACAGGTAGTCCTCGACTTAATAGTTCATTTAGAGACCTTTCAAAGTTACAACGGCACTGAAAAAAAGCGAGTTATGACCATTTTTCAGTTATAACCTTTGCAGCATCCCTATGAACAGAGGTGGTATTCAGCCGGTTCGGATCAGTTTGGCCGAACCGATAATCTTTTATTTCCTGCTTTGTAGCTCATCTCAATCGTGCAGCACAGCTGATTCCCCCCACTCACTGTTCTACTTACCGTTGCCGACTTGGAATGTAAGCAAGCTGATCTTCTAAATGCTCCATTTTCAGCGCTGCGCACAAGCGCCTTAGGCATGTACGCGGTCACCGAACTCAATTGTTAAACCGGCAGCATCCCACCACTGCCTATGATCATGCACTCAAATTTCAGATGCTTGGCAACTGCTTCATATTTACAACCACTGATGTACTCCAGGGTCATTTCCCTTTTGCGACCTTCCGACAAGCAAAGCCAATGGGGAAGCCAGATTCACTTAACAACTGGGTTACTAACTTATCCACTGCAGGGATTCACTTAACAACAGTGGCAACAAAGGTCATAAAATGGGGCAAAACTCACTGAACACGTCTCACTTAACGACAGAAATTTTGGCTCAATTGTGGTTGTACGGTAATCGAAGACTTCTGCCTTTGGAAAATGGATTTGGAATTGAGTAGGGGATATTTTATATAGCCCTACAATTCAGCTTGTGTAGTAGAGGAGCCTAGTCCTCTTTCGGTGATTGTTTCCACTGTGCTGACAAGAGTTTTTAAATGTTCCACAGTCAAAAGAACTTTGGTGAGTCAGATGCACAATTATGGCTGTGAATTTGCAACACAAAGTCATCGCCTTCAACCCAGTGGTTAATCTTTTAGACTACAGGCAAATCCTCAACTTATTTTTATTTATTTATTAGATTTGTATACCGCCCTACTCCCGAAGGACTCAGGGCGGTGAACAGTTAAACGATAAATACAGAATACTGATATTCAGAAACCGATTAAAAATACAATTGAATAGTTTGATTTAGAATGGAAGTAAATTAAACATCTCAAATTCAGATGTAGGTAGATTCAGATTTAAAGAATTTAAAAGTGGTTTTAAGGGAGGTTAGGTCAGGCCGGCTTGTATGAATAGGAATGTTTTGAGGGCCCGGTGGAAAGCCCGAAGATCTGGGATTAACCGTATTTCCGAGGGCAGCTCGTTCCAGATTGTGGGTGCTCCCACAGAGAAGGCTCTCCCCCTGGGGGCCGCCAGTCGACATTGTTTGGCCGACGGCACCCTGAGAAGTCCCTCTCTATGGGAGCGTACTGGTCGATGGGAGGTTATTGGTGGCAGAAGGCGGTCTCGTAGATACCCCGGTCCTAAGCCATGGAGCGCTTTAAAGATGGTAACCGAAACCTTGAAGCGCACCCGGAAGACCACAGGGAGCCAGTGCAGCTCGCGCAAGAGGGGAGCCACATGGGAGTGCCACGCTGCTCCCATAATAACCCATGCGGCTGCATTCTGGACTAACTGGAGCCTCCAGATGCTCTTCAAGGGGAGCCCCATGTAGAGAGCATTACAGTAGTCCATGCGGGAAGTGACGAGGGCATGACTGACTGTATTTAACGAGTCCCGATCTAGAAAGGGTCGCAACTGGCGTATCAGGCAAACCTGATAAAAAGCTCTTCTGGCCACAGCTGTCAAGTGTTCTTCTAAAGACAGCCGTGAATCCAGGAGGACACCTAGGGAACTTACAACCGCAATGGAATCTGCCCATTCTGGCCTGGCAGTCATAAAGCAGGCCACCCACATCACTACGCTGATTTTATGTCTATTTTTTATTTTATTTTTTGGTGGGCATTTAAGTGAATCCATTTTTTTTTCTGGGGCATTTTTGCTGAAAACAGGGTGGAAATGCCAGTTTTCAGCAAAAAGGTCCTAAATCGAAGTCACACAACTGTAGGATGCTGCAAATTGTGGGTGCTCCAACACTGGAGGTTTTTAAGAAGAGAGTAGACAGCCACTTATTTGAAATAGTATAGGTCAGTGATGGCTAACCTTTTTGCCATCACGTGCCAAAAGCGGTTGGGAGCGGGGGGGGGGTGTCGAGCGCATGCGTGCCCACACCCATAATTTGATGTGCACTCCCTGTACATGCACACGTGCCCCCCCGTGCTCCCCCCGCGCTCCCCCCGCTTTCGGCACGCGATAACACGGTAGAACCGGTAGGCCTGTTTTTTGTCCTCCCCAGGCTCCGGAGGCTTTCTAGGAGCCCGGGGAGGGTGAAAACAGCCTTCCCCACCCGCACCCACCGGAGGCCAGAAACAGCCCATTTCCCAATTTCTGGTGGGCCCGAAAGCCCAAAAATCAGCTGACTGGCATACGCATGCACGCTGGAGATGAGCTAGGGCAATGCTCCCGTGCCCACAAATATGGCTCTGCGTGCTACAGGTTCGCCATCACAGGTATAGATTCTCCTGCTTCAGCAGGGGGCTGGACTAGAAGACCTCCAAAGTTCTGTTCTGTTCTGTTCTGTTCTGTTCTATTTCCATTCCATTCCATTCCATTCCATTCCATTCTATCAAAAATGTGGGCTGGTTGCCAAGTGACTGAAAATGCAGTCATGTGACTCCAAGAATGAGATCAGACAGTGGAAACTGGGTTGTAAGTAAGTCCACTATACAGTGGGAGGGGATAGTAACTTTCACTGGCCACTAAACAACGGGTGATAACTCAAGAACTACCTGTATGCGTTGCAAATGTCTAATAATGGATGCTAATTCAATACGCAATAGATCAGTAGCTCAACTGGCATGAAACCAGCAGGGCATCCTTTTCCTTGGCGACTGTTTAAAGGTTACCTTGTAATTGAAAAACTTGGTAGAGTGAGCAAAGAGCTCAAAGCTGAAATCCGTATCTAGCGGTTCTCCTAAAGAATCGGCCGCCATACATTTTGCAGCGTACCATCCCATCTGGCGCGCCTGGGTCCAAAGCCTCATCTGAAACACAAGCCCAACAAAACACTTTCATCCACACGTGCAAATCGTTGCTTTGGAATTAAGAGCATGCGATTCTACAGCACAGTCCCACGGACCATCGTGGTTCTCCAAAAATAAGACCCTGTCATTGCCACCAAAAAAAAAAGGACACTAGGTCTTATTTTCGGGGTGGGGGGGATGTCATCCACTGACTCACCTTACTTGCACGTGTCGTCCCCAACCTCCTTTTTGCTGTCAGAGGCCTTTGGGAACTTCTTCTGTGGCTGGCAAGGCTTTCCTGAAGGCCTCTGCAGCCGATAACAGAGCTCTGGATTGATCGGCTGCAGAGGCCTTCAGGTTGCCGGCCTTGCTGGCTGCAGAAGAAATGGGCTGGCAAGAGAAGGGGTTGGGATGTGTGAGGCCTAGCTGCAATTGTAGTAGGGTAGCTCCACCTCCCCATCCCCACCTTAGCTTAATTTTTATCCGTGCACCCTGGAGTGGGAGGGGTCTTAATTAGGGCTTAATTTGGGGGTAGAGCTTATATTGGGTGCACATGTAAAAATCAAGCTAGGTCTTACTTTCGGGGTACGTCGTATTTTCAGGGAAACATGGTAGTTTAAACACTTCTGTTCAAGAGTGCTCCTTCACCACTGGGGTTTGCAGTTGTTGTGGTCCGCCAGTAGCCTTCAGAATTGGCAGCGGAGTCGGACAGCGATGAGGCTGAGGAAGAACAGGGGCCAGTCCTGGAGGCTGGGGAAGGCCCGGGTGAGGGCTCTACGTTAGAGGCAGAGATGGGGCCAGGGCCATCGGGGAGTGAGGTGTGGACTCCAGAGCCTCCAGAGACTGATAGGAGTGAGGCAGAGGAACAGGAGGAGCCTGTTCCTAATGCACGCATGAGAAGAGCTGCCAGAAGGCAAGAGCAGCTCAAGCAAAGAGGACGACTCGGGAGTAGGGCCAAGAGATGATTGGCCCCTCCCATAAGACTTAAAACAGACCAGCAACGGTGTTTGGGCTTTGCCGGAAAACAACGTTGGTGGCTTAGTCTTCTTCATCTACGTTTATTTTTGTATCTGTGACTTCTGAACGTTTGCCAAGAAAGGCCTTTGACAGTTTGCCTAATTGGACCAAGGTTTGCGAGAGGACTGAGGAATTTGTGTTGGGAGGAATTTGCTTTAATTTAGTTGAAAGACGCTGGGAATGAAGTAATTCTCAGCTGTTTGAATAAAGTTTGTTTGTTTTTTCACGGACTGATTTTCCTAATACTTACTTGGGCCTGGGTCACAACAAGCAGTGAACATTTGCAGCATGATATGCTCTGACATTCCAGGTTCCTGCAAAACCTTAATCTTAGGGATTTTATTTTATAAACGTTACTGAACAGCCGGTGGCAAATATTGAAAACTTGCTTAATAGAGTGAAACCATTTTGTATAGCATATTTAAAAGAAATTTTGGGTTTTACAGATTAGATAGGTTTATTGTTATAGAAAAGGCTACTTTAAACTATTATGTAAAAGTAAAAAGTTGAGGTTTGATGTTAATGCCTTATTCTGCTGCACCTGAGGAAGTCGGAAGTCAATGCCTTTTCTTTCTTTTCCCCCCTTTTCTTTCTCCCTCTTTTCTCTTCCCTTTTTCCTATTGTTTTGTATTTTCTTTGTGTGCTACATTATAAACTAATACAGTTGTTATACAACGTATTTAAAAGAAATGTCTTAAATATGGGAATGGAAGAACACGCTTCTTTACTTCTAGCAGTACAGGTAGTCCTCGACTTACGACCACAAATTGGGACCAGAATTTCGGTGGCTAAGTGATGCAGTCATTAAGCAAGTCATAACATGGCTGGAGCCAATTTTGCAAACGTTTTTTTACCAAACATTTTGGTTGTTAAGCAACCAAATCACACCGTGGTTAAGCAAATATGGCTTTCTTCATTGATTTTGCTTGTGGGTAGCCAGCTGGGAAGCTTGCAAATTGTGATCACGTGACTGTAGGAATCTGCAACAGTCGCTAGTCGGCAAGCATCCAAATCCCGATCATGTGAATAATGCAACAGCTGATACCTTGAGGATGGAGTGCAAGTTACTGTTTTAAGGGCCGTTGTAACTTGGAAGCACTGTTCAATGAATAGTCGTTAAGTTGAGGACTACTTGCCCCCAGAGCGAGTCAATTCCCAGTAAAAATGAGTGAGCTCTCGTGGCTCAGTAGACTAAGGCAGTAATTAACATCCACTTACATCTGCTGCCTGCAATTACTGCAAGTTCAAATCCCACCAGGCTCAAGGTTGACTCAGACTTCCATCCTTTCTAAGGTAGGTAAACTGAGGACCCAGATTATGGGGGCAATAAGATGACTTTGTATAAATATACAGAAGTATGAAGGCTATTGCTTAACACATTGTAAGCCGCCCTGAGTCTCCGGAGAAGGGTGGCATATAAATCAAATTTTTAAAAAATACACTATCAGACATCACATAAGAATGAAGGACAATAAATATAATGTGGAATTCTGGGAATTAAAGTCCATACAGTTGCCAAGGTTGAGAAACTCTAGTTAAGAAGGACAACAGGTGGCTACACCAATGTTTAAGCTTTTAATTAACATAAGGGCTCCTCCCAAAGTTATTCCCTCTGTAAGACATACTGTACAGACATCCTTAAGCGCAGAACAAATTAGCATTTGTTTTACCTGCTGCCAAACAGGGCTGGGTTCCCATGAGGTTGTGCAGATATCTCCTGCTGCGTAGATGTTCGGGAGAGAAGTGTGCATGTATCTGTCGACATTTAGACCTCCATCTTCACCTAGCGCGAACTAAAACATTTCAGAGATAAATGAAAATTTCAGTGAAAAGAAGAAAAAAAAATCCAGCACGTATCACTTCGCTCCTTTTGTGCAATAGCTTTTTTTTAAAAAAGCCTAATGCAGAGAGCACCTGTGCAACTGTAGCTCATTCCCAATCTCAGCAAAGAGATCTTAGAATAACAGAGTTGGAAGGGACCTTGGAGGTCTTCTAGTCTGACCCCCTGCTTAGGCAGGAAACCCTACACCACTTCAGACAAATGTTATCCAACATCTTCTTAAAAACATCCAGTGTTGGAGCATTCACAACTTCTGGAAGCAAGTTGTTCCACTGGTTAATTGTCTTTTAATTAATTAATTAAAAGATCTCTTATGACTTGAATTGCTTGGAGTGTTTTGGCAGGAATACAGGTAGTCCTTGATTTATGACCATTTATTTAATGAAGGATCAAAGTTGTCTCTGGACAAGTTGGGTGGCACATAAATTTAATCAATAATAATCCTGAAAAAAAACTGACTCTTCAAAGTTACAAGGGTTGCATCATCCCTGCAACTGTGTGATGGGGTTTTGGGGCACACGGCATGGACTTTGTAACTGGTTAATTAACCTAGTTACTTTGTATCTTAATCTGACTTATTTTCTCTCTTTTAAAATGACACTCGGGCTCATTACAGGCTGGAATGTAGGAATAGTTTTTAGCATTCCTAAACTGAAAAGATAAACAGGCTGGAGACTAGGTAAGAAAAAGTTTGTTAGTACAAATTGGAATCTGGGTTTATCTCTTTCGTGAACTCTAAACAACCTTTTTCCTTACTGTTGTGGCCATCGGAATTGGTGGCAGACTCAGACAGTAAGGAGGTTGGGGAGGAACACGGGCCAGCCCTGGAGTCTGGGAAAGGCTCTGATGAGTGCTCTGTGTTGGAGGCAGAGATGGGACCGTCCGACAGTTATCAGCTGCCTTCGGAGTCAGATATCAGTGGGGCAGAAGAACAGCTGGAGCCTGTTCCCGATGGGCGCATGTGCAGAGCTGCCAGGAGAAGGGAACAGCTAAAGAACAAGGGACGACTCAGGAGTAAAGGCACAGGTGGACGGTGAATGGCCCCTCCCATAGGGAATAAAGAGGAGCGAAAGGGGAGGGGAGTTTGCAGGAGACAATTAGTTCGCTTAATTGGTTCGTGACTCTCAGAGACTCCTTGCCAAGTACAGCGTTGTATTTGAAGATATCGGCCTGGCAGCTCTCCAAGCCAGAGAAGGTCTGTGACTGTAAATTCACTCCTGAAAAGACTTTGCTCGATGGGAATGAGATGAATTCACAGTACCTTAATAAAAAGGGGTTTTGACGGGACAAGGAGTCTGCTTCGTGGTTTGGGGAAGCCTAGGTCAGAACACTTACAATTTTCGCTCCTTCTGACATCAGACCTCCTTTTAATGAACGTGTGATATTATGGGATGCAAATAGGTCACATTCTGACTACATGTAACTGATTTCCTATGCAAAGGGGAGGTTATTTTTATCCTGCCCAATCAACTTTCCTCTTGCATTTTCTTCGTTGTGTTAACTATATATAAAAAGGAATGTAAGATGGATCTTGAGGTTCTCCCTTTTCTTAGGGAGATCCCACTTTATCAGGTTACCCTAATAAACTGCTTTTAAATGATCTTCTGACTCGGTTGCTTATTGGGGAGGTAAACTGAGGCAGAACCTAGGGCCAGATTGGCAACCAGCTCACATTTATAATGATTGCAGGATCCTGTAGTGATATGATTGTGGTTTGCGACTTTCCCAGCCTGCTTCTGACAAGCAAAATCAATGAGCAAAGCCAGATTTTTTTAATGACCGTGTGATTCGCTTAACAAACTGGCTGCAAAATTCTGATCCCAAATTTACAAAAATCATGTATATATTGTTTTAAATGAAAATTTATTGGGGGTGGGATGACGACGGGACACCTGAAAGACCTTGGGGCTTCGGTATCAAAATAATCAAGTCTCTTTTTGGAAGACAAGCTTTCCATTATTTTCAGATATGAATCCTTACATTATTACCATCAAGGAATGGCTGAACGTTTGGCGTCACTCCGGTTGCGCTAACAATGAAGTCGCAGCCATAAATCTTCCCATTGGTGAGTTCCACATAGACAGGCCAAAGCTCTGCAAGCGTGAAATATTTAGACATTAGATTACATAATATTATATAGGCGATATGAAACTCAGCCAAGAAATCAGGGAAAAGGGAAAATGTATCCCTTCAATACGCCAAGGGTACGCCAAGGGTCTCCAAACTTGACAACTTCAAGACTTGTGGACTTCAATTCCCAGAATTCTCCAGCCGGTATGGCTGGCTGAGGTATTCTGGGAGTTGGAAATTGAAGCGGTTATGGCTATGAATCCTGGGCCTCTGTAAGAAGCTAAAACTGCTAAGAACATAATCATCACTCGGCAGTTCCAGGATGTGAGGTAGGAGTGAAAATCAGGAAGGTGCTGTAATGGTACATGGGAATGACCTTTGGAGTTGAGTGGTAGTGGAAGATAAGCTGCCTAAGATGTCTCCATGGTCATGTGGCCGGCATGACTCAACGCCGAAGGTGCACGGAGCGCCGTTATCTTCCCACCAAAGTGATCCCTATTTTTCTACTCGTATTTTTTTACGTGCTTTCAAACTGCTAGCTTGCCAGAAGCTGGGACAAGTAACGGGAGCTCACCCCATTACGCAGCACCTTCTGATCAACAAGCTCAGCGTCTTAGCCACTGAGCCACAGCGTCCCCTTCATTATAATGTAGCCTTATAATAAAGTAGAATTAGCTCATCTGGTAAAGGCTTATATGGTTAGGAAGCTGGGTTGGAGGTTAGTGTTCGAGACCCAAGTGTTGCCTTGGGACCGGGCGAGTTCCTGTCCTATGCTCCAGCTCCTGCTAGGGACATAAAACTGGGCATTTCTAACTGGGCATCCTCCAGGCAACCGTGATGTCACGGGTTAATCCTTTCAACCCAGAAGCAACCCCTTAGTGCTTCCTACATGAGTGCAATAAATAAATGAATAAATGGTCATCTGGTTATGTTTACTGTCTGATCTATCTGGGAAGGCTGACAGATGGCAACATAGCCTTGCATTGCAAGCCCCCACCCTTTTAGAATGTTCAGGTAAAGGGGGCAGAGCTGGCATCCTGTTGCTCCTTCTGCTATCTTGCCGATTTTGACCACCTCCCGTGGACAAATACCACCCTCAATCATGCTTGAGCATTTCTGCTCCCAACTGTTACAGTGCATATATTTCCTAGGCCTGTGATGGCGAACCTATGGCACACGTGCCACAGGTGGCTCGCCTAGCCATATCAGTGAGCATGCGAGCTCAGCTCCGGCACGCGCCAGCTGATTTTCGGGCCTTCTGAGCCCACTGGAAGTAGGGAAACAGGCTGTTTCTTGCCTCTGGAGGGCCTTGGGGGGTGGGGGTGGGGAAGGCCCGTTTTTCTCTCTCCCCAGGCTCCAGAGCCTTTCTAGGAGCTTGGGGAGAGCAAAAACGGCCTTCCCCACGCCCCCAGAGGCCAGAAATGGCCTGTTTGCCAACTTCCGGTGGGACCAGAAGTTAGCAAACGGGCCGTTTCCGGCCTCTGGGGGGGAGGGGAGGCTGTTTTCACCCTCCCCAGGCTCCTAGAAAGGCTCTGGAGGTTGGGGAGAGAGAAAAACAGGCCTACCGTGCCATCGTGTGCCAGGAGCGGGGGGGTGGATGGGTTGTGCGCACAAGGGGCCAGGGCGCATTGAATTATGGGTGTGGGCAAGTGTGCACACGACCCCCCTCCCCCCCTACTGGCATGCGATGGCAAAAAGGTTACCCAACACTGTCCTAGGCTAAACCTGGCTATGCCTGGCCCTGTCAAAGACATCCATTCCCAAACTGAGGCATAATATATAATAACCTTGTGGATCAGAGAAACAACTCCTAAATTTTAAAGATAATTTACCTTCACCTCCTTCTTCACTCCTTGGGCCTTCTAGAGTTTTGGGGAAAACCAGGGACACTTTCTGTGACAGCTTGAATTCTTCTTGGAAGTAGATCCTCTTTATTTCGCACAGATTCTCAATATGAACTTGGTGGCAAAGCTGGAAACCATCAACAATTGCATTCATTCATACGTACTTCTAAATTACTGATTCTTAAACTGTGGGTGATCGTCCTAAGGATAATGAAATACCCAAGGGGAAAATGTGGACATATTTTGGGAGCAATGGGGTAATTTGTAATTGTGAATCAAGGATCCAGTTTGGGACTGCCATTGAAAAGATGCTTCTGTAAAACAACTGAGTTTGTTCTTATTTCTTTTGATGGGGATAATTACCATATTTTTCAGACTATAACATGCACCTGATTATAACACACACCTAAATTTAGAAGAGGAAAACAACAAATAAAAGTTTTTGGCCTCCCTTTTTTGGGCCTTTACTGGGCCTTTTTCAGCCTTTTTTCGGCCCGTTTTTTTCAACTTTTTTGGTCAGTTTTTGAGGATTTTTTGACCTGTTTTTGAGGCTTTTTTGGCCTGTTTTTGAAGCTTTTTTTGACCCCTTTTTTCAGAAAATGGGCTGAAAAAAGCCTGAAAAACCCTCTGAAAATGAGGCATGCGGAATCCAAAAAATGACCAGTAGGTGGGCGGGGCTTCGGCAATATTCGGTCTATTTTCACTCCCTTTTGGGAGAAAAAAAAGTGTGTCTTATATTCCCTGAGCTTGGTTGCTTTCTTGAAGAAGTTTCATTACCCAGCTAGATAACATCTTCAGTGCTACCATATTCCCTCCGACCAAAAGGGAAATGGCAAAGTGTTTTTTTTTAAAAAAAAGTTTGATGAACATCTAAAACAAACAATTGTACCTCTTTTGCTCCCTTTAGATGCAAGCCCTCATGCCAATCAGGGCCCAATGCGCTTCCTATTTTCCCAGGATGCTCTGAAGTTTGTTCTTCTCTTTCTATAGGGGAAAAAAACCCAAACATTTGAGTGAGAGAGAGAGAGAGAGGGAGGGAGGGAAGGGAGGGAAGGGAGGGAAGGGAGAGAGAGGGAGAAGAAGAGAGAGAGGGAGAGGGAAGGGAGGGAGGGGAGAGAGAGGGAGGAGAGAGAGGGAGAGGGAAGGAGAGAGGGGGAGGGAGGGAGAGGGAGAGAGAGGGAGGGAGGGAGAGGGAGAGAGAAGAATAAATCATAGAACAGGACCATATTTTGTTTTTTTCTGGATAGTTCTAACCAAGCTTACAAATGTACAAACTTACAAATCAGTTTGCACAACTCAAAAACATTGTGAATAGTGCATACAGCTAGTCCTTGACTTACAACAGTTCCTTTAGTGACCACCCAACGTTAACAAGAACACTGGAATAAGGGATTGAGGATCGTTTTTCACACTCACGACCATTGCAGCATCCCCATTTTGATCAAGCGATCAAAATCCAGACGTTTGGCAACTGGTTCATATTTATGACGGTTGCAGTGTCCCTGGGGGGTGGGGTGGGGTGGGGTGGGGGGAGGGTGTCAGGTGATGATGACCTTTTGCGACCTTCTGACAAGCAAAGTCAATGGGGGAGGCCACCTTCACCTAACAACGATGTTACTAACTTTACAACTGCAGTGATTCATTTAACGCCTGTGGCAAGAGAGGTTGTAAAACGGGACAAACTCACTTAACAACGGTCTCGTTTAGCAACATAAAATTTTGGCCTCCGTTGTGATCGTGAGCCAAGGACTACCGGTATTGGGTAGATGGAATGATTTTTAGACAATAACACATGAAAGAGTTGAGGTTATCTACCTGCTGCGGTATATTTTGTTCTTTTACAAGCTGCTGGAGGCTCTGGTTTTTCAGCCGTGAGCTTTGGGATCAAAAACTGAGCCGCTCCTGCATCAAAAAAAGTATTCCCAATTGCTTGGTCTTTGACGGCCCAAATGACTTCACAACCTTCAATTTTGTACCTGTAGATTGATAGACAGACACATTTTTTTAAAAAAAAACCCTATTTATTACATTTTTATATTAGGGATGATGAAGTCATCCATTAACGGAGGCTGAGATATATTTAACATTTGGTTGGAAATGTAAGAAAAAGCTTGTGTGTTGTTTTAAACAATGAGCGGACTCCATTTTGTTTAAGATGCCCATGTGGCATTCCATTTCTTAAAGAGGCACAGATGTTGAAGATACTACTACTGCTAATTTACTACAGTGTGTATTGTAGTTTGGTCCAGTGGTTAAGGCCTCAGGCTACAAAGCAGGAGGCTGTGAGTTCAACTCCCGCTTTAGCCATGAAAGCCGGTTGGCTGACTTTGAACCAATCACAAGAGACTATGAGTTCAACTCCTGCCTTAGTGATGAAAGCTGGTTGACTGACTTTGGACCAATCACAAGAGACTGTGAGTTCAACTCCCGCCTTAGCCATGAAAGCCAGCTGCTTGATTTTGGGCCAACCCACCTCACAGGGTTGTTGTTTTAGGGAAAATAGGAGGAAGGTTTTATTGGACATGTTCTCTGCCTTGATTTATTTCTATAATAATAAAGGCGGGATGCAAATTAAACAAACAAACACATAAACAAATATGATGCCTGACTCCCAGCAATTCTGGGCTGTCCAGGTCCCCAGAATTATTTTCAGTTGAATTTTGATATTTCAAAATCTGAAGCGGGAATTGTATGAGAAGAGCTAAGCCCTTTGGACCTTGGTGTCAAGACATTCCAGGCATCAGGGCAGGTGCCTCCCCATCTTTCCTGCTGTGGCAATGGAACCGCAGGAGATCTGTGGAAAAAAACTGCGAGGCCTCCAATGCTCTAGCAGCCCTGTGGATGCAATAGCCAGGCTCTAGTCTTTCCAAGTTTGGAATTGGGAATGGGGTCGGGAATTACAGCGTTTCCCTAACAAATCTTCATTGATGTGTGTAACAAAAGACAGTTTCAATTGTGGTTTCCATATGAACTCTCTCTCTCTCTCTCCCTCTCTGTCTCTCTCTCTCTCTCCCTCTCCCTCTCTCCGTCTGTCTCTCTCCCTCCCTCTCTCTGTCTCTCCCTCCCTGTCTCTCTCTCCCTCTCTCTCTCTGTCTCTGTCTCTCTCTGTATCTCTCTCTGCCTCTCCCTGTCTCTCCTTCTCTCTCTGTGTCTCTCTCTCCCTGTCTTTCTGTGTCTCTCTCTTTCTCCCTCCCTCTCCCTGTGTCTCTCTGTTTCTGTCTCCCCCCCTCTCTGTCTCTTCCTCTGTCTCTATCTCTCTATCTCCCTCTCTTTCTCTTTCTGTCTCTCCCTCTCCCTCTCCCTCTCCCTCTCTCTCTCCCTCCCTGTCTCTCTCTCCCTCTCTCTGTGTCTCTCTCCCTCTCTCTGTGTCTCTGTCTCTCTGTGTGTGTGTCTCTCTCTGCCTCTCCCTGTCTCTCCTTCTCTCTGTGTGTCTCTCTCCCCCTGTCTTTCTGTGTCTCTCTCTTTCTCCCTCCCTCTCCCTGTGTCTCTCTGTTTCTGTCTCCCCCCTCTCTGTGTCTCTTTCTCTGTCTCTATCTCTCTATCTCCCTCTCTTTCTCTTTCTGTCTCTCTCTCTCCCTCTCTCTCTCTGTCTCTCTCTCTCCGTCTCTCTCTCTCCCTCTCTCTGTCTCTCCCTCTCCTTGTCTCTCCCCCCCCCCACTCTCTCCCTCTCTCCCCGCTCCCACACACACACCTGGTTTCATACTTGGGAAAAAACTTGGAATTCATCTGAGGATATCCGCACATTCTCTACTGTAGAAGCCTATCAATCATATATGTTCAAAACAACTGGATGGTACATAATAGCAAAAGGTTTAATATCTGTTGCCAAGGAGCAATTATTGCCTAGTCTACCATCCAAACCTACTTACACCAATTCCAGCGCAATGCCACCGTTTCCTACAATGGTTATTCTTTTAGCTTTTGCTAGGTGTTTCTGGAATTCCTACATATGACGAAGAAAGAGATACTATTAGCACAGTAAAAAAAATATATCAAAAAATCTGCTAAGTCCGTGATGGCAAACCTACGGCACACGTGCCACAGGTGGCACGTGGAGCCATATCAGTGGGCACGCGAGCATTGCCCTAGCTCAGTGTTTCTCAATCTCAGCGAGTTTAAGATCTGTGGACTTCAACTCCCAGAATTCCCTAGCCAGCTTAGCTGGCTGGGGAATTCTGGGAATTGAAGTCCACAAGTCTTAAACTCGCTGAGATTGAGAAACACTGCCCTAGCTCAACTCTTGCAGGAGGGTCCCCGGGGTGGGGGGCATTTTTCACTCTCCCCAGGCTCCAGAGGCTTTCTAGGAGCCTGGGGAGTGCGAAAAACGGACCTCCCAGGCCCACCATGCCATTGCGTGCCAAAAGCAGGGGTAGAGCAGGGAAGTCGCATGCACATTGAATTAATGGGTGTGGGCACACGCACGCGTGACCCCCGGTGCTCCCCCCATTTTTGGCACACGACAGCAAAAAGGTTAGCCATCACTGCTATAGAACTATCCAGTATCAGCCAGCACCTGGACAAGGCATGCTGGGAACAAAGAAAGTTATAATAGCAATAGCACATAGACTTACATACCGCTTTACGGTGCTTTTTAAGCGGTTTACAGAGTCAGCATATTGCCCCAACAATTTGGGTTCTCATTTTACCCACCTCGGAAGGATGGAAGGCTGAGTCCACCTTGAATTAATAATAATTCAATAATTAAGTATAGCAGGCTAAGGACAGCTCTCATGCTCCAGTACCATTTTTATAATACACTAGCTAAAATTGTACCCTTGCAATGTCCTGTCACCTGTATTTCACAGCTACTTTTAGCTACCGAGTCAATGCTGTCCCAAATGCTAATAGACCCTCAAAAACATGCAAGCAAGGGATCTTTTACCACTGCACTGTCTGTATCTCGGATCCCCAGGACGTACGGATTTCCTTCAGTTATCAGTTTTGGTTTTGCTCCAGCACACAAGCAGAGTTTTTCAAAGGTATACTCCTGACCAGCTTCCGTGACGATCCTCTACGACCATATTAAAAATGAAAAACCAAAAGAAAGAATTCAATCAATCAAATTCTTTGATTTGACATCAGGAACCGATGAAGACAAAGACTGGCAGCTTGGGCTACCGTGAAGCATTCAAGGAAAGTGAATTAAGCATTTGTATTTCCAAAGCAATGCTGTGTATTATTCGGTCTTCATTCGGCATCCTTACAAACTACTTTCGACCCTGAAGCATCTTGGAAGTAAATGACCATAAATGCAGCAAGGCAATATAAAATTAAACCTCACATTAATATATTATACAGCAAAACAATAGTCAGGAAAACAGATTTCATTTAGAAAAGTGAGAGAAAGAGAAAATGGATTTATTCTAAGATTCCCCCCAGGAAAACATGGTTAAAGAGGTATGTTTTCATAAAGGACCTAAAAGATGCTACTATTCTAATTTTCTAATTTAGCCAGTTGAGCCAACATAAAGGGAGGCCCACGTGGATAGAATAGAATGTTAGAATAGAATAGAATTTTAGAGTAGAATAGAATTCTTTATTGGCCAAGTGTGATTGGACACACAAGGAATTTGTCTCCCGTGCAGAAGTTCTCAGTGTACATACAAACCACAAAGTGATAAATCAGACTCTGCATAAATAAATAAAATAGAGTACATAACCCTCCAAATGTAGGCTACCCTCTACCAGCTTTCTTTCTAATGCATCAAGGGTATGTTTGATTTCTGAAAAGGAAAGCAACATTCAATATTCTCATTGAAAATCAAAAGATGAAGGTTCGTCTTACATGATCTTTGCTTTTCAGTTGCCTCACTGCAGACTGTATAACTTTAATATTGGGGTAGCGTTTTCCTAAGATGCTGCTTGCTTGTTCCTCAACATCAAACTCTTCTAAAGTTCGGGAAACCTGTTGTAGAAGTAGAATCAAGAACTCAGAATAACAGAGTTGGAAGGGACCTTGTAGGTCATCTAGTCCATCCCTCCGCCCAAGCAGGAGACCCCACACCATTTCTGACAGATGGCAGTCCAGTCTCTTCTTGAAAGCTTCCAGTGATGAAGCTTCCACAACTTCTGAAGGCAACTTCTGTTCCCTTGGTTGTTCAGTGGGGGTTCTTAATTTAGAATGTTATTTTTGTGCATTTAAATCAGTTTTGACTTATGGCCATTACATGGTCAGGTCTCGCTAATTTTCTAACTAACCTCCTTCTCGGGGCTGAGAAAAGGTGACTGCTCTAAGATCACCTGGCTGGATTTCTACATACAAAACTCACAGTTTCCTCATTTCTAACCTGGCGTCTTAATCACTGCCCCACAATGGCTTTCATTTAAGATCTACTGATATACAAATACCCCAGAAAAATCTCTAAAGAGGCATAGTATTTACTAATTCATATACAATGCTACTGGTTAAATAAGACATTTGGTGCCACAGTCTACTATATTTTTCGGAGTATATGACGCACCGGAGTATAAGACGCATCTTAATTTTGGGGGAGGAAAATAGGAAAAAAAAAATTCTGCCTACCAGATATCCATCTGGCTAGCGTCCTTAGCCTGGTCAGCTTCAGCACATTAGTTCGCTCACTGGTTTTGAGGTTGGGGCTGGTTGGGGCTAAAAAACAGCTTCTAAAGCTGATCGTCGGAGGGAGCAGCAATTAGAAAAGCAGGCAAAGCACGGAAGATCGTTTCGCTCATGTTGGGGCTGAAAAACAGCTTCAGAAGCACAGCTGATCGTCGGAGGGAGCTCCAGTGACTAAAGCAGGCAAAGCACAGAAGGGGTAAGAGAAGGCAGCAGCTGTTCCGGGTAGCCATTTTAGGCACCGCGCATCGCGTTTTCAATCTCCAAACGTGTCACGTTTTCAGGCAGCGATGTGCTTTGGCGATCCCCGCAGCCTTGAAGGGCTCTTAAATGGAGCGTTTGGAGGCTGAAAACGCGATGCACGAAGCCCAAAAACACAAGCCATTGTTGGTGGCAATCTCTGCAGCCAGGAAGAGGACACGCGGAGGCCAAAGGGTAGGGGCCGGCGGGTGGGCGGGGTTACATTCGGAGGATAAGATGCACCCAAATTTTCAGCCTCTTTTAGGAGGGAAAAAAGTGCGTCTTATACCCCGAAAAATACGATACTTTTTTTTCTTTAGCCCAAAAAATGGAGAACAAATCCATCTTACCTTTTTGAAGTTCACCACTGCTTTTATAACGGGAGAAGCAGTAATTAAAAAAATATCTTCAGAGGGAAACTCTGCAGCCAGCTTGTAAAAAAAAAAAAAAGAGGAAGATATTGAGGTTATTGTTCTAGGACATTTTGGGTTGAACAGTATGTCTGTCCACCATTAAACCAGAAAGGTGGCTATACGAGCCGTGATGGCGCAGTGGTTAGAGTGCAGTACTGCAGGCAACTTCTGCTGACTGCTGGCTGCCTGCAATTTGGCAGTTCGAATCTCACCAGGCCCAAGGTTGACTCAGCCTTCCATCCTTCTGAGGTGGGTAAAATGAGAACCCAGATTGTTGGGGGCAATAGGCTGACTCTGTAAATTGCTTAGAGAGGGCTGTAAATCACTATGAAGCGGTTTATGTCTAAGTGTTATTGCTATTTCTGGCTGAATACTGGCATTTAACTATATCATGATATCACTGCACAAGTAATCAGGCACAGGAGTTTAGTTCAAAGCACTTCAAGCTTATTACATGCTACCTATACCCAAGAATCTGATCTACTAATGGTCAAGGCAAATTGGCCCTAGATAAGAGTCAAAGGAATTTAAGGACGGCTGGGCTTAGATCTCTTGTCAGAACAGAGAGATCCCAAACTGATCTCACCCTTGTCATCTCCTATACATGAAGAATTACCCTTGACCTTGCATGACATGAACAAGGCAATATCTGTGGCATGGAGTTAATATAAGGTGGCTATTGTATATTCAGTCTGCAGAAATCGATATGACCACTAGGTGGGAGCAGAGAGATACAGAAAACTTCATCCACTTAGGGCAGGGTTTTTCAACTTGGCAAATGTTAACCTGGGTTTCTGGGAATTGAAGTCCACACATCTTAAACTTGCCAAGTTAACTGATCTAGTTGAGAGAGAGAGAGAGAGAGAGGGAGATGGAGAGAGAGGGAGGGAGGGAGGGAGAGAGAATATTCCTTAAAAGATGGAAAATGACATTTCCAATTCTTTTCATAGGATGGAATGAAGTGACCCCTTGTAAACAGTATAAAATACTGGATTTTCAGTTTTAGAAGCCTGGACAAAAAATTGTTGCCCTGTTCTTAGAGGATAAATTTCTAAACAGATTTTTCAAGCAATTCACTTTTTGGGACCAACCAAGCCACTTAGAACCATTCTCCATATATTTATGCATTTACAATTTTCTATGGTAATCAAAATCCATAAACAAATATGAACTTTTGAAAGCAGTTTAATACAACCCCTTTTCCCATAAGAGCGAGAAACGCAAATAACGATCTACAATATATGTAGTCCAGGGAGTTATTCTTGTTTGTCATGAGGACATAAATTGCCTGCAAGATATACAAAGCATCAGTTAGCTAAGCCGTCCCAGGACTAATCTTTTCAATTTTTCCTACAGCAGAGGTCTTGAAACTTGGCAGCTTTAAGACTTGTGGACTTCAACTCCCAGAATTCTCCAGCCAGCATAGCTGGCTGGAGAATTCTGGGACTTGAAGTCCACAAGTCTTAAAGCTGCCAAGTTTCAAGACCTCTGTCCTAGAGCATTAAAAATATAAATCTTCATTTTTCTTCTTCTTCTTTAATGAATCATTAAAAAAAAACCTGGAATCTTTGCAGACTCCCCCTGAGTGAGAATAACTTGGTGCAGTGGAGGTCACCTGCTGCTCAATTTCTGGGGCTCAAAGCTCCCTCCTCCCTTTTTAAAAATAAAAGCAAAATATGGGGTGCAAAGCAACCCGGAAACTGTCCGTGCGTTGACCTCTTCACTTTGTAACTCTATGAACCAACCAGGAAGCTCCCATCCCCAGGTACAATAGTACGAAGAGGGGGGGGGAATTGCTACGGGGCGCCTGCGCAGAGAGGCGCGCGCGCGCGCCGATAATGGCGGAAGGACGAGAAGTTACCCGTTCGGCGCACGTCACACCGGCGATACCGCCTCCTACAACGAGGAAGCGGCTCCCGGAGACACCAGACGCCGGACGCGAGTCGTCGGAAGCCATGGCCGCCTCTGTGGCTTCTGCTACGCTTCAACTAGGCAACGTCAGACTCCCGTAGTCGCCCTGGAGAGGAATTGCGGCTACGGGATGCCGTGAAGGTCATATAGTCCCACTTGGCGTTTCCTATTTGTGCCAGGGGGCGTGGCCTAGGGGAGAGAGAGGCGCCTTTTCATTGCCACCTAGCGTTCAAAATACACCGTCTATTTATGGAACCAAACTTTAAAGGATGTTAAATTAAGGTCGGATTGGGTTTGTTCTTGGATGGGAGACCACTCGGAAATCTCAAGTTGTAGACTAGATCGCGAGGCAGCCCTGGAAGGCTATAGTGCCCAATTTTCTCCTTAATTCTACCTAGAAAGCTGTACAGATGTGTTTGTGTAGTCACCAGGAGTTGAGTGTGACTGCAAGTTAACAAGAGCCTTGGTGGTGCAGCGGACTAAAGTGCTGTTAAAATAGCACTTAGCTGCCAGCTGCCTGCAATTACTGCAAGTTCAAATCTCACCAGGCTCAAGGTTGACTCAACCTTCCATCCTTCCGAGGTAGGTAAAATGAGGACCCGGATTGTGAGGGCAATAAGCTGACTTTGTATAAAAAAGAACACCGCTTAGGGGGGGGCCCGAAAGCCCTACTAAGCAGGTATATACAAAAGTATGAAGGCTATTGCTAAATGCATTGTAAGCGTTCTCTGAATCTCCAGAGAAGGGCAGCATATAAATCGAACCAATAAATAAATAAATAAATTGGAAGGGGTCATATATATGTGTACAGATTTATTACTATTTTCTAATTCCTAGATCTTCTTTCTTTGTTGTTTTCTTAGCTTTTGAACCTTTCCCCTAGCTATTTATGACCATTCATTCCATACCAGATAATAGTCTGTTGCTCTTCTATGTTTATGAATTAGTATATAAATATGTTACTATGTATAAAGGAGAAAGGAATCACATATATAGAGGTATAGATGTAAAGGAGAAAAATGGATATATAGCGGATGTATACCGATGCGGAAATATTGCAAAGAAGAAAATTGTTAAAAACTTTTAAAAACTCTTTAATAAAAATTATTCTTTAAAAAAAGAGTTGGAAGGGACCTTGGAGGTCTTCTAGTCCAACCCCCTGCTCAAGCAGGAGACCTTATACCATTTCAGACAATTGGTTGTCCAATCTCTTCTTAAAAACTACCAGTGATGGAGCATTCACAACATCTGGAGGCAAGTTGTTCCACTGGTTAATTGTCTCACTATCAGGAAATTTCTCCTTATTTTTAGGTTTGTCCTGTCCTTGATTAGTATCCATTGCTTCTTGTTCTGCCTTCAGGTGCTTTGGGAAATAGGTTTCCCCTCTCTTCTTTGTGGCAGCCCCTGAGATATTGGAACACTCTATCATGTCACCTGTAGTCCATCTTTTCATTGAACTAGACATACCCAGTTCCTGCAACCGTTCTTCATATGTTTTAGCCTCCAGACCCCTAATCATCTTTGTTGCTCTTCTCTGCACTCTTTCTAGAGTTTCAACATCTTTTTTATATGGTGGCGATCAAAACTGGATGCAATATTCCAAGTGCGGTCATACCAAGGCATTATAAAGTGGTATTAACACTTCACATGATCAAGTGATTCTAAGCACACTGTGAAAATCTGAATATAAGTGCTTCAAGATATGTTTTATAAACACTATCAGATCTATCACAATTTAGATCTCCCTCCAATTTTATCCTTGCAACAGCCTTTTGCGTTACTGCAGCTTAGCCTGAAGAAGTAGTTTTTGGCACAAGATAGTAAGCTGTGATTTGGCTAGCTTCACCCAACACGTTAAGCTATTGCTTATAATTTGCAACTCCACTGGCTGGCTTTGGGCAAAATGCATATAAGCAAACAAAACATGTTTTTTTTACGTATCATCAAACAAGTTTTGCTGATAGAATGGGGAATGTTTAATTCTGGGACTCTCTAATCTTATTTTATCTAGGCTGCTAAACACAAGGTACCCACCAGATGGTAGGAAGGGAATTTCTCTTCCTCTTTATTGCCACCTTGTGGCCACCTGAATTTTTGCAGCCTAGTATCTGGTGCTTGTGATAAGAGGCTCAGTTAAATTCATACCTTTTGGTATTTTCTGATAATATGAACTAGACTCTCCACTTTTCATATATGTTTAAATCTCTCTTCTTATAGAGTGGCTGGAGGCTTTAAAATCTGCAGTATGGTGGGTTTAAGTGTGGACAAACTACAGGAGCCTGTCCCCAAAATGTCTACCCTGTGGATGTTTTAGAGATGATTTTGGCAAGATTTTAGCCACTTTGGTCTAGTGATTACAGCACCAGGCTAGAAACCAGAAAACTGTGGGTTGTAATCCACTTTAGGCACGAATGTGGTTTCGGCCCAGTCATTTTCTCTCAGTCTAAACCACCTCACACAGTTGCTGTTGTGGGGAAAATAGAAGGAAGAAATATTAGGTATGTTGTCAACTTATTTATAAAAGTAATAAAGGTGGAATTAAAGTTATCTTTTAAAAAAGTAAAGATGCTAGGCCTCTTCTAAGATACTCTTATCACGGGTCAGCAGGAATTAAATACAATGGTGCAATGTAAACCACTTCTGCTATTGCCACATTTAAAATGTAGATGAAGTCTATCCTGCTCTGTTCCCTGTGTCTTAGGGAGGAGGAAGGTTGGTTTAGTCTGAAATAGCACTTCTCGTGTTTTATGGCAAAATGGGAACAACTCTAAAATATAGAGATAACTCCATCTTATTTGCTGTTGAAGAGGAAATTTCTTGCAGCTGCCATGCTCTGCCTGCCTGCCTCTTTCTATCTCTATCTCCATCTCCATCTCCATCTCCATCTCCATCTCCTTCTCTTTCTCTCTTCTCTCTTCTCTCTCTATCTCCTATCCCTATCTATCATCTCTATTTGTCTATTATCTATGTAATTATCATCAATCTGTCTGTCTATAATCTATCTTCCTATCCCTATCGTTTCTATGTCTGTATGTTTATTATCTATTTATTGCCTGCCTGCCTGCCTGCCTGCCTGCCTATCTATCTATCTATCTATCTATCTATCTATCTATCTATCTTCCTTCCTTCCATCCATCCATCCATCCATCTATCTATCTATCTATCTATCTATCTATCTATCTATCTATCTTTTCTATCTCTGTCTATTATTTATGTAATTATCAGTCTGTCTATCATCTACCTATCCCTATCATTTCTATGTCTGTATGTCTATTATGTATTTATTGTCTGTCTGTCTATCTATCTCTAGAGTCTATCTATTTCTGGTGTAACAAAGCCTATAACACGGGGGATTTTGAAAGAAGACTGTAGACTACAGCGAACTGCAGAAATGGTTCATCGAAATGATCAAAGGGCTAGAATGAAATTACTCCTGGAGAGAGAAAATTGAAATAATTGTCATCCCTTGTGATGATAATAATATTGTTCATCTGTCGCTTCTGACTTCTTTGTGACGCAATGGGCAAAATTCCATCCGAATTGTCTATTAAGCAGCGGCGGCTTTCTATTTTTGTGAGCGCCAGCCTTGCAAAAATGATGGTAGCTAATCATTTTTTTCTTCTGTTGGCCTTTCTGAATTGCCTTTGCTTTTTCCAACCATTAGGGTCTTCTTCCATAAATTTCACCTTCATATTGTGGGTCTAGAATAACTAAGCAACATGATTCTTGCTCACTGATGTAATTTCATGATTCTTGCTTGTTCAAGTTTTACTTCATCACGGTGCCAATTGATGTTTTCAAAGAGCAGATGCTCCATATTTGTTTGTGCATGTGTGAATGTATGTGCCCGGGAAGAAAAATAGAAGGATGTGATAACGATTACCAATCTCTTGGACAAAGCACACAGATCCAGCATTAACTCCATCCACGCTCTAGTCTTTGAGTTTAGTACAGGGGTGTCAAACTCAAGGCCCGGGGGCCGGTGTTCTGTCCCCGTCCTCCACACGCACAAACCCACACAGACAGTCGAGGGTTAAATAATTGGCACACACAAACGGTCCGTTATCAGAGGCTTGGCAGCTCTACGGGAACCGGCTGCCAAGTTCTTTACTATAACAAGAAGGGGGGTGTTCCTCCACCAGATAACAAATGCAATACACACCGGCTGGGAAAAAACAGTCCAATTCACTATCCTTCAGCAGACTGAGGCTTTGCACCAAAGGAGCTTGCAAGAATTAACTTTGTCCATCACAGAATCTAAATGGCCAACCCCCTCCTTTATATAGCCTGTGGGGTGTGGTCCAGTGACTCAGCTTAATCCCTGGCACGCCTCCTCCTCTGCTGTGATCGTTTAGCACGCCGACGCTGACGTGGGTCCAGCCACAACTTGTCTCCCTCATCACTCTCCGATCGGAGACACCTGGCTCCTGGCCAATCTCCTCTCCTTCAGCCGACACCTGAGGAATTGTCAGAGAGGAGGGGCCGGGGGAGGGAGTGTTCGGAGCCTTCTTCCTCCGATACGATGGGCTCGGGGGTCAGAGCCACAACACCTTCATATTGTGGGTCTAGAATAACTAAGCAACATGATTCTTGCTCACTGATGTAATTTCATGATTCTTGCTTGCTCAAGTTTTACTTCATCACGGTCCCGATTGATGTTTTCAAAGGGCACATGCTTCGTATTTGTTTGTGCGTGTGTGAATGTATGTGCCCGGGAAGAAAAATAGAAGGATGTGACAACGATTACCAATCTCTTGGACAAAGCACACAGATCCAGCATTAACTCCATCCACGCTCTAGTCTTTGAGTTTAATACAGGGGTGTCAAACTCAAGGCCCGGGGGCCGGATCCAGACTGTGAGGTGCTTAGATCTGGCCCTTGGGGCCGCCCTAGAAACAGCAAAGGACCGGCCCATGGTGCCTCTGCCAGCAAAAATGCCTGCCCAATCTCCATTTTCAGCTGTGACGGCCTCCCGCTGCCGTCCGCCAGTAAAAACAGAGTTTGGGGGAGGCCGCATGCACCCCCCCCCGCGAGCTCCATTTTCACTGGCAGAGGACGGTAGGAGGCCGTTGCGGCTGAAAATGGAGTTCTGGAGCCCGTTTTCGCTGCCAGAGCGCTCGGGCCACCCCAGACGCACCCGACACGAGTGACGTCAAGCTGGCCACGCCTACCCTGCCCCCGAGGTCAAACACCACCCTGATGCGGCCCTCAATGAAATCAAATTTGACACCCCTGGTTTAGTAGATCACAAGGAGCTAAAGTATCAGGGCCCCTGGATCCACACTTTTTTTTTTAAATTTGATTTATATGCCGCCCTCCTCCGGAGACTCAGGGCGGCTTACAATGCGCTAAGCAATAGCCTTCATACTTTTGTATATTTATACAAAGTCAGCTTATTGCCCCCACAATCTGGGTCCTCAATTTACCTACCTTAGAAAGGATGGAAGGCTGAGTCAACCTTGAGCCTTGGTGAGATTCGAACCTGCAATAATTGCAGGCAGCTGGTATTAATAACAGGGTGCTTTAAACCACTGTATTACCAAGGCCCTTCCCATTAGCCTTCCACATTAAGCAAGGAATCAAACTGCTGTTCATTACAGAAACACAAATGGATTGCAAGCAGGCTTCCTTGATGAATGGATAGCTTTAGGCTTTGCTTAAATGTATAGGTAATCCTTACTTAATGACCAAAGTTATGATGGACAACCTCCCCCCCACAAAAAATGGGTACTTCTGACATGTTCCAGAGTGTTGATGGAAACACAAACATATGCACACATACATACCCACACATACATTATGGCCACATCACCACATTTTGGGCTCTTTGCAACCGGCTCACTTTTATGCCTGGTTGCAGTGTACTGCAGTCATATGACCATGATATGCGATGGTTTTTTGCTAGTTTCTAGTCTTTGTAGCCAGTTTGCAGCAAATAAATAAATAAATCCACAGGAATTCAATGGCTTCCTTAACAATGGTTTTTGACTGGAATTTTAGATGGATGGATGGGGGTGGGGCGGGAGAGAGAGAGAGAGTGAATGATGGTTTACTTTTCCATTTGATAACCTTAGGACAGTGGTGAAATCCAAATTTTTTTACTACCGGTTCTGTGGGCGTGGCTTGGTGGGCGTGGTATGGTGCTTCTTGGTGGGCATGGCAGGGGAAGGATACTGCAAAATCTCCATTCCCACCCCACTCCAGGGG
>WNWU01000037.1:4805156-4823804 GCA_012654045.1 Ptyas mucosa
TCTTCTTCTTCTTCTTCTTCTTCTTCTTCTTCTTCTTCTTCTTCTTCCCAGTGTTTGAATTTTTATGGAATAATAAAAGCAGTATTGTAGTGCGTGTGGCATTGTGATACGTATAGAAAAGGCCTGAAGCTTGCATCATAATCCTGCCTTTCTCAATCTGACTGTCTCCCGCCCTACTGTAGGAAGAAATATCCTTCTGGGTTCAGCTCCAAGTGGGGAAAAAGACACTGGAAACATGGAGACTGCTTGGAAAGATGGTTTAATGGTGGACAGGATCACATGGTTTGAGTTCCTGAACAGAAAAGGGCCCGAGATGCAGTGAGTCCCGGGTTTTATTCTTTGTCTGGCTTTGAACTTCCTGGGGCCCCGAAAGAGTATCCTGATTCGTTGTCAGACTTCCAGGGGGTGGGGTTTTTAGCTAGCCTTGCTGGCTGATGTAATCTTCCCAGGTGCCATGTGGTGAGTTTCTGTCCTAGATGGGTCCCATTGTGTTAGTTTCTGTTGCTATTGTGTTACAGATGGGTCCTATTGTCAAAGATTGACTTTCTGCCTCTGGCCCATTAACAAAGGGGGGGGGGCAGGAAGGTGGGAGTTGCTTTGTCTTTAAAACATGTTTCTCCATTTGTCAACCAGGGAAACATAATATTCTGCCTTTTTAATATTTCCCAAAATATTTCATTCTTCTAGGAAAGGGGTGGGTGCTAACTTCCTACACTACAATTCAATCAATCCCCAGCAAATGGAACAACTATCTGGCTTAGGCAGTTTAAAAGATTTCGTACAGAGAAAATCAGATTACAGACCACAGCAGTGGCCATAATAATAAAATAACAGAGTTGGAATGGACCTTGGAGGTCTTCTAGTCCAATCTCCTGTTCAAGCAGGAGATCTTATATCATTTCAGACCCATGTTTGTCCGATCTCTTTTCTTCTTCCAGTGATGGAGTCCTCACAATTTGTCCACTCATTAATTTCTTAATTTATTTACAGATTGGTTCTCTCCTTGATTAGCTTCCATCCGTTGCTTCTTGTTCCACCTTCAGGTACTTTGGAGAATAGCTTGTGGCAGCCCCTTAGATGTTCCAATGGTGCTTTTTCAAGAGGCAATTGGACTTTCTTGTTTTTCTTTGAAGATGTTTCGCTTCTCATCCAAGAAGCTTCTACAGCTTCTTCAGAGTGCTCTCTGAGCTTGGTTGTTTTCTTGCAGGCGTTTTATTACCCAACTAGGTAACATCATCAATGCACAGTTAATGTTACCTACTTGGGTGACTGATGGTCAAGCACAGAGAGCACCAAGGACCTCACAGAATACACTATTCTGTGTATTCTGTAAAACCAATATAAAAATTGCTGTTGACTGCCTCTGGAATATTTTTTCAGAGTTTTTACTTTAGGGAAATTTTTGCCAAACTGCGATATTTCCCTTTCATGTATAAAGGCTGGATCTCCTGTGATTGACTTATGAAAGTGGGAGACAAAAATTACAGCTCTCCCCATTTTTTTCAGAACCAAGTTTAAATACAAAGTTAGCTAGAGATGATGTAAAAGGTTATGGCAGCTCACGGTGCAGATGCTAAAAACTTATCCTGCTCTTCTTGGATATCAAATCATATTAGACAGCAACTTTTGGGAGTAATGACAGGGTGAGGGAAGGCAGTGTCTTTGTGATATATATCCGTATATCCATCTACCCACCTGAAGAACGTAATTCTGATGATGGAAATTACAGGGGTTGGCAAAGAAGGCCAGGGTCCATATGAATGCTTGAATCTGACAGAAAACTGATTTCATCTCTTAGTAATCCACAAACATGGCATTTGTTAGAACTATCCAATCTCGCTACCTGCAAAGCAAGGAAGCTCCCACGGAAATAAATCTTATTTATGTCCAATATTGACAGAACATTTATGGGCCTTTTTTTAATCCAACTGGAATCACCTTGGCTGGCGTTTAGTAGAATCAAACCGGCACAACTTAATTGGGTATTGAAAAATGGAATTTTTTTCTAACTGAATGCGGAGCAGAAATTTCAGGGGGTGGAAAAGGTGCAGAGAAGACTGTCTTTATTAGAAGTTCTGTAATTCCTCCTTTTCTTGCCCACAAGTCTTTTCCTCATCCTAGTGACCTCATATGGCTCTTTCTGCAAACTTCAGCAAGTGGGTTTCTGCTCTGACTTGCCTTCTTTAGGATTTTTTTTTTGGGAGGGGAGGAGAGAGAGACAGAGACACAGAAAGAGAGACGGGGAGAGAGAGAGGGTGGAGGGAGGAAATTAATTTTTATGAGATCCTTACTGTGATCCTTAAAGAGAGTTTTAAATTTTCAAAGGGGCATCTAAGTGCCTTAGTCTTTATTATCAATATCAAAAGCAATAGCATTAGATTTATATATCGCCCCATAGTGCTTTACAGCACACTATGGGTGGTTCACAATGTAAAAGCATTATTTGCATGTTGTGTCCTACAAAATGGGTCCTCGTTTTACCAACCTCGGAAGGACTGAAGGATGAGTCAACCCTGAGCCCCATCAGGATCGAAGACCAGTCTGCTAGCAGAGTTTGTCCACAATACTTCAGTTTAACCACTACGCCACCAGGTCTTCTCCATTATTACCAGAAATAATGACCACAATAAAATAACCCAAAGGACTTCTTGTCATATTGTCTGGAAAAAGGCCAAGTGCAGAGACTTGAGGTCAGATATTCAGATTAATTTTGGATCAATCAGGTTGCCCTGATAGACCAGTTTCACTGGAAAAACCTATTAAAAGAGACAGAATATTATATTTTCCCAAATGGAGAAAAAACAGAGGCAGAAACCAGCTCCAACAGCCTCCTGCAGATACCTGAAGTCTTTAGAGATGGATATTTTTGCCCATTAAGAAAGACTGGGCCAATCTATTCACAAACAAAACACCTTCAGCTCAAATTGATGGGATTAAGAAGGACAGGACAGGACTTTTAGGACAGAATAGGATTAACCTACCACCATTAGAATAGCAAAAGACAGGAAGCTCACTACATTGCACAACCCCCTGGAGCATTTCAAACACAAATCCCAAAGAATGCATCACCTATCCCAACCCTATTTTGTCAGCTGTCCCAGAACTACATGCTGTGGTTGGTTCTGCTCATCAATAAACAGAATCCTTCTTTCCAACTAGCCTTCATTTTATTTCCATTTTATTTCCAGTGTCTTTCTCCCTGCTTTGAACCGGACCAGATTTTTCTTCCAACAGTGGTAACTATTTCTCTACTCGCATTTACATGCTTTCAAACTGCTAGGTGAGCAGGAGCTGGAGCAAGTAATGGGAGCTCACCCCCTTCATCAGAGTTCGAGTCTTGAACCCAGGCTGTCAGCTTTCCAGCTGGCAGGCTCAGTGTCTTTAACTGCTGAGCCATCGGATACCCTTTTCTAATAATAATAAATAATAATAAATATATCCCAGTTCTGTTAATACTAATGTTCTGACCCAGCTCCCCAAACATGACAAATCCTCTGATGTTAACTCAAAGATTAATGAGGAGCGTCAGCAGCCCTGGCAAAATGTTTCTCTCTCAACGCAGGCTAACAAGTCAGTCAGGCCAGAAGATGAATCGTTGTCTGCCACATCTATGCCCCCTGCCTTTTATCCCCAGAGCTAGGCTGAGGCTTCGCTAGCAGCGGTGGCTCTTCCATCCCAAGGATCAGCCCACATATTTCCACTGCTCTCCTCTCCTCTGCCTTCTGCGCATCAGGCACTGGATCCAGCTGTTCTTCCTCTTCCTCATCAGCCACCTCCAGACCTGGGGGCTGTTGACTCTCCATCTGAGGTCTTACAGATGGCCCAGGCTCTGCCTCTCTCTCTCTCTCTGACAGCTCTTCCCTCTTCCCCCTCGGAGCTCTCAGGTTGCTTTGATGCTGACCCTGGCTCCCACGTCTCCTCCTCATCTGATTTAGCTGCTGGAGGGGCCCGCGGATGACAGGCCACAATAGAATAGAATGGAATGGAATGGAATGGAATGGAATGGAATGGAATGGAATGGAATAGAATAGAATAGAATAGAATAGAATAGAATAGAATAGAATAGAATAGAATAGAATAGAATAGAATAGAATAGAACAGAATAGAATTCTTTATTGGCCAAGTGTGATTGGACACACAAGGAATTGTCTTCGTGCATATGCTCTCAGTGTACGTAAAAGAAAAGATACGTTCATCAAGAATCATAAGATACAACGCTTAATGATAGTCATAGGGAACAAATAAGCAATCAGGAAACAATATCAATATAAATTGTAAGGATACAAGCAACAAAATTACAGTCATACAGTCATAAGTGGAAGGAGATGGGTGGTGGGAATGATGAAAAGATTAATAGTAGTGCAGACTTACTAAATAGTTTGACAGTGTTGAGGGAATTATTTGTTTAGCAGAGTGATGGCATTTGGGAAAAAAAACTGTTCTTGTGTCTAGTTGTTGTGGTGTGCAGTGCTCTATAGCGTCGTTTTGAGGGTAGGAGTTGAAACAGTTTATGTCCAGGATGCGAGGGGTCTGTAAATATTTTCACAGCCCTCTTTTTGACTCGTGCAGTATACAGGTCCTCAATGGAAGGCAGGTTGGTAGCCATTGTTTTTTCTGCAATTACAACGAACTGCAGAAAACAGCTAACAACTAACGAATTGCAACACCTCTCATTCCTGAGCCCATATCCCTCAAAGGGAAAGATGATGACTATTACTGGAATTCTAGAAAAATAAACTAAGTCTCAAAAGAAGATTGTGTAGGCAAGCTTGTAGTTGAAACCCAAGTATTTCACATGTCCCCACCACTTCCTGCTATACAATATATCTCCCATCACCCAAAGGCAAATTTTGGAGGCACATAAAGTTATCTAGAAAAGTGAGAATGGAACTCTGGAAGATAAGTACCACAGAAGTAGATCACCTGGGGGTTGTGTTGTGTTTCTTTTTTTAAAACACCCATTAACATACAATTAGTCAGCCTCAAAAGGGTGGGGGTGGGGGTTAAATGAAATTCTTATTTATAATTCAAGAATTTCAGCAGGATACAAGAACGCCAAATAGTTCAACGCTACCCCACAATGGTGTCACAAACCAGCCACCCCTGAGCCGCATAATTTCAATCTCTGCTATTGTTAAGACAACCCTTTTGCATTTCAAAAAGGGAATAAAAGTTGCGCATCAATTAGCATTTAAAACGATTTATCTCGCCCTGAGATTTGAGTTCCCCTTTGTTGGCTTTTGAGATCGACGCAGGAGGTAATGACTTTCGAGACGTAGATTGTTCAGATGTGTGAGGGGTGCATGAAATAGGATAATGTGAGTTTTCTGCGCCTCGAAGATCCGGTTTGTCATTTTCTTTGGGCTAAAAGAGATCTGTTCAGCTTAGAAGGGTAGGACAGTGACTATTATTGTCCTTGGAAATCTATACAGATGATCTAAGAGGGCTTTGACTAGAGTCCATAAAGTAATATTTCTCCACCTTGGCAACTTTAAAATGTATGGACTTCAACTCCCAGAATTCCCTAGTCAGCCATGGCTGGCTGGGGAATTCTGGGAATTGAAGTCCATACATCTATCTTAACGGTGCCAAGATTGAGAAAACACTGCCTTAAAATATACTATTCGATAATCTCATTTTACAAGGATTCAGACTTTCAAAAACTACACTGTCTTTGACCAGAACCCCAAGATTACCTAATCAGAGAACTAAGCAAAACAGAGAGGTTGGCTGAGAATGAAAAAAGCATGAAAGCTTTTCCCGTGCTTTTATTTTCAAGGATCTGAGTGAATGGGGGCAATGAGGAATATTTTTCATTGCGTTCTTCACAGGCAATGAGGGAGCACAAACCTTGATAGCCTAATACAAATCACCTTGTGTATATTCCATTCTATCCTTGCTAGTGCAGGGCATCACGGTGGCTTAGCAGTTAAGATACTGGGCTTGTCGGCTGGAAAGCCGGCAGCCCAGGTTCGAGACCTGAAAGCCATGTGATGGGTGAGCTCCCGTCCCCACCCCAACTTCTTCCAAGCAATTTGAAAGGATGAAAATGCAAGTAGATAAGTAGGTACCACTAAGATGGGAAGGGAACAGCACTCTGTGATGTCATGTGGGCCACATGACCATAGAAATGTCTTGGGACAGTGTTGGCTCAATGGCCTTAAAATCAGAGGTGGGATTCAACCGGTTTGGACTGGTTCGGGCAAACCGATTGTTAAAATTCTGCCCAGTTTGGCGAACCGGCTAATCCCACCACTGGCTGGCCCTGCCCCCACCTGTTTTTTGGGCCTTTTTTAGCCATTTTTTGTGTCATTTTCAGGCATATACAAAAGTATGAAGGCTATTGCTTAACGCATTGTAAGCCACCCTGAGTCTCTGGAGAAGGGCGGCATATAAATCGAACCAATAAATAAATAAATAAATAACACCCAAAAACTTAAAAATGGCCACTTGCTCCACTTGGTCTCCATTGATAACCAAGAGCTGGATGTCTGATCTATTAGTCCACTATAAGCTTCTTGGTCTTATTGATGTTAAGGACCAGGTTATTGTCTCCAAACAGGGCACTTCCTTGAAACGGAGGTAGAATTTATTCAACAGCAAAAATGAACAACATAGCAGCCGAACAGGGCCACGTTTTATAAGGAAAGGTTGGAAATATTTATAGGAAAGTTTAACACTTTTGTTAGTAAAGCATCTCACAGATGCTTTACTAACTCATTTATCCATGCTCTTGGTCTGTCACAAAGCTGATATTTTAATTCCAGAGATTCTAAGCTGCTTTTCTCTTGCTAGGTCTGTAGTCATTTACTTATTTGATAATGTGCAAGCAAGATTTGGATTCTGTCTAAGAGCAAAAAATAAAAAAATAAAAAATAAATTTTTTTTTGTTTCCTTCGCTCGTCATGCAAAGAATTTTCCTTTCCCCAAATTTTATTATCCCTTCTACCTTTATTGCCTTGCTTTCTGAATATAGCATCTACTTTCTCATTTTAATTTGAGCCATTTCAAAGGGAAGTCGTTTTTGTAGGGTACGCGTTCACTGCAAAGTGGCATAAATTCTACCTTTTATGAATATGTCTCAGTTCAGGGGTTATAAATTTGGCTTTGAAATTTTCAGCTATATTAAATGGATTTTCCCCTCCTCCCTCTTTCTCATTTCATGAATTTCTAAATTGTGTTCTCCAGTTATTGTACGTATACCGTATCCTGCCTGCTTCATAGCCAGGGGGAATATAACTGATCGCTAAAAAATGATGAATCGTAGAATCACAGGGCTGGAAGGGTTAACAGAAATAACAGAATAACAGAGTTGGAAGGGACTTTGGAGGTCTTCTATTCCAACCTCCTGCTCAAACAGGAAACCCTATGCTAGCATTCCAGACAAGTGGCTGTCCGGCTTCTTCTTAAAAGCCTCCAGTGATGGAGCTCCCACAACTTCTGAAAGCAAGCTGTTCCACTGGTTAATTGTTCTCACTGTTAGGAAGTTTCTCCTTAGTTCTAGTTTGCTTCTCTCCTTGATTAGTTTCCATCCATTGTTTTTTGCCTTTTAGTGCTTTGGAAAAGGGGCTGACCCGGGGTGAAATCTAAAATTTGTTACTGCCGGTTCTGTGGGTGTGGCTTGGTGGGGGGAGTAACGTGACTGGGTGGGCGTGGCCAATTTTTTTTTAAACTTTTAAAACCATTTTTTCTACAACCTCTTCGGGGTTGTAAAGAGGGTCAGAGGGTTTTTAAAAAACCCTCAATTCAGCTGGGATCGTCAGAGCTTGGATTGTCGGAGGCATTTAAAAGAAAAAAAAACTTTTTTTCTTTTAAATGGATCTGACGATCCAAGCTGAGTGGCCTTGATCGGCAGAGGGTTTTTAACTATGGCCATTAAGTGAGTCGCACCGAGTTTTGCCTCCCTTTTTGCCATGGTGATTAAGCAGATGGCCACGGTTATTCAGTGAATCAATTTGCATTGCATAATGTGTAGAAGACATCCTTGGTTCTGCAAGCTAATAATGACTTTTGGAAGTTTCCTGTTTGTGAACCCAGAAATTAAAGGGTATCCTTTGTCCTACATCCCATAATGGGTTAATTTCCGGAATGTCCTACTGTAAGACATGCCCATTACCTTAGATGATTACAAGGAAATTAGTATCGGCATTTATTGAAGCCTGCTGGGTTCTTGATTGCTGATTAGGAGGGTTGTAGCTCCAGTTGTTGCATTTAATTTAAAATGAAAAATGAGGGTCACCACAATATTGAGTTCATTCAACACAATGTACTGTTCAGGCTAATCTCTTCCTTAACATAATCCAGCTTCCCTTCCATGTGGCTTTTCTCCAAACTGGTGCCTTCTTGAAACTTGGACTACAACCTCCATTGTCCTTAGCCGTGTGCAGTGTTCTTTTAGCAGAATAACAGAGTTGGAAGAGGCCTTAGAGCAGGGGTGAAATCTAAAATGTGTTACTACCAGTTCTGTGGGCGTGGCTTGGTGGGGTGGGTGGGTAATGTGACTGGGTGGGCATGGCCGATTTTTTTTAAAACTTTTAAAACCATTTTTTACATGTAAAACCATGTAAAAATGCTTTCAAAAGGCTCTGACAATCCCAGCTGAGTTGCCTGATCGGCAGGCAACTCAGCTGGGATCATCAGAGCTTGGATCGTCAGAGCCATTTAAAAGAAAAAAAAGGCTCTGATGATTGCGCGGCTCAGCTGGGCATGGGGGCGGGGGCAGGGATTTTTGCTACCGGTTCTCCGAACTGCCCGCCGCCATCGCTACCTACTCGCCCGAACCGGTCTGAACCGGGAGCATTTCACCCCTGCCTTAGAAGTCTTCTAGTCCAACCTTCTGCTCAACCAGGAGATCCGATATCATTTCAGACAAATGGTTGTCCAATCTCTCCTTAAAAACCTCTGACGATGGAGGATCCAGAACTTCTGGTGGCAACCCATTCCACGGATTTAATTGTTCTCACTGGAAATTTCTCCTTACTTCTAAGCTGGATATCTCCTTGATTACTTTCCATCCACTGCTTCTTGTCCTACCTTCAGGTACTCTGGAGAAAAAGTTGACCCCACCCCCCAGGGGCGGGTTCTAGATTTTTTTACTACCGGTTCTGTGGGCGTGGCTTATTTTGTGGGCGTGGCTTGATGGTCATGTGACAATTATTTAGGATTTAGCAGAGGTACTGGTCTACCGGGCTTTTAACTGCTTGCAGAGCTTTACCAATCTACCCATTTATTTTTTGCAGGCACTGATCTACTCATGTATTTTTGCAGGCACCGTCTACTCATTTGTTTTCTTTTAACACTGATCAGCTGTAGGGCGGCCCTTTGAAGCCCCAGGGCAAGAGTTTAAACAGTTTTTTTCCCTCTAGCCATCAGCTGGGACTCAGGAGGCAGCAATAGGTTGGGGGTGGGGCCAAATAAAAGGTAAGAATAACGTGGGGTGGGTGGGGGTGGGGGTGGGGCAGAACCGGTTTGGTGACATCATATCATCACCACTACCGGCTCGGGAGAACCAGGCCAAACTGGGAGGAACCCACCACTGCCCCCACTCCTCTTCTTTGTGGCAACCCCTTAGATATTGGAAGGCTGCTATCATATAACATGTTACATGTCCAAGATATTCCCTTTTGCCTTAACCGTTCCCTGTCTGCCTTAACCGTTCTCCCAACCCAGTCAATCAGCATTTTGCATGTTGGATTCCCTGAGCTGACAATCATCCCTTACTCTTTAAAGGTTCTTTTTAAAAAAAAAAAGAAACCATCAACATTTAGTTAACCAAGACTTAAAACAACAACAACACATGGATCTTACTATTTTGATTACAAAGCCCAGTGTTTTCCAACCTGATCAATTTTCAGATGTATGGACTTCCAAGTCTTAACTTTCTGAGAGTTGAAATCTGCATATCTAGAAATTGCTCGGGTTAGGAAATGCTGTCACGGCTATCTCTGGAGAACAAGTTACCTACTATGTGGAGTAATGTTTGAAAGTCCCAGAGGCAGTGGTGTGTGTGTGTTTGTGTGTTAGTGGTGAAAGTGCTGGACTAGGAGGGGGAAAGCCTAGATTCTGGTTCTTCCTCAGCCATGAGGGATTCTGGGCCAGTCATTCTCGTTCAGCCAACAAGCCACTGTGATGTTGTGGTATTGTGTTAGACTAGGAATAGGGACCTATTTTCAAGTTGTCTTCGAGCCACCAATGCTCACTGGGTGGCTCATCGTCTCCTAGCTGTCCACCCAATCTAACGCATAAAGTTTATTATTATGAGGAAACCTGGAAAAAGGAGTAACTACCTGGAAAAAGGAGTAACTAAAAAGGAGTTCTACCAGCAAAAGAGAATTTTGTAGCTCAGGGTTGGAACTGTGGGGTCCTTGGTGTTCTCTGAGCTTGTTTGTTTTCTTGTAGACATTTCAGGGGTGAAATCCAGCAGGTTCTGACAGGTTCTGGAGAACCGGTAGTGGAAATTTTGAGTAGTTTGGAGAACCAGCAAATACCACGTCTGGCTGAGCCCAGAGTAAGGTGGGAATGGAGATTTTGCAATATCCTTCCCCTGCCATGCCCACCAAGCCACACCATGCCCACCAAGCCATGCCCACAGAACCGGTAGTAAAAAAAATTGAATTTCACCACTGAGACATTTCATTACCAAGGTAGGCAACGTCATCAGTGCTAGTGAGTGTGGGGTTTGCTCTCTGTTTAAATCAGAGGTGGGCTGCTTCGGTTCAGGTGCACCAGTAGTTGTGACCGGTGGGCCCCCCCACCCCAGTGCTATTCCATCCTTAATCCCATGTTTTTGAAGCTACGCGCACTCACATTTTCAGTGCTGGTTGTTACAACCAGCAGCAGCCCACCACTGGTTTAAATGCTAGTGATTTTCCCTACCAGTGTTGTCTGAAGACAGACAAGGTAACAGTAAACAACAGCCTAGCCAAGGAACCACCAAGAACATTCCCATCAATACTGACAGGGCAAGCCACTTGTATATAAACGGAGACCATTCCTTTCTAGCACTGATGATGTTACCTAGTTTGGTAAAGAGATGTCTGCGAGAAAAAAATCAAGCTCAGAGAGCACCGAAGACTCCACAATACCGGTTGTGGTCCACCAGCAGCCTGCGGAGCTGGCAGCGGAGTCGGACAGTGATGAGGCTGAGGAAGAACATGGACCAGTCCTGGAGGCTGGGGAAGGCCCGGATGAGGGCTCTGTGTCGGAGGCAGAGATGGGGCCAGGGCCACCGGGAAGTGAGGTGCGGACTCCAGAGCCTCCAGAGACTGATAAGAGTGAGGCAGAGGAATGCACACATGAGAAGAGCTGCCAGAAGGCAAGAGTAGCTCAAGCAAAGAGGACAACTCGGGAATAGGTCCAAGAGATGACTGGCCCCTCCCATAAGGCTTAAAACAGACCAGCAACGGTGTTTGGGCTTTGCCGGAAAATAATGTCGGTAGCTTCGTCTTCTTCTTCATCTACGTCAAAGTAGATGAAAATAAAATACTTCGTCTGTATTTATTTTTGAATCTGTGACTTCTGAATGTTTGCCAAGAAAGGCCTTTGGTAGTTTGCCTAATTGGACCAAGGTTTGCGATAGGACTGAGGAATTTGTGTTGGGAGGAATTTGCTTTAATTTAGTTGAACGATGCTGGGAATGAAGTAATTCTCAGCTGTTCGAATAAAGTTTGTTTGTTTTTTCACTGACTGATTTTCCTACTACTTACTTGGGCCTGGGTCACAACAATACCACAGTATATTCTGTATATCACCTGGTTGAAACGCAAGATGTAGATCTATCAATAAATACATCATTATATATTAGCTGGCATGAGTCAGGTTGACTCCCTGCCCATCGGATAATATTCCGAAGACATACATCTCTCACACTTTGTCTTTTTAAACATTTTAATTAAAAAGAAAGAAAAAGAAAAAAAAATACATACTTGCAGCCCATTCACATGTTCAGATCTCATGTGGCGTGGATTTTATGAGATTTATTAATCTTTCCCTCTCCCCCTGCCCCTTCCTTTTTGTGTGTGTGTGTTTTTTTTTAACAAAGGGATTTCACAAGGATGTTGACAACAGACAGAGCAGCACTCCCAGGGACCCCCTTGGCAGATCATTTCCCAGCAAAGCAGTGTGATAAATCCATGGAAATCACATCCATCAAATACACACAGGGGAAAACAAGGCACTGTGAGATATAAGCAGGTAGGTAGCCAGTGATCAAAGCAGTGTGACCCAGACAACCCATTTTTTCAAGCCTCTGGCCAAAATGTCGGCCTGGCTGAAACGAAACGAATGGAAAACCGAGAGGACCAGGACTTTATAACATGAGACCCAGAGACAGGAAGAGCGATTTCTAGTGAGACCGCAACCGTTGTGCCATCCTGCCTTCTTAAAGCCGTAGATAGTTGGGAAGTTCTCTGCTTCTCTTCCCGTAAGTGTTGGACCCTACATTGGTAGGCGAGTAGATGGTCCCGATGGTGTTGCTGGACCGGACCAGGAAATCTGCCAAGCGTTGTGTCACACACGTGGCAGTGTTGCACTTCCGTTTGTCCAGGTGGTGGCTGTTGGGCGTTAAAAACAAATACGTTGAATGAACAAACCGATAAATGATAAATAAAAGCAAACAGAGAGAGAGACACACACCAAGATTCAAACTCAATGTAAATCGCTCTAATCTTGATTGTAGGAAATACCACTTCTGCAATAGAGTAGTTAAAGTCTGGAACACTTTACCTGATCCTGTTGTTAGTCTCTCTAACCCCCATACCTTTTACCTTAAACTGTCTTACTGTGGACCTTTCGTGTTTTGTAAGAGTCCCTAAGGGGGTGTGCATAAGCGCACCAGCGTCCCTATCGTCCCTGTCCTACTGTCCCCATTTATATGTAATCGTTCTATGTTTTTATGGTTATGTTTTGCCTATTTATATCCTTTTAATTTGTGCCAATTTTTTAAAATTATTATTATTCTTTTATTATTCATATTTCTATGCCACCCACTCTCCGCGGACTCTGGGCGGCTTACACCAAAGACAGTATACTAAATAGCATATTGCCCCCAACAATCTGGGTCCTCATTTTACCCACCTCGGAAGGATGGAAGGCTGAGTCAACCTTGAGCCGGTGAGATTTGATCCGCTGATCTGCTGAACTAGCAGTCAGCTGAAGTAGCTGCAGTACTGCATCCTAACCACTGCGCCACCTTGGCTCTATTTTTTTCATGTGTCCATGTCCATGTCTATATTATTACTTGTTTCTGTATACTTGTTGTCAAATAAATAAATAAGATGATCACCTTCCATAGCCATTTTACAACATACAACAGGTTAGTGTATAGCAATAGCAATAGCACTTAGACTTATATACCGCTTCATAGTGCTTTCAAAGCCTAAGCGGTTTACAGAGTCAGCATAAAAAGATATTGCATATTGCCCCCAAAAATCTGAGTCCTCGTTTTACTGACCTGAGAAGGATAGAAGGCTGAGTCAACCTTGAGCCTGGTGAGATTTGAATTGCCAAACTGCAGCTAGCAGTCAGCTGAAGTAGCCTGCAGTGCTGCACTCTAACCACTGCGCCACCTCGGCTCTTCAATATGCTTTGAATAAATGCTTTATATTTATTCTCATGAATATTTGGGCAGAGGAATTTTCACAGGTTTCAAGAGTGTAAACTCCCTGGATGAAAGTCACGTCACCTATGGCCCTTCTAATTCTCCTTGAAGGCATTTAGCAATAGCAATATCAGTACTACTTAGACTTATATACCGCTTCCCAGTGCTTTACAGCCCTCTCTAAGCGGTTTACAAAGTCAGCATGCTGCCCTCAACAATCTGGGTCCTCATTTTACCCACCTCGGAAGGATGGAAGGCCGAGTCAATCTTGAACCCTGAGTCAAGATCGAACTGCTGGCAGTCAGCAGAATTAGCCTGCAATGCTGCATTCTAACCACTGTGCCACCATGGCTCATTTAATGGGAGATGGGTGGGAGATCCTTGGTGCTCTTTGAGCTTGGTTTTTTTTCTTGCAGAATGTTTCATTACCTAAACTAAGTAGCATCACGAATGCACTAATGATGTTACCTAGTTTGGGTAATGAAACATCTGCAAGGAAAAAAACCCCACAAGATCAAAGAACACCAAAACCCTCCTCATTTCAGTCCTGAGCTACAATTATTCTCCTTTATTGTTACAGCCGTATTTGTAGCCGTTCCATTCCTAAAGCTGGGAAGACAACTGATGGAGAATTGGGACTTTGGAAAAAAAAATGGGTGATTTTGGTTCAAACATGCCCTTAGAGCTAATGTTCTCCAGCTCTGAGGTAACCCTAACACTGAATTTAATAGCCATGGGATGCTTGCAGAATTTGAGGAGGTATTTTTGGAAGTAGATCAGAATAGAATATTTCGAACGGGCATATTTAGTTAGCTATAGCGAGAACTCTTTACTCTAGGTTTACTTCTAAAGAAGTAATTCCTATGGGCTTCTTAATCAATAGAAAATGAGCAGTCTACTATGAGGCTGAGTTTCTGCATTTTGCAGATATACAGATCCAAAACTTCCTTCTAGATCCAATTGATAAGAAAACTTCGCCAATGTGTAAAATGTTGTATCAATAAAACGAATACGTATACATTGTGAAAATCTAGTCTCATTTTTCTCCAGGTATAAATTGGCCCTGAAATCCAACAGACAAGAGCTGAATTAGTGAGTTCTCCATGCCACCAAAGAACAAGATTGCCTTATTTTTCTGTTAAGGTACCTGATAGACCAATCATCTCTTGAAAATCCACGGGAACAATCTTCAAAAGGATGCTATATAGCTGTAGAGGCAGCACAATGGTAAAAGGTGTGGAAAGGCCTCCGGAGTTTGATGGAATCCCATCAAAGTGATAGAAGCTCTCGGAACAGCTTGTTGATTTTCTTTGTGAAGGGGGAAGAGGTGAGCAAATTATGAAACTCAATTTGTGAAACCAATATCCCTGTTGTAATTGAAGCTAAATGAAGGCTGCCTACCTAGTTCCAGACCGGGCCAATCTTATTCATGTTGGTGGGTGATAAATTTTTATTTACAAAATGGAGACATGTGAAAATTCTTGAAATCAGAAGTGAGTTTCATCTCGGGCAGACATTGTCTGAATTAAGCGAAGTATTTTATTGAAGGAGTTTTGTTCGCAGACCAGGTGAAAGATGTAGATTTAACAGTCGTAATTAATACAGAAAACAACCTTTTATAAACCCCTTGATGTATCTTTCTCAGGAAAAAAAAAGGATTTCCTTTGTAGATTTTATTAAGATCTACAATCGCAGTTTTATTCAGCATCTAAAAACATTCATCTTTAACCTGGGGAGTGCTGAAAGTGTTGGGAATTTGATTTTCAGGATTCTCAATTAGCCTAAGGCTCACAAAACACAAAAATATAGATTGTACTCAGGGGTGGGTTCTAAATTTTTTTACTACCGGTTCTGTGGGCGTGGCTTATTTTGTGGGCGTGGCTTGATGGTCATATGACAATTATTTAGGATTTAGCAGAGGTACTGGTCTAACAGGCTTTTAACTGCTTGCAGAGCTGGACCAATCTACCCATTTATTTTTTGCAGGCACTGATCTACTCTTGTATTTTTGCAGGCACCGGTCTACTCATTTGTTTTCTTTTACCACTGATCAGCTGTAGGGCGGCCCTTTGAAGCCCCACGGCAAGAGTTTAAACAGTTTTTTTCCCTCTAGCCATCAGCTGGGACTCAGGATGCAGCAATAGATTGGGGGTGGAGCCAAATAAAAGGTAAGAATAACGTGGGAGGGGGGTGGGGGGCGCAGGGGGTGGGGTGACGGAGGGACAGAACCGGTTCGGTGACGTCATATCGTCACTGCTACCGGCTCAGGAGAACCGGGCCGAACCGGGAGGAACCTACCACTGATTGTACTACTTAATTTGTTGATCGATCCCCTTTGACCCTCAGTAAAATGAGGAGAGTCAAAAAATTAGCCTCAGGGAGTACATATAATCCTTGATTTACAACCATTCATTTGGTGACTGTTCAAAGTTACAACGGTCCTGAAAAAACTGACACGACCGCTTTTCACACGTACCGCCATTGCAGCATCCCCATGGTCACGTCATCAAAATTCAAACACTTGGCAACTGGCATGTATTTATGATGGTTGCAGTGTCCCTGGGTCATGTGATCCCCCTTTGCGACCTTCTGACAAACAAAGTCAGTGGGGAAGCCAGTGATTCACTTAGCAGCCGTGTTACTAATTTAACACCTGTAGTGATTCACCTAGCAACTGTGGCAAGAAACGTTGTACGATGGGGCAAAACTCGCTTAACTGTCTTGCTTAGCAATTAAAAATTTGCGGCTCGGTTGTGGTCATAAATCAAGGACCACCTGTACGCAAATCGTTCTTTTTCATACTCTGCTGCAGTGCTAATTTTTATTCCCCTTCAGATGTTAAAAGTTTCTCATTTTAGAAGGTGTTCTGCAGGTTTCATTAAATGGAAGAAGGCACTGGATAAAGGATGCAGACTTTTGGTCCAAGTATCTGCTACATGGCAATTTGAAAAGTTATCTCTTTAACATTTAGAATAGCAGAGTTGGAAGGGACCTTGGAGGTCTTCTAGTCCAACCCCCTTCTTAGGCAGGAAACCGTACACCACTTCAGACAAATGGTTATCCAACCTCTTCTTAAAAAGTTCCAGTGTTGGAGCATTCACAACTTCTGGAGGCAAGTTGTTCTACTGATTAATTTTTCTGTCAGGAAATTTCTCCTTAGTTCTAGGTTGCTTCTGTCCTTGATTAGTTTCCACCCATTGCTTCTTGTCCTGCCCTCAGGTGCTTAGGAGAATAGCTTGACTCCCTCTTCTTTGTGGCAGCCCCTGAGATATTGGAACACTGCTATCATGTCTCCCCTAGTCCTTCTTTTCATTAAACTAGACATACCCAGTTCCTGCAACTGTTCTTCATATGATTTAGCCTCCAGTCCCCTAATCATTTTTGTTGCTCTTCTCTGCACTCTTTCTAGAGTCTCCACACCTTTTTTATATCGTGGCGACCAATGCAATATTCCAAGTGTGGCCTCGTTTCTTAATTATAAACCTTGGTTTGTTCACTATAGATTAGCCACTGTACTGTGGTTCAATGCACGGTGCCAATCCACACTAAATGAGTTGTAAGTTAGTTTATGAGGCCGCTTAATTCGTAGTTCAAACTAGGCTCATCGCAGTGGTGGGATTCAAGTAATTTAACAACCGGTTCTGTGCCCTAATGATTTCTTCCAACAACCAGTTTGCCAAACTGTTCAGAAAGTTAACAACCGGTTCTCCCGAAGTGGTGCGAACCGGCTGAATCCCATCACCGGCTCATCGGTCTCATGGAGTACCTAGCATAGCCCACTTGGGAAAAATAACTGTTCATGCTAATTAGTATACTGTCTTTGGTGTAAGCCGCCCAGAGTCCTCGGAGAGTGGGCGGCATAGAAATATGAATAATAAAATAAAATAATAAATAAAGACACGAGAAGACATCGCTTGAGCACCTTTCTCAAACTGGTGTATTCCAGTTGTGTTAGGAGTGTAACGTTTTGAATTCCTAGTTGGAACAAACATCACACTGACGAAATTCCATGGGTCCTGTAGACCCAACCGGCACAGAAACCCACTTAGTGTGTGAAAGGTTGCTATAAATAAACAGATCTGTGTTAATCATGCCAGCAGGTGAACGTACAAAAGAGCTTAGATGTGATTTTTTTCCTCCAAAGCAGCGGCAGCTTCGGGATGTAGCCAAAAAGGGGAAATTATACTATCATTAAGTCATTAAGAGGCAACAGTGATTCAGTGTTTAGCTTCAGATGAGCTTTTACAGGCTATTTAGAGAACTTGCTGATAGCATGAGAAGTATTAGAATGATAGTCACCTGCTAGTGTCTATTTTCCTGCGGTTGGTAGAAATCTATCTACAGATTTCTCAGGCTCTTTCTTGCCCCCCCCCCCCCCCCCCCACAGTTATGGAGAGTTGTTCTAATAAAGGAGCATGGGACTTGCCAGACGAACCACAACTTTCAATTAAAAATAAATAAATAAATAAACAAGAAAGCCTTTTGGAAAAGCACTTTTGGGACAACCAGGCCCTGGATGGTTGAGAATCTCTACATAAACTTTCAATAAATCAAAGCTGTCCTGGGTCACAAAATTGAAGGACTTGTCCCGAGTATCATACAAGCAGGGATCAGCAAACCTGCGGCTCCGGAGCTGGATGCGGCTCTTTGGACCCTCTGCTGTGGCTCCCTGTCAGGTGATCCCACCACTGGGTGGCCCCACCCCCACCCCTCGCCCTCCCCTCCCAGTCACTCCTGGCCTGGCCTGAGAAGGTAAGGGCAATAGTGGGGGATGGAGAAGCAGTCAGGGCAGAGACAGGGAGATACGGAGAGAGGGGGAGAGAGAGAGACATAGAGAGATACAGAGAGAGAGGGAGAGAGGCGGGGGAGAGGGAGGGAGGAAGGGAGGGGAGAGAGAGACATAGAGAGATACAGAGAGAGAGGGAGAGAGGTGGGGGAGAGGGAGGGAGGGAGGGAGGGGAGAGAGAGAGACATAGAGAGATACAGAGAGAGAGGGAGAGAGGCGGGGGGAGAGGGAGGGAGGAAGGGAGGGGAGAGAGAGACATAGAGAG
>WNWU01000037.1:4825043-4837627 GCA_012654045.1 Ptyas mucosa
AGAAAGAAAGAAAGAAAGAAAGAAAGAAAGAAAGAAAGAAAGAAAGAGGAAGGAAGGAAGGAAGGAAAGGGAAGGAAGGAAGGAAGGAAGGAAGGAAGGAAGGAAGGAAGGAAGGAAGGAAGGAAGGAAGGAAGGAAGACGTATAAATCAAAGAAATAATACAAAAAGGTAATACAGCAAGAAATGGTTTGCATATACTTCAAAAAGGTAGTTGATTTAAACAGTTTAAGTCCATACACAGTTTTGAAAACCCAGGAATCTGTTATATAATTCATTTACAGTATCTATGTAATATTTAAATCAGGATGGGAAATCAGGGACTTATTAGATAAAATTCAATTCCCATTAAATTTATCTAGGATTTAAGGGATCTATAATAATTAAACACAGATTGTCCACAGATTGATTTATATTTGCTGATGTTTTTTCCCCATGATTCAGAAAAAAGATTTCCTCAGTTTTGAGACATTTTTCTGAAATCCAAAGTGGTTCACTAAGAATGATCTTCCTTTATATTAGCTCAAACATTTATTTTATGCTACCATCTTCTGATACAGTCAGAATCTGTTTTTTTAATCCACTGTGATTAACTAAATTTAGCTAAAATAATCAAAATGAGTAGAGATCAAGAGTCTTTAAAGGTTATCTCTATTATATACCTATTGATCATCCCAAATGTCTTTTTAAACTGAACTATATGTGAGTAACAAAATGTGACTATTTTGACTTTTCTCGAAAGGTAGGAATCTCACATGGGAATAAGTGTTGGGTTATTTGGAAATTTCCAAGCTTTTCAGCACTTTAGTGATGATTAAAAACTCCGGGTGGGGAATGTTTTAGTATAAGGGGAACAAATGCTTTGTTTTAATCTTCCGAAAGTAATGGACACTTTCTCCTCAAAATAAACCCGAGTCCAAAGCCAGTATGGATGACTTTTCTGATATTTTACCTGTTTACAAATATGACACCATCTCTAGCCATTTCCCCCCTTTTTTATTTTGAGCCAATCTCTAACCATTTCCTCCTTTTTTTATTTGTTTAAAATGGCTGTGGGAACAGTTAGATTCTCATTCAGATGAATGTAAAGGAGAAATGCAACATTGTGTGCACAGGTTTTTATGGGTTTAAAGACATTGAAGTCTTCTTACTTAAACTCAATAGCCTTTTTACAAAGCAAGACAGCGGTGAAGGCAGAAATACTGGTAAGCATTCAATATATAAAGTTAAAGGAAGAAACATTGTGGCCAGTAAACTTCAAAAAGTATACATTGCCATTACTTGTAGGACAGAATAAGAGATTGATCGATCAATCGATATCTATCCATCTATCTATCTATCTATCTATCTATCTATCTATCTATCATCTGTCTATATCTTTCTATCTGTCTATCTATCTATCTATCATCTATCCTCTATCCTCTATCATCTATCATTATCATCTATCTTCTATCATCTATCATCTATCTTCTATCATTTATTTTCTATCATCTATCTTCTATCATCTATCATTTATCTTCTATCATCTATCGTCTATCATCTATTATCTATCATCTATCTATCATCTATCATCTACCTATCATCTATGTATCGTCTATCTTCTATCTTCTATCACCTGTCATCTTCTATCATCTATCATCTATCATCTATCATCTATCTATCATCTATCATCTATCATCTGTCATCTGTCATCTATCTTCTATCATCTATCCATCTATCATCTATCCATCTATCCATCTATCCATCTATCCATCTATCCATCTGTCTATCATCTATCACCTATCATCTATCATCTATCCATCTATCATCTATCTATCTATCCATCCATCCATCTATCATCTATCTATCTATCATCTATCTATCTATCTATCTATCTATCTATCTATCTATCAATCATATAGATAGATAGTTAAAGTAGAATAAACTTAAAAGGGTAATTCAATTTTAGGAGCATCCATTTGGTCCTGAAATTTTGCTTTAAAGTTTACTTTTTAAAAAACCTAATAATACATAGAAAAAGATTAACATCTTAGAAAAAGGGCAGGGTTTTTTTACCTGTGTATCTATAGCTCAGAAAGTAGGACGCCTATCCATTAAAAGATATTATGGAACAACTGTGTCGGTCTGTAATAAAACTCCATGAGTTTGGGGGCACCCTTTCTGTCTAATAAATGTCATTAAAAAGCATACATTCTCATGAGTTGCATTTCACCATCAGAGATACAATTGTCGGTTGGATGTCCCATAAGATAAAGCCAAAGAAAGTAGTCTTTAAATGAGAATAAACAGCAAATTTCCATTTGTGCTTAGGATAGGGTAGGATAGGATAGGATAGGATAGGATAGGATAGGATAGGATAGGATAGGATAGGATAGGATAGGATAGGATAGAAAATGGAGTAGAGTAAAGTGGAGTGGAGTGGAGTGGAGTGGAATGGAATGGAATGGAATGGAATGGAATGGAATGGAATGGAATGGAATGGAATGGAATGGAATAGAATAGAATAGAACAGAACAGAACAGAACAGAACAGAACAGAACAGAACAGAACAGAACAGAACAGAACAGAACCTTGGAGGTCTTTTCCAAGCAGGGAACCCTCTACCATTCTGGACAAATGGCTGTCCCGTCTCTTCTTGAAAACCTCCAGTGATGGAGGAGCACCCACAACTTCTGAAGGCAAGTCATTCCACTGATAACATTGTTCTCACTGTCAGGAAATGTCCCCTTATTTCTAGATTGGATATCTCTCCTTCCTAAGCCTCTACTTTTTTATCCACTTCTTTATCCCCAAACTAACTGCCCTTGCCATCACCATGGTAAATAATGGTTTGTGTGCAACACTACACAAAAGTGTGGTTTCTTAGGGAAAGACGAAGAGGAAGGAGGAGGAGGAAGAAGAACAGGAAAGGAATAAGCTTTAAAGTTACTGACCTCTCGACTGGTGTGGCTTCCAGGGAGTTTAAAGTGAGAGACAAGATGATGAAAAGAAAAGGTCCCTTAAGACTGCACATTTCTCTTTCGGCTGCTTTCGAATGAAAGACGGGAGAAAGAAGAATTTTAAAAAAGCCAAGTTAACAAATTACAAACACAAAACCCACACGCCCCAATATCGATTTTCCAGAATTCCTTTCGTGCTGAATGACAGATCTTGCTAGCTAAAAGCTATGATGGGTATTCAGTGAGGTGGCTCACCCGAACCCAATCCAACCCCGATTTTTAACCTTTTCCATTTTCCGATCCGAGTTTATGAATTTGCCAAAAGAAAATTAAAAACAGGAGGAGGGCATCTTCTCTCTCGTCTGGCTGGAAAGAGTTTGCTTCGTTCATCAGGTCCATCCCTTTCCTCTCCTGTTTACCTTTGCGTTATCTTTCTGAGGAGTTACAAGAAAGACAAAATATTCCCAACCTGGGACTTACCTGGAGGGTTAAGCAAAGGTCCCCGCAACAGCAGAAAAGGACAGGTTGAATCCCACTCTTCTAATCCAATAGTCTTTGTCGCTATCTTTCTGGCTGGCAGAGAATGCTGCTTTTATATACCCCCTCGTACTTTGTTCGGCTGTGACATCAAGCAGCAAAGAGTGTGTGTGTATGCGTGAGAGAGAGAGAGAGATTGGCAGAGAACGATTCTATCATTCACTTCTGTCCCCCTAGATGGAAATGCCCTAGTGAAAAAGCAGGTGATAGAGGCCTTTGCTCATCGCTTAACTTCAGCTGAGTCAAATTTCGGGGGGCTTTTGCAAAGTGATGCGCTAATCGAATTATGCCTGAACAAGAACAACAACAACAAAATGGGTTTGAAGAAGATCTCTTTTTTTGTCCTTTTATCATTTTTATTTTATTATATAAAATATAAAATACAGAAAAGGGAAATTGAGGGAGGGAAAGGGAACGGGGGAAAGGGGGGTGAGAGAGATACAAGGGGGAAGAGAAAAAGAAAGAAAAGGGGGCATTGACTTCCAACTCTTCCCAGCACAGTACAAGATAACACACTCCAGCCTCAACTTTTTTGCTTTTACACATTAATATCTAACTAGCCATTTCTATAACACCAAAGCTTTCTAATCAACAAAACCCAAGATCAAAGTTTCATTGTTTTTTTTCCTTCACAAGCGCGAATTCCAGAAGGGATGTATCCAAATAAGAATGTAATTTTCCTCTTTAAATAATCAATGTAATCATTCCTGTTTTATCTTCCTTGCTGTGGAAATAACGTGCATTTCTATTTGCGCCTAGTAATCTTTGTGAGCTGTCACCATTTTTATTTTACAAAATTTATTGTACTCTTTCAAATTCTTTGGCCTAAAAAAAAAAAGAAAAGAAAAGAAAAAATAAGCTTGAGTAAGATCTTGAGGGAAGGGTTCCTGCAGGTGTTCGCGGTAAGGCTAAGTGAACAAATGAAACAGGATTTTTTTAGGAATTGCCAAGGAAAAAACAACTTGCCTTCAGATGTTGTGGGTGATTCAACTCTGGAGGTTTTTAACTGTCTCCTGCTTGAGCCGGGGGTTGGACTGGAAGACCTCCAAGGTCCCTTCCAGCTCTATTCTGGTTCTGATTCAATTCAGTTCAAATTCTTTTCAATTCTGATTGAAAAGAAATGATTGGGAGATTTCAGAGTTGCTGAAAAGTGAATAGAGGAACATTTGCGGGACCGCCTACTACCGCCAATAGTCTCCCACCGGCCGGTAGGCTCCCATAGAGAGGGCCTCCTCCGGGTGCCATCGGCCAAACAATGTCAGCTGGTGGCCTCCAGGGGGAGAGCCTTCTCTGTGGGGGCACCTACTATCTGGAATGAGCTCCCCCCAGAGATACGGAGGATCCCGGATCTGCGCACCTTCCGCCGCGCCCTAAAGACCTTTTTATTTCGTCAGGCGGGCCTGGGCCTAACTTCTCCCTCTTTTAAATAATTTTAATATCGTAATATTTTTCAATATTTCTATACTTAAATTTAATATTTGGTTTTAAATTGATTGGGGGTTTTAATCTGTCTGTCTGGGCCAAACTATTTAATTCAATTTTATTTCTATTTTAAATTTTGTATGTATGTATTTTATTGTCGGCTGTTCACCGCCCTGAGTCCTTCGGGAGTAGGGCGGTATATAAATCAAATAACTAAGTTAAATAAATTTGGGAAGGTTACAATTTTTAAACAAAGTTTATATACCTTTTTAATTTTTATAAAATAACTCGAGTGATGAACATACCTGATATGCCTTCCTCCTCCTATTTTCCTCACAACAACAATCCTGCGAGGTGAGTTGGCCTGAGAGAGAACAAATGGCTCAAAATAATAATAATAATAATAATAACTTTATTGTCATTGTACATGTATACACAGTATACCCATACAGCGAAATTTACTTAACACCCAAAGACCAGATTGAACACACATAACAATCCCCAAACACACTCCCACCCACCACAAATTCCCCGCTCCTAAACCACCCAAACATCCACACAACAGACCAAGTCATGCTGTCCAACAGCTCACCGATGGTGGCCCTTGAGTTCATTGTTGAGTGCAATTATAGCTCTGGGATAAAAAAACTATTCAGAAAACGTGTGGTCCAAGTTTTAATTGTTCTGTACCTTCTGCCAGAAGGCAACAGTCCAAAAAGATTGTAAGCAGGATGGGAAGAGTCTCTGAGAATGTTGTGCAACTTTCTCAAACAGCGAGATTCGAAGATGTCGTCCAGGGCTGGTAGCTGGAGCCCGATGATATTCTGGGCATGATGATTCTCTCTTAATGATTCTCTGTAGAGCTTTTTTGTCCGCTACAGAGCTGCTCCCATACTATGCAAGAATGACATATGTCAGGACACTCTCAACGGTGCTGCGATAGTAGGACAGAAGTAGATGCTGAGATAGGTTTATCTTCCTGAGCATTCTCAGGAAGTACAGCCTCTTCTGTGCCTTCTAACCTAGCCACCTAAGGCAAACATTAGACAAACAGTCTCCTGGTTTCTAGCCTGTTGCTTTAACCGCTAAAGTAAACTGGCCTATTTTGTTCTGAGAAGCTGTCAACAAAACTAAAGTTATTCCCAAGGCTGTATAACTTCTAGAAAGGCAATTCAGCCATTGAGAGTGAACACGCTAGAAAGTCAAAATGGAGATGGAGAAATAAGAGAGAAGCCGTTGAAAGGAAATGCAATGTTTGCAAAAGTACAAAGAATCTTGGAGGAAGGGAAATCAGAGGGTAGGTTCTGTAGACCCTCAGCTTGCTAAAAAAACCATAGAATGCTTAGCAGCTGTTGGGGAACAAATGCAACATCCATAAACAAGGAGATTTGTTGATCAAGGAGATGCACCAGGGAGAGACATCCGACCTAAAAATAAGGAGAAATTTCCTGATAACGAGAACGTTTAATCAGAACAGCTTGCCTTCAGAAGTTTTGGGTGCTCCATCACTGGAAGGTTTTGAGAAGTGATTGGACAGCCATTTGTCTGAAATGGTATAGGGCAGGGATCTGCAACCTGAAATACTCAAAGAGCCATTTGGACCAGTTTCCCACAGAAAAGAAAACACCGGGAGCCACAAAACCTGGGTGGGCGTGGCCAACTCAATGTCACTCACTCCCACCCAGTCACATGACACACTCCAGCCACGCCTACCTGGGTTCTGTTGCTCCCAGTGTTTTCTTTTCTGTGGGAAACTGGTCCAAATGGTTCTTTTGGTAGGAAACAGGTATGTCTCTCTCTCTCTTTCTCTCTCTCTCATATATAAAGTACAAGGGTACTTTGCTCCCGCTCTGGAATATGGAGCAAGTCTCCATCCCCCGCTGTCACCCTTACCTTCTCAGGCCAGGCAAGGAGTGACTGGGAGGGGAGGGTGAGGGGCGGGGCCAGCCAGTGGTGGTTCAGCAAACAGGGAGCCACAGCAGGGAGACGAAAGAGCCGCATGCGGCTCCGGAGCCACAGGTTGCTGACCCCTGCTTGAGCAGAGGGTTGGACTAGAAGTCCTCCAAGCTCCCTTCCAGCTCTGTTATTCTGTCACCCAAAAGCCAGAGGAATAGGTTTGTCTTAGCCCTTTGAGGTACTGTAGTTCAGCAAAGAAGCACATCTATAAATACTAGCTCTATTTTCATTATAAGGCTACATTAACAGAAGCCTGCAAGTCTGAAACTATTTCTTCCCTCCTTTCCTTTTACTTTACAGAAAACTAGGGACGGTCCCTTCTGAAACAGGGCGTCCCTTCCCACGCCCTTCTCTTTTTGTGGGCTGAGATATCTTTTGCCTGACGGTTACCCAGTCTGTAGCATCTCCTCCTGTCTTCCATAGTCATTCCCACAGACCTCTATAGATAGAATAACAGCACCCAAAGTTGCTCTGAGACTGAGATGTGCGGTCTTGAATTAATTAATTAATTAATAATTTATGTATGTATGTATGTATCCCAGAATAGATCAGAGGTGGCATCAGAGGTGGGTTTCAGCAGGTTCTGACCAGTTCTCCAGAACTGGTAGTGGAAATTTTGAGTAGTTCGGAGAACTACTAGTAATAATTCTGACTGGCCCCGCCCTCATCTATTCTCTGCCTCCCAAGTCCCAGCTGATCAGGAGGAAATGGGGATTTTGCAGTAACCTTCCCCTGGATTCGGGAGGGAATTGAGATTTTGCAATATCCTTCCCCTGGAGTGGGCTGGGAATGGAGCAGGGGTGAAATGCTCCTGGTTCGGACCGGATCGCCTGATCTGGTAGCAATGGTGGTGGGTGGTTCGGAGAACCAGTAGCAAAAATCCCTGCGCCCCCCCCCATGCCCAGCTGAGCTGCACGATCATCAGAGGCTTTTTTTTTAACTTTTAAAAGCATTTTTTCTACAACCTCTTCCGCCGAAAAAATGCTTTTAAAATTTTTTTTAAAAGCCTTTGATGATTGCGTGGCTCAGCTGGGATCGTCAGCGTCTTTTCAAAGCATTTTTGAAAAGAAGAGGAAGAGGTTGCAGAAAAAAATACTTTAAAAGTCTGTATGACTATCCCAGCTGAGTTGCCTGATCGTCAGAGAGACTTTTCAAAGCATTTTTTAAAACGATCAGGCAACTCAGCTGGGATCATCAGAGAGACTTTTAAAGCATTTTTCCCTGAAACCTCTTCAGCGGAAGAGGTGGTTTAAAAAATGCTTTGAAAAGGCTCTGACGATCCCAGCTGTGTTGCCTGATCGGCAGAGGCTTTTCAAAGCATTTTTTTGCATTTGCAGAAAAAATGCCTTGAAAAGTTAAAAAAAAAACACGCATTCACGCTCAACCAGTCACATTACCCCCCACCCACCAAACCACGGCCACAGAACCGGTAGTAACAAATTTTACATTTCACCCCTGGAATGGAGATTTTACAGTACCCTTCCCCTACCACACCCACCAAGCCATGCCCACCAAGCCATGCCATGCCACCAAGCCACACCCACAGAACCGGTAGTAAAAATTTTTAAAACCCACCATTGACTGGTATTATTCTGTGGCCACCATCTTCATTGCAATAAACATGTATGTGTTTCTCTTTCTAAAATTGTAGACAATCACAGGGAGACTCTGTTACCCATTACTGGTATCCAAGTGAATGTTTGTCTCCTTGGGGGAAGAATTTGGGAGTGGTTGAGGAAGAAATACGCTTGAATTCTTATAACGCTCCTACTCCGTTCGACACCTTAGGTCTAACCAGATGCAATTGATGATTCCTGTCCATAGAGGGCACTGTTGCCTCACTTCCAAGAGAATTGGACCCAAAAGGTTAGCAATTATATAAAGTACTGATCGATGAATCATAGATAATTGCATTTTTGGAAACAGGAGGGGAAAATGCATTGATGGCTCTGAACTGTCAATCAACCTTTATTCTTGCACCCTTAAAACATACAGCAACACATACAGAGCCCCTCAGAATAAAAAAAAGAACATCATATAAATACATTACAAATGCTAACAAATTTCAAATTTAATAAACTAAGATGCGTTATGGTACAAATGGTTGCACGCCTGTTTTGGATGGGTAGCAAGCACATCGGGAGAACTGCTTGCACGACAGAAATATTTGGTCTCTTGTGACAATCAATAAAAGAAGTTTCTATAGTGGGACATCGTTGTCGTCGTTATTAAATCTTCAATTTGATTCACAGTCTGGGACTAGTAAAAACCGATAATGACGATGATGATGGTTAAAATTTATTGGCTTGCCCAACGCACTCAAGAAGGTTCCTGATGGCTTACAAATATAAAACCCCAGTACAAAAACCAATCTTGCAACATAATTACTTCCAGATTGTTAAATATGGTTTCTGACCTCCAATAGTTATTTTTTTTTAAAAAAAATAAAAATAAAGAAATATCAACACTGAAGTGGAAAACAATCCTACAAGTCAGGGTTGGTTCTACTTACCTTTACTACCGGTTCACAACAGGGACGCATGGATGCTCTTCTGCGCAAGCGCAGAAGCATTTTGATGACATCGGGGTCGGTGGGCGGAGCCTCCCGACGGTTTTACTACCGGTTCTATAGAACCGGTGCGAACCGGGGGCAACCGACCACTACTACAAGTCCACTTGCATCTGTGGGTCTTTTAAAATTTAACTCATGTTTTGCCCAAAGGAATCCAACCACATTAAAACATCATCTGATGTCTCTGGATTCAACCCGATGAAAACAAGTAGCAAGGATGTTGCTAGTTGTTGATTTTAGGTGCCTCGTTTTGGCTGAAATCCTAATTTCCTGCCCGTTTGTGAACCAAGAAAAAAGTTGATCATTCCAGGAAATCTTCACACAAAACCTGGACCCATTAAACCCAAGTTAACAGCACTTAATTGCACTGTTCACCTATCAGGCTGTGCTCCGCTGAATAAACCATGTTATGGCTTAACAACATCTTAAGAAAATGGCAATACCCTACTTACCATGTTTTAACTTTATTTTGCATCCTGGGCAAAAGTAAGCTAAACAGCAGACTTTGTCGTCTTCTTCTGTGTCCAGATCAAACTTAAACTGCCAGAATGAAGCCACCTCCCTGGTTTTGTCGTTGGCCAAAAATAAGTCACTATTGGTACAGGTAATTCTCGACTTACAACAGTTCGTTTAGTGATGGTTCAAAGTTTCAATGGCGCTGAAAAATGTGATTTATGACTGTTTTTCGCAGTTACGATCTTTGCAGAATTCCCATCATCACATGATCCAAATTCAGTAATTCTTCCTTCCTTCCTTCCTTCCTTCCTTCCTTCCTTCCTTCCTTCCTTCCTTCCTCTTTCTTTCTTTCTTTCTTTCTTTCTTTCTTTCTTTCTTTCTTTCTTTTTCTTTCTTTCTTTCTTTCTTGTAGGCATTCCTTTATGGTTTTTTAAAAGTTACTTAATAATTAAATTGTAATTTGTTTTTAATTTTATTTTATTCTCAAGAGTTTTAAAAATTTCCCCCTCCTTTGCTTTCTTTTTCTCTCTAGATAGATTCATGGGGGACTTTTTGCTTTTACTCTAAAAAACTAGACATATTGCCTTTTATACACTTATATCAGGGGTGAAATGCTATCAGTTCGGGCAAACTGGTAGCGGAGACAGTGTGAGGCTCCACCCACCCGCCCATATGTCGTTACTTCCTGGTTATAATCAGGAAGTACCCTGTTTTTTACCCTTTGCGCATGCGCAAAAGGCTTTGCGCATGCGCAGAGGATCCAAAATCACACATGACGCATGTATGCATGCTTGCTCCGCAGTTACGACCTTCGCAGAATTCCCATCATCACATGATCCAAATTCAGATGTTTGGCAGCTGGTTCATATTTATGACAGGTGCTGTGTCCCAAGGTCATGCGACCTTCCCCTTTTGTGACCATTCTCAGAAGCAAAGTCAACGGGGAAGCCAGATTCACTGAACAACGGTGTTACTAACTTATCGTCAACACATTTTTTATTAAATTATAAGATATTATAAAACACAAAAGCAAATAAGAGGACGGTGAGGGGGAAGAGAAAAAGGGAAAGAAAAGTGAGGAAGGATAGGGAAAGAAAAAGAAAAAGAAACATTTATTTATTTATTTATTTATTTATTAGTTCGATTTCGATATGCCGCCCTTCTCTGGAGACTCAGGGCGGCTTACAATGCATTAAGCAATAGCCTTCATATTTTTGTATACACCTGCTTAGTAGGGCTTTTTGGCCCCCCCGAGCGGTGTTCTATTTTATACAAAGTCAGCTTATTGCCCCCACAAACCGGGTCCTCATTTTACCTACCTCAGAAGGATGGAAGGCTGAGTCAACCCTGAGCCTGGTGAGAATTAAACTCGCAGTAATTGCAGGCAGCTGGCAACTAAGTATTACTTTAACAGCAGCAGTTTAGTCCGCTGCGCCACCAAGGCTCTTACATTGACTTCCGACTCTCTCTGTTGCAGTAGAATAAAGCATTAGCATCAAAGCATAACTTTTTGTTTTACCATAGTAGTATGACCCAGTCATGCTACTATGAATCATAGTTCAGCAGTTCGAATCCCTAGTGCCGCGTAACAGGGTGAGCTCCTGTTACTTGTCCCAGCTTCTGCCAACCTAGCAGTTCAAAAGCACGTAAAAAATGCAAGTAGAAAAATAGGGATCACCTTTGGTGGGAAGGTAACAGCGTTCTGTGAGCCTTTGGCATTGAGTCATGCCGGCCACATGACCATGGAGATGTCTTTGGATAGTGCTGGCTCTTCAGCTTTGAAATAAAGATGAGCACCACCCCCTAGAGTCGGGAACGACTAGCACATATGTGCCAGGGGAACCTTATGACCCAGTCATTTCTATAAAGATCTATCAATCTAATCTGTAAAACCCAAAATCAAAGTTTCATTCTTTTCCACATCAAGCGCAAAGTTCAGAAGCGGTTTCCCTGGGTTACTAACTTATCAACTGCAGTGATTCATTTAAGAACTCTGGCAAGAAAAGTCGTAAAATGGGGCAAAACTCACTTAACAAATGGTTCATTTAACAACAGAAATTTTGGGCTCAATTGGGGTCGTAACTTGAGGACTATCTGTACATTTTTCTGGTAGTAGCCGATATACCAGCAGATGGACCGGGCTCTATGTCTCTCTGCATTCACACAGCATGTTGTTATCTGCTAAGAGCAATAGCAATAGCACTTGGACTTATATACCGCTTCACAGTGCTTTACAGCCCTCTCTAAGTGGTGTACAGAGTCACCATATGGCCCCCAACAATCTGGGTCCTCGTTTTACTGACCTCAGAAGGATAGAAGGCTGAGTCAACCTTGAGCCTAGTGAGATTCGATCTGCTAAACTGCTGGCAGCTGGTGATCAGCAGAAGTAGCCTGCAGTATTTCATTCTAACTACTGCACCACTAAGAGCCTAAGAGCCTCCAAATTAGAATAGAGTAGAGTAGAGTAGGGTAGGGTAGGGTAGGGTAGGGTAGGGTAGGGTAGGGTAGAGTAGAGTAGAGTAGAGTAGAGTAGAGTAGAATTAAAAGAGAAGCAAATAGAAATGGGTAGAGTAGAGTAGGGTAGGGTAGGGTAGGAGAGAAGAGAAGAGAAGAGAAAAGAGAAGAGAAGAGAAGAGAAGAGAAGAGAAGAGAAGAGAAGAGAAGAGAAGAGAAGAGAAGAGAAGAGAAGAGAAGAGAAGAGAAGA
>WNWU01000037.1:4842246-4866544 GCA_012654045.1 Ptyas mucosa
TCTCTATCTCTCTATCATCTATCTCTCTATCTCTCTATCTCTCTATCATCTACCTCTCTATCTCTCTATCTCTCTATCTCTCTGTCTCTCTGTCTCTCTATATCTCTCTATCTCCCTGTCTCTCTATCTATCTCTCTATCTCTCTATCTCTCTATCTCTCTATCATCTCTCTCTCTATCATCTATCTCTCTATCATCTATCTCTCTATCTCTCTCTCTCTCTCACTATCTCTCTATCATCTCTCTATCTCTCTTTCTATCTCTCTATCATCTCTCTCTCTCTCTCTCTCTCTATCTATCTATCATCTATTGATCTATTTATTTCCTGTCTTTGTCCTTTTTCACAAAGAGCTTAAGGTGGCAAACATATCCAACACATCTTCCTCTTCCTATTTTCCCCAGAACAACAACCCTGTGAGGTGGGCTGGGATAAGAGAGAAGGATTGGCCCAAAGTCACCCAGCTGGCTTTCATGCCTAAAGGAGGGCTAGAACTCACAGTCTCTTCGTGATTGGCTCAAGGTCATCCAGTTGTCTTTCATGCCTAAAGTGGGATTAGAGCTCACTCCTGGTGATTGGCCCAAAATCACCTCCCAGTTTTCATGCAAAGGCGGGACTAGAATTCACAGTCTCCTGCTGATTGGCCCAAGGTTGCCCAATCAGCTTTCATGGCTAAGGCGGGACTTTCTTTCTTCCAAAAGATTCCAAACGATTACTCTTCGGTGTTTCTTACGTCTTTGGAATCAAGTGGAATTAAACTCCAAAAGAAAGATGAGAGTGGATATTTATTTATTTATTAGTCATATTTCTATGCCACCCACTCTCTGAGGATTCTGGGCAGCTTACACCAAAGACAGTATACTAAATAGCATATTGCCCCAACAATCTGGGTCCTCATTTTACCCACCTCGGAAGGATGGAAGGCTGAGTCAACCTTGAGCCGGTGAGATTTGATCCGCTGATCTGCTGAACTAGCAGTTGGTTGAAGTAGCGGCAGTACTGCACTCTAACCACCTGCACTCTAACCACTGTGCCACCTCAGCTCTTGACAATATTGACAATTATTCTGGCCTCTAATGAATCAACTGCTATTTCTTTATCTGATAGATTAAAAATAGAACAGAACAGCAGGTTCTCGCAACAAGTAACTCTGACAAAGAACAAAACCACCCAAAAGCCAATTCCAAAGACGTGTTCCAATGCCCTACTTTTCAAAGTTCTATTGTATTTTTAAATTCCTTACATTTTACTCTAAATGATATTTTATCTATAATTGGATGAAAAGGTACATTCAGATGTCCACTAAATATGCAAATAAAGACTGCAATCTTACATCCATAGCACCTAGCTGATCAGAGCTGATCTTGGAAACTTAGGAGCCTTGGGCTTAGATACGAAACAATCTGTGTAATTCCAAGGTTGTAGGCTAGACTGGGAAGTTGGATGAACATTTCGGAAGGCAGAAAACTGGCAGGCCATTTCCATGTTGTTGTCAAGAAAACTACTTGGCTGCCTACATGAAATCACCACGAACGGAGTTCAATTCAGTGGAGAACTTTACTTTTAATGTAGTTGGGGATGCATCCTAAGAGACAGCATACACCTGAGATCTGTCCCTCAGAAGCCCCTATGAGGAACACATATTTTTCAGGGTCCTTTCTTTTGCCATTAGTGAACAGAAGAGTATCTCTTCAGGGGTTAATGGCAATGTTCTTGCCAGATGTGAAGGTAATAAAAGACCTGGGTGGATTAAAATTGTTTGGGGATTAGAGACACAGTCCTTAACAGAGAAGGAGGAGGAGAAGGAACAGAAGAAGAAGAGGAGGAGGAGAAGAAGGAGAAGGAAAAGAGGAGGAGAAGGAGACAAGGAAGGAGGAGAAGGAGAAGGAGAAGGAAGCATACAGATTATAGTCTACATACAGATACATACAGATTATAATCTACGTATCGTCTAATTTTGGTCTGAAATGGAAACTGACATCAAGACAAATGATAGCACCAAGGTGGGTGATATTCCAGCTAATTGACTAAGCCCAGTTTGTTGTGTGAATGTGCCAAAAGGAAATTCCAACACAGTTGTGCAGTATGTCCATGTCTTAGATCCATTTGTTTTCTGGGTTATTCTTTTTGGCTCGAGTCAAATACCTACTGTAGAGCAAAACAAAAGTTTCACAGACTTCTACAAACAAAAAATGTACTTTCCAAGGCTGTCCTTTTTGCTCTCAGTTTACTTACTGCCGAAAAGTTTTTGTTCGACACTCCAGCCCTGCTTTTTTTCCCAGAAGAAATTCCAAAGTGTATAAAATTTGGGAGAGAGAGAGCCTGTGATTTGCCTCGAACAGGAACACCACAGGGTATGGCTACGACAGAGGTAGGTAGCAATTCAAGAGAGGAAAGCTGGAACAAGGCCTTTTTATTATTTTTGAGGGTGGTAAATCCATACGGTAAAAATATTGAAAATGAATACTTACTCAGGCATTTTGAAGGAGGAAGAGAAGTGAAGTTTACCAACCACAAAAAGCCTAGAAGCTGAAACTTGTTTAATTAAAAAACAGCAGAAGCAAAAAGTTAATACCCTTGATCTTAGGGTAATTTACAAGCAGGAAAATACCTGCTGTCAAATCTCAGAGTATAGCATATTCATAGGTTTTTTTCATGGGCTTTCTTTGAATGAATGGGTCAAGGATTTAAAACAATAGTAAGGCTGCAAAGGCTGTCAGAGAGCAGCCTTGATTTAAACCGCCACAGTTTCATAAGCAGAAATTTAGGAGGGGGGGGGAAACCCTGCTGCTTTTTATAAATGTTTAGTGGACAAGGAAGGTTTATGTATAGAGATGGGCATGGACTCAGTTGCAGGTCTGGCACCCCTTGACACAAAGGTGGGACTGCCTTCCTTGTTTCTGACATTTTGGATACAGAGGACATATAATATCTTAATCCTGGTTTGAATTGGGAACTGACATCAAGGTGAATAATAACATCCCTCCCTGTAGGTCAAATTTAGATGATGTCCAATTTGAAAAGCATTCTATAAATTCTACAAAGGGTTCCTTTGTCTTGTTTTGCGAGGATTGTTTTTATTCAGTGGTGATGGGAATTAACTGCTCGGGGTTTTTTTGCTTGTTTTCACGCTGCCCTGACCCTGGTGCTAGGGGCAGGCTAGATAAATCCTAAATAAATGCATCCACTGATTTGATGCATGGATTTGTGCATTGGCTCATCTATCCTTTCTTTCACTCAAGAAATGTTCAGAGCAATCTTCTCTTTCTATTTTTTCCCACAATAGCTGTCCCGGGAGGTAGGCTGAGCTGAGAAAAACATAACAAGCCTAAAGGGAATTCTGTGGGCTGAATGGACTTGAACCCAGGTTTTTAAGTAAAGGAGGAGTGGGAGAAGGAGGGAGACAGAATGTACACTGCTGGAAAATTTCATTGACAAACCGAGATGGGGGGTGGGGGGGAAAGGTTCATTTTCCCAATGTTATGAACCAGGTACAGCATCGGAGGTTTCCCCCGTAGGAGTAAATGGTTACTGCTTGTGTGTTAGAAAGAAATCAGACTCTGCTACTCCAGATGGGAACATTTACCTAGTGTTTTGCCAATACATTTATCCGTTCAATCCCACTTCTTTCTTTGTCTGATCACGCTGTTATAACTCTGATCTTGCCCAAATGTGATCAAGTATTTGAATTAAGTTCCTACAAGGAGGATCTACAACAGGGGTGTCAAACTCAAGGCCTGGGGGCCAGATCCAGCCTGCCGGGTGCTTCGATCGATCCGGCCTGCAAACAGTGAAGGACTGGCCCGTGGTGTCTCTGCTAGCAAAATGGAGCTCGGGGAGGCCACATGCAGCCCTCCCTAGCTCCATTTTCGCTGGCAGAGGGCTGCAGGAGGCCATTCAGCTAAAAATGGAGCCCGGGAGGGCTGTGTGCGGCCTGCCCGAGCTCCGTTTTCATTGGCAGAGGGCTGCAGGAGGCCATCACAGCCGAAAACAGAGCCTCAATAAGGGATATTGAGCTGGCCACTTCCTCTCTGGGCCCCCGGAGGTCAAACACAACCCTGATGCGGCCCTTAAATGAAATAGAGTTTGACACCCCCGATCTACAACAACATTTTGCAATATGTCCAAGATATCCTATTTTATTCTGACTTACTGTTTTTGGTTCTTTTGCACTTTAAGAATTCCCCATGATACTGTCACCTTAATGTGATGATGGAGTTTAACCCTAGATTTATAACCATGTGTGTAGCCAAACTTACAATGTCATTCAAAAAAGTGACTTAAGAACCGTCCTCCCTTTTATGACTATTGCAGCATCCCCACAGTCACATGATCAAAATTTGGGCATTGGCAAGCAGCAGGTATATTTACGACAGTTATAATGTCCCAGGGTCATATGATAGTCATTTGCGACCTCCCCAGCTGGCTTCAGACAAGTCAACAGGGGAAGCTAGACTTGCTTAACAATTGTGTGAGTCACTTAACAGCCGCAGTGATTCTGTTAACAATCGTGGCAAAAAAACCTTGCAGCATTGTGCACAAGCCACTTGGTAAATCACTTTGCTTAGCATTGGAGGTCTTGGGCCTAACTGAAGTCATAAATTGAGGACTACCTATAAGCTGCTTGGGATCACTCCAATCCCCCCAAATTGGAGAGTTTTCTTCTGGGCCAGGGGTGTCAAACTCAAGGCCCGGGGACCGGATCCGGCCCACAGAGTGTTTAGATCTGGTTCACAGGGCTGGCCTGGAAACAGTGAAGGACCAATCTACGGTGCTTCTGCCAGTGAAAACGGAGCTCGGGAGGGCTGCGCACAACCCTCCCAGGCTCCCTTTTCAGCCGTGATGGCCTCCTGCAGCCCTCTACCAGCAAAAATGGAGCTTGGGGAGGCTCCGTCTTTGCTGGCAGAGGACTGCAGAAGGCCATCGCAGCCGAAAACGAAGCTTGGGAGCCTGTTTTCCCTGGCAGAGCGCCACCACAGGCGCCTCCGACACAAGGGATCTCAAGCTGGCCACACCCACCATGGCCGCGCCCACCCCAGCCCCCCAAGGTCAAACGCAACCCTGATGCAGCCTGTTCTAGGCTGTATGTTACAGACATGGGATTTCCACATATTTTCCCATCCTCATATTAACCAGGCCTAATCTTGCTTAGCTTCCCATAATGGCCTTTACTGCCACCAGCTGAGTCTCTCATTCTATAGACACTGTTAGTCCTTGACTTATTTGTTTAGTAACCATTTGAAGTTACAACGGTACTGAAAAAATGACTTACGACCGTTTTTCACAGTTATGACCATTGCAGCATTCCCATGGTCACGTGATCGAAATGCAGAACGCTTGTTGGCTGATTCATACTTATGACGATTGCAGTCTATTGGGGTCATGTTATCACCTTTTGTGACCTTCTGACGAGCAAAGTCAGTGGGGAAGCCCCCGTTCACTTAACAAGCATGTTACTAACTTAACAACTGCAGTGATTCACTTAACAATGGTGGTGAAAAAGGTCGCAAAACTCACTTAACCGTCTTACCTAGCAACAGAAATTTTGGGCTCAGTTATGGTTGCCAGTTGAGGACTTGCAATGTAAGAAATTGAAGATGGATGATTGGAGGATGTGCTAATCTTCACAAAATCTACTTTCCTGACTCTATACTGCCTCTGTTCCTTCACACTACAACATGATTAGAAAATGCTTCCCTTCCTTAAGGTTGGACTGGATTTTAGGGCACATAGTTAGGCTGAGTCATGTGTGAACTTCCACAATTCCTCAGCATTTAGTCTTTCTCTACCTGGTGTTGTTTTCTTTATACAAAAGAGAGTAATTCCTTTGTGCAGAATTGTCTGAGGATCTTTCATCATCCAGAGAGATAGTGGTCACTTTTTACTTCTTCCTATACGGAATAAAAGAGGGACGCGGTGGCTCAATGGCTAAGACGCTGAGCTCGTCGATCAAAAGGTCGGCAGTTCAGCGATTTGAATCCCTAGTGCCGCGTAAAGGGGTGAGCTCCCGTTACTTGTCCCAGCTTCTGCCAACCTAGCAGTTCGAAAGCACGTAAAAAATGCAAATAGAAAAATAGAGACCACCTTTGGTGGGAAGGTAACAGCATTCCGTGTACCTTTGGTGTTGAGTCATGCCAGCCACATGATCACGGAGATGTCTTCGGACAGCACTAGCTCTTTGGCTTTGAAACGGAGATGAGCACTGCCTCCTAGCGTCGGGAACGACTAACACATATGTGCAAGGGGAACCTTTACCTTTACCTATACGTAATAAGGCCCAATGGATGGATAGAGAAACCAGGAGAGTTGAAAACAGCTGGTAGGTTTCCTTTAGAATATAGATCATTCTAAGAAGTAGTACAAGATTGGAAATTGTGGAGAGACCTGGCCCATAGAATCGCCAGGAGTCAGACATGACTGAATGGGTGACATTATCATCAGATTGTAGATCATAGAATAATAGGGTTGGAAGGGATCTTGGACGTCTTCTAGTCCAGCTACCATTCCAGACAAATGGCTGTCCAGTCTCTTCTTGAAAACCCACGACTTCTGAAGGAAAGTCATTTCACTGATTAATTGTTCTCACTCTCAGAAAATTTCTCCTTAATTCTATGTTAGATCTCTCTTTAACAAACTTTCGTCAAAGCAATTCTTGGCCTGTGCTTCGATGCTTTCTGGTTTAGGGTTCGCACACATATGTAATCTCTAGAACTGCTAGGTTTATAGTCAGAGCTTTTCAGCTGAGAATATGTTTTATGGAACACATTGGTATAGCATGTAGCAATAGCAATACTTCATCATGCTTTACAGCACTCTCTAAGAGGTTTACAGAGTAAACCATATTCATCATCATCATCATTTAACGACCCCATAATCCCTTGCAGGGTGGAGTCTGGGCAACTGAATGAAGCTAGCAGAATGTTTTAATGGCCGGATGCCCTTCCTGTCACCAATGCAGAGTTTTGTTCAGGAGATGTATTCTCAGAGCGCCCAGAGGGAGAAATATCTTCCTCTACCTAGGATCAAACTCATAGCCTCCTGATTGTGAGGCCAGAGCTCCACCACAAGGCCACTGCACCACTCCCACAGAGTCACCATATTGCCCCCCGCCCCCCGAATCTGAGTCCTCATTTTACTGTCCTCGGAAGAATGGAAGGTTTAGTCAACATTGAGCCGGTGAGGATGAAACTCCCGGCAGTGAGTAGAATTAGCCTGCAATACTACCTTCTGACCACTGTGCCACCATGGAAAAAGGATGCATTCAATTAAACATGCACTGATTTGTATTTCGGTACTTGTCTGAAGCTTTTGCATTTTATTTTATTTTATTTTATTTTATTTTATTTTATTTTATTTTATTTTATTTTTTTATTTTATTTTATTTTATTTTATTTTATTATTTTATTTTATATTTTATTTTTTATTTTATCTTTCATTCTATTTTTATCTTCCTCTATTTTATCTCATCTTACTTCACCCTACCTTATTTTATGGTATTTTATTGCCGCTGAAACCTACTGTTTTTTGATACGATCAATTGCCTAATCAATAAAGCTATACTGTACTACATTGGAGTAGGAAAAAAAAAGTTGCAGACCTTAAGGGATTGTATCTAAGGTTGAAGTTTGGTTTCCAAGAACTATATAGAGTTTGAGTCAGGACCTAAAATTCATTAAATAAAATATCTATCCCTATTTGTATTTAGAATGCTTGCATTTAAATCAACAGTCTCTCCATATTTCAAACTTTTCAAAGGCTTAAAATCTACTTCTAACTCTATTCTGAGACTTAGAGTCAACAGTTTCAGTAGAAATCTCCTGTACAAAACTGGAAATTTAACCTCAGTATCTTAACACTTCCATTGGAGTCCAATGGTATCTTCAGCTTAGCTCTCCCAATTATCTACAACACCCCTCTCACTAGTTTTGAATGTATCTTTGATTATGTCATCCATATTTGTTTCTCTGTCTTTTTTTCAAGACGGTCAGCAAGACCGAGGCAAATAACTACAAAGAGGACATCCCAGCTGATCCAAAAACTGACATGAAGGGCTCTAAGAAGTTAATGTCTGCTTGTTCCCTGTCGAAACTGAAGGTATCGGCATCTTATTATTCCCATATCAATATAAAACTCATTTCATATATATGCTTGTACCTAGATTCTTGGGAAAATCCATTTGGCAACAAATGTTATTCTACAGCAGCAGTGTCAAATTCCATTTCATTGAGGGCCACATCAGGATTATGTTTGACCTCGGGGGAGGGGGGACAGGGTGGGTGTGGCCAGGGTAGGCGTGGCCAGTATGACATCACTTGTGTCAGGGAGAGTCTGTGGTCGCCTGAGCCAGTGAAAAAGGGCTCCCGAGCTCCATTTTCGGCTGCAGTGGCCTCCTGCAACCCTCTGCCAGCAAAAATGGAGTCCGGAAGGGCCACGGCGGCCCTCGTGATCTCCATTTTAGCCAGCCTCTGGGCCTTGAGTTTGACACCCCTGGTTTAAATAATTTGTGGTTCAGAGTAGTTCACTGCCTTTGGTGATGTGGCCAGAAGAAATAATATGGTTTATTAGTTTGGGCATCCCAGTAAGGTAAATATCATAACGGGGGACTCTTACCCTAAGTTTAGGTTTGATACTTTGACTGAACCCAGATGTAAAGTTGGAAGGGAGTGTTTCATACAGTATGTTGGGTCTAGCCTGTTGCTTCTCCCAAATTCTTTTACCACCAGTTGTCATTGTTCCAACTGGATAAAAAGTGAAGGGTTGAAAAAGGCAGTTGCTCTCTTTTGCTTTACCCATTATATAAGCACAGGGGTTGTGAACTAACAAGTTTTTGCTAGTGCCAACGGACTTTAAACTGGACCTTTACTCTGGAAGCTATGTTAATGTGTACCTGAGTTAAGTAGGCAGCTGAGGGATTCTGGGAGTTGAAGTCCACACATCTTAACGTTGGCACGGTTGAAAAACATTAGTCTAGACCAGGGGTGTCAAACTCGATTTCATTGAAGGCCGCATCAGGGTTGTGTTTGACCTCGGGGGGAGGGGGCGTGGCTGGGGCCGGCATGGCCAGCTCAATATCACTTGTGTTGGGGGCACCTGTGTTGGCCAAGTGCTAAAGCAGGACTTCCCTCAGACTCTCCCTCCCTCTTATTCTAATGTCTTCCTTCCTTCCTTCCTTCCTTCCTTCCTTCCTTCCTTCCTTCCTTCCTTCCTTCCTTCCTTCCTTCTTCTTCTTTTTCCTTCCCTCTTCATTCTTCTTTCTTCACCTTTCCTTCTTTTTCCTTCCTTGCTCTCTTCCCATCTTCCCTTCCTTTTCTTTGCCTTTCCTCTTTCCCTTTCTCCTTTCCTGTCCCTTCTTGGATGCTCAAACGCAAAAGGGGAAACATTTCTCGTTTTGTTTTGTATTTAGTTTGTTTTGCTAGCCCTCTGCCAGTGAAAATGGAGCCCAGGAGGGGGCCGCTGACAGAGGGCTGCAGGAGGGCATTTTCGCTGGCAGAGGCACCACGGGTCGGTCCTTTGCTGTTTCCAGGGTGGCCCTGCGGGCCAGATCTAAGCACCCCACGGGACTTCAGTTTTTACACCCCTGGTCTAGACCTATGCAGCAAAGAGGAGATCCCAACCCTAGAGTAGATAATTTCACTATTGAAATGGTTAGTAGTAATTGCAGACTGCAGAATTTTAATCAGATTTTTTTTTAAACTTGCTCAGGTCTTATCATAAGATTGACTTTAGGAAGCTGTGTGTATAACAGCTGAGTTGACATGGAAGAGTGAATAGAAAAACTTTTTAGAAAAACAAAAACAAAACCAGGCTGTTTTGGAAAATAATAGCACAACGAAGAAACAGATTTTAGGAATAAGCTGTCCTGGATTGTGCTGAGTTTATACTTTCTTGCTTGCCCTACAAATAAACACACACACACACACACACACACACACACACACACACGAATTGTATACATGTCCATTCAGGACCACGTTCGATTAATGTCAGTGGAAGTCTTTCAGAGAAGAGATTGTCCAAGATGCAGTACAAAATGTAGTATTTGTTTATTTCAATATATATGATTGCCCATCTTACCAAAGCCACTCCGGGTAGCGAATATGGTTAAAAACATCCATGTAACAATTAAAAAGAGAAAGAGAGAAGCATAACAAAAGCAAAAAACATGAGAACAAAAGGGCAAACAAGGCTAACCCATTGAGAATAAATGAATAATACTTCGTAGGCTTAACTAACTTCCCGATTCCTTGCCTGGAAGAATCTGAACATCTGTTAAAATATATACAAGGGTTGGTTTTATGCCAAACGTCCCACATGAGAAGTTACATGGACGCTTTCAGACTTTCAGATTTGCAAGATTCATTTAACGTAGTCTTACCATAAAGTAGAATTAGTTTATCTGCTCGTATTTCTTGTCTGGTCTACCTGGTGAGGATGACATCATGGTGAGGATGACATCAATCTTGCCAGTGTGGAAGTACGATTCGCCCACCATCTCCTTTAGCAATAGCAATAGAACTTAGGCTTATATACCGCTTCACAGTGCTTTTACAGCCCTCTCTAAGCTGTTTACAGAGTCAGCCTATTGCCCCCGACAATTTGGGTCCTCATTTTACCCACCTCGGAAGGATGGAAGGCTGAGTCAACCTTAGCCTGGTGAGATTCGATCTGCCAAACTGATAGCAGCTGGTGATCAGCAGAAGTAGCCTGCAGGACTGCACTCTAACCACTGCACCCCGCGGCTCTTCTTTACAGCCTGAGAAACTAGGCAGGGTGTCTTCTGGGCCTCTTGTTCCCCACCATTATCCATCTGCAAACTGTGCTGTCTCTTATCTAACCGTTCCCTAGGCAGCATCTCTTTGTGGGGTTCCCCAAGGTCTTTCCCACATACCATTACAGAACAGGGTGTGTGCGCGATGTGAAAGAGGTGGAGTTCTTTGCATGTGTGTCTATTGCAACAAAATGTAATTTCTTTTGGCTCAACCAGCGGTGAAATTCAAAAATTTTCCCTACCGGTTCTGTGGGCGTGGCTTGATGGGCATGGCTTGGTGGGCATGTGACTGGGTGGGCGTGGCTTGGTGGGCATGTGACCAGGAAAATCAATTATCACACTTTGCAAAAAAATAACACAAAAGCTACACAACTGACTCACACACAATGCAAAAGCAGCTGGACTTCACACAAAAGGGCCCCTGCAACAAGCAAGAACCTCACAGAGTCACAGAGAGCTCAAAAACATTGTGGGGGCAATAAGCTGACTTTGTATAAATATACAAAAAGTATGAAGGCTATTGCTTAACACACTGTAAGCCGCCCTGAGTCTCCGGAGAAGGGCGGCATATAAATCAAATAAAAAAAAAAACAAACAAACTATCACACTTTACACAAAAATACCAGTTCGGGCAATAGGTAGTAAAAAATGCTTTAAAAAGTTTTTAAAAAAAGTTCCTACGATCGTGGGATTGTCACAGCTGATTGTCTGAACCTTTTTTTTACTTTTTTAAAGCACTTTTTTTACTACCTATTGCCTGAACCTATAGTAAAAAAAATGCTTTAAAAAAGTAAAAAATAAATTCCGACAATCAGCTGTGCTGTGCGATGATTGGAACTTTTTTTTTACTTTTTAAAGCATTTTTTTACTACTGGTTCCGGCGAACCAGTAGCATTTTCACTACCGGTTCGGGAGAACTACCCCGAACTGGTAACATTTCACCCCTGGGCTCAATGTTTTGCCTATCCAAAACATTCATTTTCAAAATTGTTAAGAATATTGGTGTGCCAGGCAGCCACTATAACTCTCAGGGAAGAATAGCCATACTAGTTTCCTTTAATTTCTTTGTCAGTAAATGTAAATTTAACATAAAAAATAGTTTGTTGTGGAAGTGATGGCCTGCGAAGGCTCCTGGACTGGTGAAAGGAGAAAGCAGAAGCAATATGGTCCTCAGTCACATTTTTGGGTAGACCAGGTTGCCTTGATAGGCCGGTTTCACCAGAAAAACATTTCTCAGGGAAGAAGACGAAAAAAATGCCCTGCTAATTTTGCAGATGGTTTCCATAGTCTACAAACAGAACAAATGAGATTAAAGCTAAACTGTCTTAAATTACTCTGGCCTTTTAAAAGCTAACCATTTCAGATTGAATCTGATACCTTGGTGACTCCCAAGGGCCTGTTCTTACAGTTACATAAGGGAGCAGGAATACCACTTGGAAAAGCCAGAAAAAGGGAGCAATTGCATACATAATACTTGTCAATAAAGGAATTTGGGCCACTGTAGGGAAAAAGGACATCAGTGCCAATACACATGTAAATACTAGAAATATTCTCTTTTTTTGAATTTTTATACAAACATACATAAATAAAACTATCTTCAATTGCAAACAGTTTTTTTTTTAATTTGATTTATATGCCGCCCTTCTCCGGAGACTCAGGGCGGCTTACAATGCGCTAAGCAATAGCCTTCATACTTTTGTATATTTACAAAGTCAGCTTATTGCCCCCACAAACTGGGTCCTCATTTAACCTACCTTAGAAAGGATGGAAGGCTGAGTCAACCTTGAGCCTTGGTGAGATTCGAACCTGCAATAATTGCAGGCAGCTGATGTTAATAACAGGGCTTTAGACCACTGTACTATCCAAGGCTCTGTCCAGTGTGTTGGCTGGTTACAAGTCTTTTGTGCATCTTAACCAAATTCATATCTTACAATTGCGATTAATTCCCTGTTGGTTTTCCTCATTTCCTTCTAGGTATTTTTAATATTATTATATTTAGCCTATCTGACCAAGACTATGAGTGGGGCGTACATAAACAGCATGCTGACTCAGATCGAGAGGCGTTTCAACATCCCTGCCTATCTGGTTGGAGTTATCAATGGAGCCTTCGAAATGGGTAAGAAAATAGAGGAACCTGTCAAATGGTTTGAATAGAATAGAATCACAGAGTTGGATGTCTTCTAGTCTAGCTTCCTGCTTTGGCAGGAAACTCTATACTATTTCAGACAAATGCTTGTCCAATCTCTTCTTAAAAACCTCAAGTGTTGGGGCATCCACAACTTCTGGAGGCAAGTTGTCCCACTGATTCATTGTTCTAACTGTCAGGAAATTTCTCCTTAGTTCTAGGTTGCTTCTCTCCTTGATTTTTTTCCACCTGTTGCTTCTTGTCCTGCCCTCAGGTGCTTTGGAGAATAGCTTGACTCCCTCTTCTTTGTGGCAGCCCCTGAGATATTGGAACACTGTTATCAGCCCTTAGTCCTTCTTTTCATTAAACTAGACATACTCATTTCCTGCAATCATTCTTCATATGTTTTAGCTTCATCTATTTTAGCCTAGAAGACTGGCACCAATTTCTCTCAAGGGATAAATAATTTAACCCAGGGGTGAAATCCAGCAGGTTCTGACGGCTTCTGGAAAAGCGGTAGGGGAAATTTTGAGCAGTTCAGAGAACCGGCAGCAGATATTTTGAGTAGTTCAGAGAAATGGCAAATACCACCTCTGGCTGACCCCAGAGTGGGGTGGGAATGGAGAGTTTGCAATATCCTTCCCCCAGGAGTAGAGAGGGAACCGGGATTTTGCAGTATCCTTCCCCTGCCACGCCCACCAGGCCACGCCCACCGAGCCACACAATTCCCACCAAGCCACGCCCACAGAACCAGTTGTAAAAAAATTTGGATTTCACCACTGCCTTGGAGATAGGTGTTTGCAATAAATAACGTCAGGGAATTGTGCAGCAACTGTCCAAATGAAGTCAGAGATGCGGACACAAACTTGTAGTTTTATATAAATAAATATAAATCACCCCTGGTCCTTGTTTTCATTAAACTAGACATATCCAGTTCCAGCAACCGTTCTTTATTTGCTTTAGCCTCCAGTCCAGGGGTGAAATGTAAAATTTGTTACTACCAGTTCTGTGGGCGTGGCTTGGTGGTGGTGGGGTAATGTGACTGGGTGGGCGTGGCCAACTTTTTTTTTTTTAACTTTTCAAAGCATTTTTTCTAATGCCTTGAAAAGCCTCTCTGACAATCAGGCAACTCAGCTGGGATCATCAGAGACTTTTCAAAGCATTTTTTTACACCTCTTCAGCCAAGAGGTTGCAGAAAAAAATGCTTTGAAAAGCCTCTCTGACGATCCCAGCTGAGTTGCCTGATTGTCGGAGAGGCTTTTCAAAGCATTTTTTTTACCACCTCTTCAGCCAAGAGGTTGCAGGAAAAAATGCTTTGAAAAGCCTCTACTGATCCCAGCTGAGCCGCGCGATCATCAGAGGCTTTTTTTTTTTTTGCTTTTAAAAGCATTTTTTCGTTGGAAGAGGTTGTAGAAAAAAATGTTTTTAAAAGTAAAAAAAAAAGCCTCTGATGATCACGCGGCTCAGCTGGGCATGGGGTGGGGGGGTGCGCAGGGATTTTTGCTACCAGTTCTCCGAACCACCCACTGCTATTGCTACCGAACCAGGAGCATTTCACCCCTGCTCCAATCCCCTCATCATCTTTGTTGCTCTTTTCTGCACTCTTTCTAAACTAGAGTCTCCACATCTTTTTTACAAATCTATTTGTACCTAGCCTAGTTTATTTCTACAGGGGACCTGCTGGTGATCGTCTTTGTGAGTTACTTGGGATCAAAACTTCACAGGCCACGCATGATTGGGCTTGGATGTGCAACCATGGGCTTAGGATGTGTTTTGATAGCACTGCCTCATTTTCTAATGGGGAGGTAAGTTCCTAATCTTATCTAATTCTCACATGGGTAAGTCCTCGACTTACAACCACAGTTGGAACCAGAATTTCCATTGCTGACCAAGTTAGGTGTTAAGGGACCTGTGACTGATTTTATGAGCTTCTTTTTTTTTTGCCATGGTTGCTAAGTGAATCACACAGTCCTTAAGCAAACCCAGCTTGCCCCATTGACTTGGTTGGGAAGGTCACATGACCCTGGGATGCTGCAAATATGTTGTAAATACAATGTGACAATGACAAAATGTGCGTGGTGTCGTCCCAACACCAAATGTAGCCTTTCATAGATAAAGGTAAAGGTTCCCCTCGCACATATGTGCTAGTCGTTCCTGACTCTAGGGGGCAGTGCTCATCTCTGTTTCAAAGCTGAAGAGCCAGCGCTGTCCGAAGACGTCTCCGTGGTCATGTGGCCGGCATGAATAAAACGCCAAAGGCGCACGGAACGCTTTTACCTTCCCACCAAAGGTGGTCCCTATTTTTCTACTTGCATTTTTTACGTGCTTTCGAACTGCCAGGTTGGCAGAAGCTGGGACAAGTAACGGGAGCTCACTAGGGATTCAAACCACTGAACTGCCAACCTTTTGATCGACAAGCTCAGCGTCTTAGCCACTGAGTCACCGTGTCCCTCATACTTGCCTTTCATACTTATTATATTTATCTATATTTAACAGTAGATGTCAGGCGCATGTATGTCAGCTGTTTGATTTGTGTCATGATTTGTGTTTGATTTGATTTGAAATGCATTGTTTGTCATCTCCTCCTCCTTCTCCCGCATCCCCAAAACTGATGATATCTCCATTCGTTCTTGTTCTGGTTCTGCTAATTTTGTAAAATATACCTTTGGAGGAATAAATAATTCAGTAAATATTTCCCATGAGATAGGATCAGAAAGTCGAATATATCCAAGCAGTAAGTATCAATATTTCCTTTTGTAGACTGAGACACATTCCCCCCAAAGGTATCCAGTGCAAGTGATGATGTTATAACTCATCCTAATATCACTATGTGCAAAAGATGCAAAATTTTCAGTACTTCATATTTGTTCTCTGTGGACACCTGTGCTCCCTTAAAAAAACAGTCTCTTGCAGGACCACCATTAAATCAATCTTCACGGATTTTGAGTGTGATTCCATTGAATAGATGAATGAATAGATCCATGATGGCAAATCTATGGAACGCGTGCCACAGGTGGCACACGGAGCCATATCTGTGGGCACACGAGCGTTGCCCTAGCTCAGCTCCAGATGCATGCACATGCCGGCCAGCTGATTTTTGGGCCTTTCGGGCCTACCGGAAGTCGGGAAACAGGCGATTTCTGGTCTCCAGAGGGCCTCCGGAAGAGTGGGGAAGGCTGTTTTTGCCCTCCCCAGGCTCCTAGAAAGTCTCTGGAGCCTACAGAGAGTGAAAAATGGGCCTACTGGTCCCATCATGCCATCGCGTGCCAAAAGCTGAGGTCATGCGTGCATGCATGGGGGGCAGGGCGCATTGAATTATGGGCGTGGTCACGCAGGCACGTTACCCCCCCTGCGCTCCCCCCCGCTTTTGGCACGCGATAGCAAAAAGGTTAGCCATCACTGGAATAGATGATGCCCTGAATTTCTCTACTAAAGGTTGCCCATGGACTCCCCTACCCACACAGAAAGAATGAACACACCCTAGTGCTACTTTTTAAAAACAATTTATTTTGATTCACAGGTACCACTATGAAAACACTGCTTCCTCTTCTGAAAATGCTTCTTCAAGTATGGCCGTATGCCTTGCAAATCAAAGTGACATGTTCCAATCTCCCCTGTTACCTTCAAAAGGTAAAGTTCCCCTTTTGGTCCATTTATCTTCCTCTGCATTACTTCCCTGTCTCAGTGGTAGAAGGAGATCAGAGCAGCTAAAGCCTAAACAAGCCTGTTTGACAGATAACTACAGATTAACAGAGTTGGAAGGGACCTTGTAGGTCATCTAGTCCAACCCCCCGCCCAAGCAGTCCCTACACCATTTCTGACAGGTGACAGTCCAGTCTCTTCTTGAAAGCTTCCAGTGATGAAGCTCCCACAACGTCTGTTCCATTGATGGATTGCTCTGACTGTGTTGTGGCCCACCAGCACCCTGTGCGGATTGTTGCTGATCCCAACAATGAGGAGGCTGGTGTGGTGTCACGCCAGCAGCCTGTGCAGCCGGCGCTCCAGTTGGACAGTGAGGAGGCTGAAGAAGATGTGGTGCCAGACGCAGGGATTCAGCCAGGGCCTTCAGAACCTCCAGAGGCTCCTTTAAGTGCAGAGGATGAACTGGAGGAACCTCTTCTCAATGCACGAGCATGCAGAGCTGCCTAAAGGGTAGCCTTAGCCTCCCTTAGCCTATTTAAGTTTGCACACAGCTTGTAAAAAGCTGCAGGAAACAACATGTGTTCGCCTGTTCGTTCGCTGATCATTGAGTTTGAATTTTCTCTGCAAACCTGTCTTCTGGGCTTTTTGCCAATTCTAGTAAGACTCTATTTTATCTGTGGAATTTCTGGCAGGTTGTTAAGAACGTTTATTAAGAGCCTGCATTTGCAAAAGACTGTGTTTTGAAGTAAACTGAGTTTTGTTCGGAGTTTGTGTGTGCTACATTCTTTGGGATCCGTAGCTGGGGCAGAACAGACTGTCAGAAAATTTCTCCTTATTTTCAGGTTCAATCTCTCCTTGTTCAGTTTCTACCCATTATTCCTTGTCTGGCCTTCAGGTGCTTTGGAAAACAGCTTGACCCCCTCCTCTCTGTGGTAGCCCCTCAAATATTGGAAGACTGCTAACATGTCTCCCCTGGTCCTTCTCTTCACTAGACTACCCATGCCCAGTTCCTGAAACTGTTCATCGTATGTTTTAGCCTCCAGTCCCCTAATCATCTTGGTTGCTCTTCTCTGCACTCTTTCTAGAGTCTCAACATCTTTTTTATAGTGTTTTTATAATGTTTTATATAGTGTTTAGATAGTGTTTTGTACTTTATAGCATTAATTAACATTAGTCCAGTTGAGTTTGACAGTTGTTATTATTTGGCTTCCTGGATCTTCTGTGATATCATAGCAAGTCAGCCAATAGCTGTAGGAGAAGTAAAGACAGAGCCCGGGGGCAGAGTCAAGAGAGGGCTAAGCCTAAAATCATTATGTGTCCACAAATGCTCCAAGTCCAGCCCCTCTTGAGCTCCGTTAACTCTAGTGCCATTTTAGTGCTGAATGTTAGTTGACTAGATTCTTGTGTGTAGGCTTGATCAATAAATCTTCTTCACTGGAACTTAACTCATTCTTTGTGCCTGACAATAGCAACCAGAATGGCCATTCATGCCATCGTTAGCAAGGAAGCCAATAGTAGCCAGATGACAGGTAGTCTTCAACTTACGACCGCAATGGAGCCCAAAATTTCTGTTGCTAAGTGAGGCATACGTTAAGTGAATTTTGCCTCATTTTATGACCTTCCTTGTCACCGTTGTAAAGTGAATTGCCGCAGTTGTTAAGTTAGTAACACGGTTTTTAAATGAGTCTGGCTTCCCCATCGATTTTGCTTTGTCAGAAGGTCACAAAAGACGATGGCATGATGTCGGGATACTGCAACTGTCATAAAGATGAATTGGTTGCCAAGCATCTGAATTTTGATCATGGGGATGCCACAACAGGCATAAGTGTGAAAAACAATTGTATGTAGCTTTTTTCACTGTAATTTTGAACAAACTGTTGTAAATCGAGCATTATCTGTGTTCCCTTGTACAACAAAGAAGGAAAGTACAATAGGTTGTATAAACAATATTCACACATAATTTTTGTTGCTGATACACATCTATTTCCTGACTGATCAATGAAAAGCATCAACAGTTTTACTTCTATGAGCATCCTCCTCATGCAATTTTTGGTTTATTGTTTCTGCTTATTGTTGCCCTTTTTTAGAATGTGAGGAACAAGAAGGATCTTTGATGTGGGTGTCTGTGCTGATCGGAAACATAATACGAGGAATAGGTGAAACACCCATCACACCTTTAGGCATCTCCTATGTAGAAGATTTTGCAAGATCAGAAAATTCTCCATTCTACATAGGTAAGCCTGCAAGTGTCCACATATCATATTTTTAAAAACTTTTTTTTTTAAAAGAAAGGCTTTTATAACCGAGGAGGAAGAAATTTGTAGTACTGAATCATAACTCCCAGCAGTCTCAGCCAACAAAGGATGCTGGGATTTTTTCATTTTAGCTACGTCTGAGGTAGTACATTTCCAGTGCAATCCCAGTGCTCAGAAGGAAATATGATTTATTTATACAGGTAGTCCTTGAGTTATGATGGCAGTTGGAACCGGAATTTCCACTGTTAAGTGATGCAGTCATAAAGCATGATGCAACCCCGGTAATCTCCATTGCCATTGTTAAGCAATAATTGTGGGTCATTAAGCAGGACCTCATGTGATTCTGAATTTGACTTCCTGCCATTCCCAATAAGCAAAGTCAATGGGGAAGCTGGAAGGAAATCGTAAATTTCAGTCATGGCGACACTGTTGTGGCCTGTTGGCCGCCGTCCCCTCCAGGAACTGAATCAGAGGAGGAGGAGGTCAGCATTAAGGCAATCTGAGCGCTCCAAGGGGGGAGAGGGAGTGGAGCTGGCAGAGAGAGAGACAGAGGCAGAACCTGGGCCGTCCATCAGCCCTCAGATGGACAGCTCCCAGGTCTGGAGGTGGCTGATGAGGAAAAGGAGGAACAGCTGGGTCCAGTGCCTGATGTACGGATGTGCAGAAGGCAGAGGAGAGGAGAGCAGTGGAAATCTATGGGCCGATCCTTGGGACAGAAAAGCCACCGCTGCTAGCAAAGCCCCACCCTAGCTCTGCGGATAAAAGGAAGGGGGTGGAGATGAATAGATGTGGCAGACAACTATTCATTTTCCGGCCGGATGGACTTGTTAGCCTGTGGTGACAGAGAAACTTTTTGCCAGGGCTGCAGGAATCTTTGAGTTCACTTCAGAGGGTTTTTCGTGTTTGGGGAGCTGGGTCAGAAAACAGATACTTTCCTTAGGTGGCTCACAAGTAAGTGGGTGGTAGATGAGTGCTATAGAATACAGATAGATGGGAGTTGTTGCTGTGGCATGCATGAGTGTGGGTAGGTGCTGTAATCTAGTACAAGTCTGGGCAGGTGGGTGGCTATTATGGCATGGCACAAGTATGGCACGGAGGGCAGATGCCCAACTGCTGGGGCGTGCAGCCCAGGACCTCCTTGAGAGAAAAAAATGGCGGGAAGAGTGACTTACTGAGGTAAATTGTGACCTCCTGATGGCTTCCCTATTGACTCTGCTTGTGGGAAGCTGGCAGGGAAGGTTCCAAATAGTGATCACATGACTCTAGGATACTACAACTGCCATTAAGTGTGAGCTGATTGCCAAGCCTCTGGGTCAATATCACATGACCATGAGGATGTTACAATGGCCATAATTTCAAGTACCAGTCATAAGTCCAGTTTTTCAGTGCCGCCATAATTTTATACAGGCAGTCCTCGACTTGCGACCACAACGGAGCCCAAGGTTTATGTTGCTAAGTGAGACATTTGTTAAGTGAGTTTTGCTCCCATTTGATGACTTTTCTTGCCATATTTGTTAAGTGAATCGCTGCAGTTATTAAGTTAGTGACATGGTTGTTAAGTGAATCTGGCTTCCCCATTGACTTTGCTTGTCAGAAGGTCGCAAAAGGGGATCAGGTGACCCCGGGACATTGCAGCCGTCATAAATATGAACCAGTTGTCAAACATCTGAATGTAAATCATGTGACCACGGGGAGGCTGCAGCAGTCATAAGTGTGAAAAATGGCCATAAGTCACTTTTTTCAGTGCCATTGTAACTTTCAACTATCAGTAAATGAACTGTTGTAAATAGAAGAGCTATCTGTACAGTCACTAAATGAATGGATGTAACTCAAGGACTATGTGCAATTACATTAATGTATTTACAGAATCCAGTATCTTATATATAATCCAGTCAGCCACTAACCTAGTTAAATATCTACTGTTCCTTCGAGCAGCACACAATTACCTGAGTGGCTGTGGTATCTAGATAGCAATAACACTTAGACTTATATACCGCTTCGTAGTGCTTTACAGCCCTCTCTAAGCAGTTTACAGAGTCAGCCTATTGCCCCCAACAACCTGGGTCCTCATTTTACCCACCTCGGAAGGATGGAAGGCTGAGTCAACCTTGAGCCTGGTGGGATTTAAACTGCCAAATTGCAGGCAGCCGGCAGTCAGCAGAAGTGGCCTGCAGTACTGCATTTTAACCACTACGCCACCGAGATACTTCGTTAGAACACAGAAAAATGTGTTCTGACATTGCTCGGCTGCTTATGTACATGTATGCAATTAACTCTTTTAACATGTTTGAATCTTTCCCACTCCTTTAGGCTGTCTACAAATAGCAACTGTCTTAGGGCCTTTACTCGGTTTAATGATTGGCTCCTATTGTGCCCAGTTGTACGTGGATATTGGATTCATAAACCTGGGTAAGACAATTGGTCAGCAAAATCTGTAAGCATTAATCCCCAGAAAAACAAATTCCATGCATGCTATTCTGACTTTTCTAACTTTGGAGCATTAGTGCTTTTAAAGCCAGTTGTTACAGTGACCATTTTCACTTTGCTTTGTCATGAATGGAAATGTAGCGGCCTGATTGTTAGGGTCAACATGAGTCATCATGGATCCATCACTGACCTTGGACAGTGATATCATGACACTGAAAATGGCTGATTTTGACCTTCCAGGTTGGCTTTCCTGATATTTTTAACCCTAAACCTGATTCTTTCCATGTTGGCTACAAATGATAAGAGTTCCCCTAAGCATCAGGAGTGCAGCATCACTCTGATATATGGAAAAGCTACATAACTACATATATTGTGTCTGTCTGTCTGTCTGTCTGTCTGTCTATCTATTTATCTATCTATCCATCCATTTGTCCAGTCATCTGTCCGTCTCTGTTTCTGTCTCTCTCTGTCTCTCTCTCTCTGTCTCCGTCTCTCTCTCTCTGTGTGTCTCTGTCTCTCTCTGTCTCTCTCTGTCTCTCTGTCTGTCTCTCTCTCTCTCTCTCTTTCTCTCTCTCTCAATTATAGTACAGAGCCATTGCAGGAGCATAAATTTCTGCGAGCTACAATTTATTTCAGCTGATGCCATGTTAAGGTTAACCAAGTTAAGTATAGAGCCAAACACACAACTGGGAAACCCAGAGCCAAGTTTCTCATTCTTAGCGACATCCAGATGAATGGACTTCAACTCCCAGAACTCCCCAGCCAGTTTGGCCTTTGCTTGAGAATTCTGGGAGCTGAAGTTCACACAACTGGAAGTTTCCCAGCCTGGTGCTAGCTTTCCCATATTCCACCCGGGGCCACCTTGCCCCGCAATGCACCAGGGAAAGGATTGGAACTTTTCCCCTAACAGATTTGCAGAGAAACGGTTCTCACAAAAATGGCTTAAAACCCAGAAAGAAATCTGAGTAAATATTTAAAAAGTGAGAGCTCTGTGCTGAAGATAAAAATTAATAAAGAATGAAGACATTGGTAACCCCTCTCTCTCCATTGTCTCTACCTTCCCTCTCTCTATAAATGCACCCCGTACAACCCCTAAGCCTAACAAACAATTCTTACTCTTCCTTTCTCACCAGAGGAGGTGATGATAAACCTCATGGATGCCCGTTGGGTCGGTGCTTGGTGGCTGGGAGTTCTAGTATGTGCCTTTGCAAATTTCCTTGTTGCAATCCCTTTCTGCTTCTTGCCCAAGACTCTGATAAAAGAAGGGGAAGAAAACAACGCTGACGTAACAGCCAAGAGAAACAAATCCCTACTACAAGCAGAAAACACGAGCCAGGCTAAAATAAAACTACGCGAACTTTCCAAGGGTAAGCAAAACAAACAAACAAACAAACAAACAAACCCCCAAAACACATCATCCTTAAAATCCCAGTCCATAACAAATACACAATAGTGGACCAAAGTTTTTTGTTTTTAAAAAACAACTGAAGCTGAGGTGGGTTTCAGCAGGTTCTGACCAGTTCTGGAGAACCGGTAACGGAAATTTTGAGTAGTTCAGAGAACTGGTAGTAAAAATTCAGACTGGCCCCGCCCCCATCTATTCTCTGCCTCCCAAGTCCCAGCTCATCGGGAGGAAATGGGGATTTTGCAGTAACCTTCCCCTGGATTGGGGACGGAATGGAGATTTTACAGTATCCTTCCCCTGCCACGCCCACCAAACTATACCACGCCCACCAAGCCACACCCACAGAACCAGTAGTAAAATTTTTTGAAACCCATCACTGAACTGAAGATGATGGCCCTTCCTTTTCTTTTTTTTCCCCCCAAACATTTTTATTAGGTTATACAGTAAAATATTATAAAATGCAAAATATAAAAGTAAATAAAAGAGCAGTGAAAGGGGAGGGGAAGGGTGAGAGAGAAGTGAGGAAAGGTAGGGAAAAGAAAAGAAAAATTAGCATTGATCTCCGACTCTCTCTGTTGTAGTAGAATAGGGCATTAACATCAAATCCTGTTATTAACATATATTAACATCTGCTGCTTGCAATTACTGCAAGTTCGAATCCCACCAGGCTCAAGGTTGACTCAGCCTTCCATCCTTTCTAAGGTGGGTAAAATGAGGACCCAGATTGTGGGGGCAATAAGCTGACTTTGTATAAATATACAAAAGTATGAAGGCTATTGCTTAACGCATTGTAAGCTGCCCTGAGTCTCCGGAGAAGGGCGGCATATAAATCAAATTTAAAAAAAAAATCACAGCTTTTTGCCTTTCCATAATAATAAGAACAAGTCATTGCTATAAAGATCTATCAATCTAATTTATAAAACCTAAAGTTAAAGTTACGTTCTTTTCCACATCAAGCACGAAATTCAGAAGCAGAATTAAGGGGGGGGGAACATTGTTGAGGAATTCGCAGAACAACCCTTGTGTAGCAAGGGTGTGCACATGAAAGCGATTGAGAGTAGTTAGGAAAATAACACAGCCAACACACAGATACACTGAGTTGTGTTTACTTTCAGGAAACAGTAATAAGGCACAGTCCAATAAACAGTCCAGGTCATACACAGATAAAGTAGCAGATAGTAAAACGATAGTCCAGGGATAGTCCAATATCAAAGTCTTACCAGTCGTTGTAGTCATACACTTAAACAGTTGCAAACAGTAGCAAACACAGCAAACAGCAAAAAGCATCAAAGAGCAGTAACAAGCATCAGAGAGTCAAAGAGCCAAATAGTCAAAGATCATCAAAGAGTCAAAGAATCAAAGAGTCAAAGAGCAGTAAAAAGACAAACCATGTTTCTAGCTCTCTCTTAAGGACATTGGCTACAGAGCTAACCAATCAGGACACAGCATGATGCATACAGCATATTGATGGTTAATATATTGCCAGCCCAACTAGTTAGGTAACATCATTTCCTAACAAACATAAGTACTTTTGTTTCCACATGGATGATGGGCTTTTCCTGACTACAACTCTTAATTTTAATTTAATAATAAATTAATGTGAACTAATGATCTCCTGTTTCTAGCCTGTTGTTTTAACCACTAGACCAAATTGATCCATATATATATATATATATATA
>WNWU01000037.1:4872183-4885686 GCA_012654045.1 Ptyas mucosa
TTCCTTCCTTCCTTCCTTCCTTCCTTCCTTCCTTCCTTCCTTCCTTCCTGCCTGCCTGCCTGCCTGCCTGCCTGCCTGCCTGCCTGCCTGCCTGCATTGTTGTGGTTGAAGCTGAAGTAGTCATTGACAGGTAGGGCATTGTAGCAGATGATTTTATGAGCTATGCTTAGGTCAGACTGAAGCAGAGGTGGGTTTCAGCAGGTTCTGACCAGTTCTGGAGAACCGGTAGCGGAAATTTTGAGTAGTTCGGAGAACTGGTAGTAAAAATATACAAAAGTATGAAGGCTATTGCTTAACGCATTGTAAGCCGCCCTGAGTCTCCGGAGAAGGGCGGCATATAAATATAAAAATAAAATAAAAATAAAATAAATTCTGACTGGCTCCGCCCCCATCTATTCTTTGCCCCCCAAGTCCCAGCTGATCAGGAGGAAATGGGGAATTTGCAGTATCCTTCCCCTGGATGGGGAGAGAATTGAGATTTTACAGTATCCTTCCCCTGCCATGCCCATGAAGCCACGCCCACAGAATCGGTAGTCAAAATTTTTGAAACCCACCACTGGATTGAAGGCGGCGTAGTTCTAAGTTAATGCCACCAACAATCTCCACTGGAGATGAAGAGCAAGCTACTCACAATGCAACCTTAAATTGTTTCTGCTGATATTTTGACAGGTCCTTACAAACTGTTCCTGCATTTCAGCCCCAGGATTTCTATTGGGAAATGGTTCGGCAGTGCCAGGACAGTGCAACAGAGGGAAGACATGTGACATAATGCTGCATTACTTCTTAATTTTATCCTTAATCTGCTGTTTGATTTATTCATTTGGAGCCATGCCAGGTTACATGGTTCTCATCAGGTAAGAAAAGGGGAAGGGCAAACCTTGTTTAAAAAGCTAGTCTTGGTTGTTAGAATTAAGGAGAGATTTTCCGTGGGTGAGAACGATCAATCAGTGGAACGGCTTGCCTCCAGAAGTTGTGGGTGCTCCAACAGTGGCGATTTCTAAGAAGATATTGGACAATTCTTTGTCCGGACAAGTATAAGGTTTCCTGCTTGAGCAGGGGGTTGGACTAGAAGACCTCCAAGGTCCTTTCCAACTCAGTTATTCTTTATTTTGGATGCTGTATTCTGTGTTTATTCTGTATTCTGCTCTGTGTTTGGGTTAGAAAAATTGAATCTAATGTTTTAGCCCATGGAATAAAGGTATAGTTTAGGGCATATTTTGCAGAGGTGAAATGCTCCCGGTTTGGACCGGATCACCTGATCCAGTAGTGATGTCGGCGGGTGGTTCGGAGGTAGCTGAGCCGTACTATCATCAGAGGCTTTTTTAAAAAAAAATTTTAAAAGCATTTTTTCTACAACCTCTTCAGCCGAAAAAAATGCTTTTAAAAGTTAAAAAAAAAGCCTCTGATGATCGCGCGGCTCAGCTGGGATTGTCAGAGGCTTTTAAAGGCATTTTTTCTACAACCTCTTAAGGTTGTTGAAAAAAAAATGCCTTTAAAAGCCTCTGACGATCCCAGCTGAGTTGCCTGATCGTCAAAGGCTTTTAAAAGCATTTTTTTCTGCAATCTCTTAAGGTTGTAGAAAAAATGCCTTTAAAAGTAAAAAAAAAAAGTTGGCCACGCCTATCCAGTCACATTACCCCCACCTCCCACCAAGCCACGCCCACAGAACCGGTAGTAACAAATTTTACATTTCACCACTGATATTTTGGCAGGGCAGTGAAAGAATCTGTCAGTTTAGGAGAAAAATGATTTATGAAAACAGTGGAGATTTTGCATGTTCCTAGTTGGTCCGTGAGCTTTTCTGCCCAGCAGTAGAAAAAAGGGGGGCAGCAAAAATTTTTTAAAAAGTTATGCAAGCTTGAGGATGTGTTGTTCATTCTTCCAATCTCTGTTGTGGCTTATCAACAAAAAGTGGAGCTGAATTGTGCAGGCAACTCTGGTTGTTTTCCAACAAACATATGAGCTGTGGTGGCGCAGTGTTGCAGGCTAACTCTGCCCACAGAGCGAGGAGTTCGATCCTGACTGGCTCAAAGTTGTCTCAGCCTTCCATCCTTCCGAGTTCGGTAAAAATGAGGACCCAGATTGTTGGGGGCAAGAGGCTGACTCTGTAAACAGCTTAGAGAGGGCCGTAAAGCACTACGAGGCAGTATATATGTCTAAGTGCTATTGCTATTGATATTCTGATTCATTTCTCAAAACTGCTCTTGTTCTCCAGATCCCTAAAACCTGAGGAGAAGTCATTTGGTGTTGGTCTCCACTCCCTGACAGAAAGACTTTTCGGTAAGAGAGAGCTGCCGTGGCGCAGTGGTTAGAATGCAGTACTGCAGGCTATTTCTGCTGACTGCCGGCTGCCTGCAATTTGGCAGTTCGAATCTCACCAGGCTCAAGGTTGATTCAGCCTTCCAGCCTTTTGAGGTGGGTAAAATGAGTATTGTTGGGGGGCAATAGGCGGACTCTGTAAACTGCTTAGAGAGGGCTGTAAAAGCACTGTGATGTGGTATATAAGTCTAAGTACTAAGTGCTAATCTGCACTCCACAGAGGGAGTAGATAAGAGGAAATCATAACCCTTGGGACTAACTTGTGAAGCAATTCTACGAAAATGTCTTTTGAGATCATGCTTCAATAGGGACAGTGGAACAGCAGTCTGGAGGAGGGAGGAGGACCAGAAGACCTCCATGGTACCTTCCAACTCTTTTTTTCTGTGCTCTGTACGTACTATAAAAAGGTAAAGGTTTCCCTTTCAGTCATGTTCAACTCTAGGACATAATGCTCGTTGTCTGAAGACAATTTCCATGGTCATTTGGCCCGTATGACTATATACCAAAGGCACACAGAACGCTGTTACCTTCCCAGCAAAGTGGTACCTATTAATCTACTTGCATTTGCATACTTTTGAACTACTATGTGGGCAGGAGCTGGAGCAAGTAACGGGAGCTCATCCGAGCTCGGGTCTCAAACCCAGACTATCAGCTCTTCAGCTGACAAGCTCAGTGTCATTTAATCAAACAAGCCAAATCACGTCTCACAGTTTAGCTAAACCTAAATTGTCCATTAGAAAAGGTAAGATGGACAAAGCTTCTGGTCTTCCAGAAATGTGAGGATTGAATTATGTTACCCAAAAGGACTGGGTAGAACTTTGGATTCAAAGGGAAGGAGGTTTTTGGGTTTTTTTTGGAGTACGTGAAAGCATTTAAATAGTATTATGGGCAAACCAAACACATATCTTACCTGAGATTATGTTATGTGATTTCTGAAAAAGATGCAGCTGTTTTGGGGAGTTGCAAATAGGTGCTGTAAAGGTCCCACATGCTCTGAAACGTTCAGAGTACTGCTAATCCTTTATTCAATAGCATTCATTATATGCTACTGTCATTTCGGATCCACATTTCCATGTTACTGCCTTTTCATCCAGTAAAGCTTGCTTCATTCTGAAATGATAGTAGATTATGAATCCAAAATTCATGGCCTTTGGACATGGAGATTGAAAATGGGTAAAACTTTCATTCAGTGGTAGGATGCAACTGGTTTAACAACCAGTTCGGTGAGCCTGTGCTTCACGTGCACACACGCCTAACGAGCTTGCGCGCAGCGTTCAAAATACAGCAATTTGAAACTCAGCTGCTTACCTTCTAAGGCAGCCCTGGTAAGTAGAATAGTGGAGGCATGGAAATCAGCTGTGCCACGTGAATCAGCTGAGCCAGAAAGAAGGAAATATAGGACAGGATAGGGCGGGGTGAGTGGGCTGATCGTCGGAACTACCGGTTCGCCCAAAGTGGACCGAACCGGCTGAATCCCACCTCTGCTTTCATTAATATATAATGAAAAACATCCTCTTTGATTTTTTTTTTGATTTTTTTTTTGGAGATTGGATGGTAGATAGTATTCAGCACAGATTACCACCTCATCTACTTTTCTGTCCCTGAACAAAAACGGAAGAGCAAGGGTTTGCTTTAAGTTCTCATTGTTCTCAGTATTGTGACCCAGGCCCAAGTAGTTAGAATTAAATGCAAACAGTTTGAAAACAAACAGACTTTATTAGAACAGCTGAGAATTAACTCATTCTCAGCGTAGCCCAAACTAAATTAAAGCAAATTCTTCAAACCACCATTCCACAGTTTATCACCAACCTTGATATAATTAGGCAAACTGCCAAAGGCCTTTCTTGGCAAAAGTTCAGAAGCAGAAGACAACAATAAGAAATGAATACAGTGAAACAAGAAGCAATTATCTCAATGTTGTTTTCTGGCAAAGAGGTCAAGAGCTGTTGCTGGTCTTTTAAGCCTTATGGGAGGGGTCAGTCATCTCTTGGCCCTACTCCCAAGTTGTCCTCTTTGCTTGAACTGGTCTTGCCTTCTGGCAGCTCTTCTCATACGTGCACTAGGAACAGGCTCCTCCTGTTCCACTGCCTCTCTACTGTCAGCCTCTGGAGGCTCCAAAGTCCGCACATCACTCCCCGATGGCCCTGGCCCCATCTTTGCCTCCGACGCAGAGCCCTCATCCGGGCCTTCTCCAGCCTCCAGGACTGGCCCATGTTCTTCCTCAGCCTCATCGCTGTCCGACTCCGCTGCCAGCTCCGCAGGCTGCTGGCGGACCACAACACTCAGAAAACTTAAAACAATGTGATAAACAATGCACTTTCTTTCTTCCAAATTCAGATTCAGGGCATTGAATGTTTTATTTACGTTCATAACACTTGACATACCTGCTCTGAATTTGTAATGTCTTGATTTGGAGCGTTTGCACATCAATTTTTGACAGAAAGGAATAAGTCAGTTTCTGGCCTGAGGTCACCCAGTTGACTTTGTGCTTGAGGTAAAACCAGTACTCACAGCCTCCTGGTTTTTAGCCTGATGCCTTAAGTACTACGCTTAACTGGTTCTTGATGCTAGTAGCTCCCATCTTAAAGGAGAATAGCGTACAAGAAGGCAGTTATATATCACAAACAGCAAAATACTTTGGTAACTGAAAAAAACTTTTCTTCTCTTTATGTCATATCCCATGTAGCTGGAATCCCATCACCAATTTATTTTGGAGCTATGATTGACAGCACGTGTTTGAAATGGGGAACAAAGACATGTGGTGGAATAGGGGCATGTCGGATGTATGATACTGACAAATACAGGTACAGCTATTGGATTATTATCACTGCTGTTTCATATAATCTACTTCTGCATCTAAGCTTTCCTTTCTTTATTGAATCTAGTCTAGTCTGACTGAATCATTCTGTCAAGTCCCTCCACAGAGGCTCGCTACTTAGAAAGCAAGATTCTTGCAGATTCACACTGTAGTAAGTAAGGGATTACACTGCAGAATCTTGAAAAGAGGCCCAATTTGTACTTTGGTTCTCATTTATGTAAATTTAATCAAACAAACGAACAGATATATTAGGGAAGGCTTTAAGGCGAGCACTCCTTACTGTCTTTTGATCTTCTTTCAGGTGAAACATTAATTTAAAAAGATGTCCGTTGCTCATTTGATGTAACAAAAAAAATGTCCATTCATTCTTGTTCTATAATATTTTGGAAACATCCCTTTTCCTTCCCAGATTCAGAGAATTCCATTCAATTCTTAATGTGATATGAAGACAAAGCAGTTACTCAAGGCCTGCTCAAACATATTATTTAGGTTGCAGTCAACTACTATTCTAGGATGTTTTTCCAAATATTGTTACCAAGCGAATTATTCCTATTGTAATCATATCATATCACAACATACCACATCATATCAAAAGGAAATTATCGATTTCCTTTTTCAGTATAAAGCACTCTCAATGAGTCCCTCCTTTCAACCCATCTCTCTAAACCATGAGGAAAATTTTGAATTTTATTTCTGTCTTCTTGGGTAGTTATTCTATGTAGTTATTCCATGTAGGGCTCAATTGTGGTCATAAGTCAAGGACTACCTGTACCTTATTCCACTTTAGGAGGAATCACAAATCAGTGGTAGCACATACTATACCCTGTTTCCCCTAAAATAAGACCTCCTCGGATAATAAGGCCAATCAGGCTTTTCAGCGCATGTGCTAAGCCCTCCCCGAAAATAAGCCCTCCCCAAAAATATTTAAATGCATGCGCAGCCAGTTCCCGCCATTTCCTCTGGTTAGGGTTCGGGATACAGAATTGGGAATCAGGTAAGATGGCAAGAAGAGCCCAATCTTCCTCCACGTGCCCCAAAATAATAAGACCTCCCCAAAAATAAGGCCAAGCGCTTATTTTGAGGTTCAAAAAAATATAAGACAGGGTCTTATTTTTGGGGAAACACAGTATATTGATGGCAGCAAGATTACTTTATGCACAAAAATGGAAAGATGCTTCAATCCCCACAATGATTAGATAGTTCTGTTGTTATAGAAAATGGCTGGTTTACACTATTATGTAAAAATAAAAAGTTGAGGTTTGATGTTACTATTTTATTCTACTGCATCAGAGGGAGTCAGAAACCAATGCCTTTCCCCCCCTTTTTTTCCTACACTTTTCTCTTTTCCCTCCCCTATTTTTCCTATTATTTGCTTTCATATTTTTGTATTTTATATTGCGAACTAATAAAAAAAAGAGAAAATTCTGAAGTAAAAAAAAATGAGCAGTAGCACCTATGAAAAAAACAGAAACAGAATGCCAGTAAAACTGAAAGCTTTTAAATGAAGTGGAATCTGTTGGTGTTCTGACCTAGGCTTCCCCCAAAAGCGCGAAGCCGAATCCTGGTCCCAACCAAACCCCTTTTATTAAACAAACTGTAAATTCCTCTCATTCACCTTCAACAAAGTCTTTCAAGGGAGAATTTACAGTCACGGACCTTATCTGGCTTGAAGAGCTGCAGGCCGATATCTTCAAAACTTGGCAAGGTGCCTCGGAGAGTCACAACCAATTAGGCGAGCTAATTGTCTCCTGCAAACTCCACTCCCCTTTTGCTCCTCTTTTATCCCCTCTGGGAGGGGCCATTCATCGTCCACCTGTGGCCTTACTCTCAAGTCGACCCTTGTTCTTTAGCTGTTCCCTTCGTCTGGCAACTCTGTGCATGAGCACATTGGGAACAGGCTCCAGCTGTTCATCTGCCTCACTGATGTCTGACTCCAAAGGCAGCTGATAACTGGCATACGGTCCTGGCCCCCTCTCTGCCTCCGACGCAGAGCCCTCATCAGAGCCTTCCCCAGACTCCAGGACTGGCCCATGTTCCTCCCCAACCTCCTCACTATCCGAATCTGCTGCCAGCTCTGCTGGCCGCTGGTGGGCCACAACAGTTGGCTGTGAAATAGCGTTGTGGATTTAGTGACTCGAAATTGCCTTGTATTAATGCGGTTCAAATTGTCTTCCTAGATTATTATACCTTGGATTGCCATCAGCTCTCCGTGGGGCGTCCTACATCCCATGTGTGTTTATACTCCTCATTTTAAGGAAACAGGCCAAGGATCAGAAAAGGCAGGACCTAGAATTGGAAGCCAAAGAAGAAGAAAGCGAAGAAACCGTGGAGAAGGATAGGGTCACTTTTCAGAAATGTACAGATCCCCAGCAAGAGACAGCGGAAACAACAGCGAATGAAAACTCAGAGCCCCAAAAAGCCTGATGAGAGAAAAAAAAACTGTATCCCAAAGCAATGAGGGGTAGGCTGCCTTGATGCCTTTGTGTTTCTCATAACAATATTTGAGGAATACACACATTTAGTACTCCAGACAATAGCGGCCAATTAAAATAGGTACATTTCTACTGTTAAGGTTGTAAGAAATACATTAACTTCTAATACCAGGTTCTGATCTGCTGGTGTTCTGTGTATATGTGTGCAATTTGATTATTATTATGATTATTATTTTATTCATTAAACATGAACCTCAGATGTATCACAAATACCATTGACTGGTACTAATGGTTGATATGGGTTGCTGCCAGCGTCCTAGATATCAATCAAGTACCAGTGGTGAAATCCAATTTTTTTTACTATTGGTTCTCTGGGCGTGGCTTGGCGGGTGTGGCAGGGGAAGGATTCTGCAAAATCTCCATTCCCACCAGTGGTGGGTTGCCCCCGGTTCACACTGGTTCTATAAAACCGGTAGTAAAACCGGTGGGCGGCCCCACCCACCGACCCCCGACGTCATCAAAACGCTTCTGCGCATGCGCACGGCCTCACTGGAAGGACCCCACAGTTCAACTGTAGAGCTCAACTGAGCTACAAATATTCCCTTCTGTTGGCTGGCTGCAGTTGCTGAATTCCTCCAAATCATCAGCTATTTCTCTATTATATATCATCACACGCTCCTCTGAGTATTTATTCTTATGCTGGAATAACCAGTTATTCCAGCATAGTTTAGCTTTCAGATTCAAAAGTGGGATCTAATTACTGAATTAGTTTCTTGGTTTCAAAACTAGAACTTTAAGACTAAGGCATTTCTTTTTCTTTTGATACTGGCAGAGCTACCAAACTAGTTTGGTAAGACTACTTTGGTAAGGCCACACTTGGAATACTGTATCCAGTTTTGATCGCCACGATATAAAAAAGATGTTAAGATTCTAGAGAGACTGCAGAGAAGAGCAACAAAGATGATGAGGGGACCGGAGGTTAAAACATTTGAAAAACAGTTGCAGGAATTGGGTATGTCTAGTCCAGTGATGGCGAACCTTTTTGCCATCGTGTGCCAAAAATGGGGGGAGTGCCGGGGGGGGGTTGATGTCGTGTGCGCGCGTGGCCACACCCATAATTCTATGTGCCCCGCCCCCCTGTGCATGTCTGCGTGACTCCCTCGCGCTCCCCCCGCTTTTGGCATGCGATAGACCCATTGTTTGCTCTCCCCAGGCTCCAGAGCCTTTCTAGGAGTCTGGGGAGGGCGAAAACAGCCTTTCCCACCCCCCCAGAGGCCCTCTGGAGGCCAGAAGCAGCCTATTTCCTGACTTCTGATAGGCCCAGAAGGCCTGAAAATCAGCTGGACGGCACGCGCATCCACGCTGGAGCTGAGCTCGCGCGCCCACCGAAATGGCTCCATGTGCCACCTGCGGCACGCGTGCCATAGGTTCGCCATCACGGGTCTAGTCTAATGAAATGAAGGACTAGGGCAGTGGTGAAATGTAAAATTTGTTACTACCGGTTCTATGGGCGTGGCTTGGTGGGGGGAGAGGGTAATGTGACTGGGTGGATGTGGCCATTTTTGTTTTTACTTTTAAAAATATTTTTTCTACAACTTCTTTGGCTGAAGAGGTTGTAAAAAATGCTTTTAAAAGGCTCTAACGATCAGGCAAGTCAGCTGGGATCGTCAGAGCCTTTTAAAAGCATTTTTTTAAACAACCTCTTAGAGGTTGTAGAAAAAATGCTTTTAAAAGGCTCTGACGATCCCAGCTGAGTTGCCAGATTGTCAGAGCCTTTTAAAAGCATTTTTTTTCTACTGAAGGCTCTGACGATCAGGCAACTCAGCTGGGATCGACAGAGGCTTTAAAAGCATTTTTTTTACAACCTCTTCAGCCGAAGAGGTTGTAGAAAAAATGGTTTTAAAAGTAAAAAAAAAAAAAAGTTGGCCATGCCCACTCAGTCATATTACCCCCCACCACCACCAAGCCACACCCACAGAACCGGTAGTAACAAATTTTACATTTCATCACTGCCCCGGCCCCATCTCTGCCTCCGACACAGCTGCAGTGATTCACTCAACAAATGTGGCAAGAAAATTCGTAAAATGGAGCAAAACTCACGTAACAAATTTCTCACTTATCTTCTTTGACACCCTGCCAAAGGCCTTCCTTGGCAAAGCCCCACAGAGTTCAGAAACAAACAAGAGATGCTGACTGGAAACAGAGTTACCAAAGTTGCTTTCCTGCAAAAAAGCCCAAATGCCTTTGTTTCTCTTTTAAGCCTTATGGGAGGAACCAATCATCTCCTGGCCTTACTCCCAAGTCACCCCTTTTGCTTTAGCTGCTCTTGCCTTCTGGCAGCTCTGCGCATGCATGTACTAGGAACAGGCTCCTCCTGTTCCTCTGCCTCTCTGCTGTCCGACTCTGGGGGCTCCGGAGTCCACGCATCACTCCCAGATGGCCCTGACCCCATCTCTGCCTCCAACACAGCGCCCTTGTCCAGGCCTTACCCGGACTCCAGGACTGGCCCATGATCCTCCCCAGCCTCCTCACTGTCTGACTCCGCTGCTAGCTCCGTGGGCTGCTGGCGGACCACAACACTGCCTCAGCTTGAACCTCTAAGTAAGAACGATCCTTCTCCATTCATTGAGGAAGGTACAGTTTACTAGAAGTCAAGTGAATTACAGTAATGCATAGCCAGAACTGAAGATCGTGCCTCAAAAGCCTGTAGTACAGTGGTTTAAAGCACCCTGTTATTAACATCTATTAACATCTGCTGCTTGCAATTACTGCAAGTTCGAATCCCACCAGGCTCAAGGTTGACTCAGCCTTCCATCCTTTCTAAGGTGGGTAAAATGAGGACCCGGTTTGTGGGGGCAATAAGCTGACTTTGTATAAATATATAAACGTATGAAGGCTATTGCTTAACGCACTGTAAGCCGCCCTGAGTCTCCGGAGAAGGGCAGCATATAAATCAAATAAAAATAAAAAATAAAATAAAAATAAAATAAAATAAAATTCCCAAGTCCAACTTTTCCCTCCCTTAATTGCCTCCCATCAGTGGGCCCATTAGAAGTCCAATCAAATTCAAACAAGACGTTTTTAGAATGGTGACTTCAGGCTGTATGCAGCTGCTTTCCGTTCTCAGCCCATCTCAGAGAGATCTAGTGAAGATTCATTTTACTGGATGCATCCATCTCTCTCCAATCCAAACCCCTTCCCCCTCCCCAGAGTTCATGGCAGCTGATTATGAATGGGGGGGCCTGAGTGGCGCAGTAGACTAAGGCACTGTGATTAACATTCAGCTGCCTGCAATTACTGCAAGTTCGAATCTCACCAGGCTCAAGGTTGACTCAGCCTTCCATCCTTTCTAAGGTAGGTGAAATGAGGACCCAGATTGTGGGGGCAATAAGGTGACTTTGTATAAAATAGAACACCGCTTGGGGGGGGGGCAACAGCCCTACTAAGCAGGTATATACAAAAGTATGAAGGCTATTGCTTAACGCATTTTAAGCCGCCCTGAGTCTCCGGAGAAGGGCGGCATGTAAATCAATTTTTTTTAAAAAAACGAATGTTTGCAAAGCACAAACATGAGATGGCAGCTGACAGGGGGGTCAATCTATTCTCCAAAGCAACAGAAGGCAGGACAAGAAGCAACGGATGGAAACTAATCAAGGAGAGAACCAACACAGAACTAAGGAGAAATTTCCTGACACTTAGAACAATTAATCAGTGGAACAACTTGCCTCCAAAAGTTGTGAATGCTCCAACACTGGAAGTTTTAAAGAAGAGATTGGACAACCATTTGTCTGAAATGGTGGGCATTTCAGTGGTGGCAAACCTTTTACTTACCGAGTGCCGAAGAGGAATGCGCTTTGTGCGCTGCATGCACTCGCATGCCATCCGCAGTAACGCGCACCTCCTCCCGATGTGCTGCGTGCGCAACCACAGCTTTCGTGCGCACCCCCACCATGCACTGCATTTGCAACCGCACCATCTGTATATGCATGCAGCTTTCTCGCATGCACACTAGCAGGCGCTGCATGTGCAATCTCACCATATGGGCATGTGCACAGCTTTCTTGTGCGCAACGCATGCGCGCAAACGCTGTCTGTGCATGCACGCGCTGCACACCAGTCATCTCGCACGCATGCGCAAACACACATGCATGCACAGGAGCTCCAAAGACCAGCTGGGTGCCTTGAATTGCGCACATGTGCACCAGAGGCCTGAACACCAGCTGGGGCGCCCGCACATGCACAGTTTCAGGTGAGCTTGGCAATGGCTCACATGCCCAGAAAGATGGCTCTGTGTGCTACTTCCGGCATGTGTGCCATAGGTTCGCCAACAAGGGTATAGAGCAGGAATGGCTAACCTTTTTGCCATGATGTGCCAAAAGCGAGGGGAGGGTGGGGGTGTCACACACGCGCGTGCCCACACCCATAATTTTATGCAACCCGCCCACCTGCGCATGTGTGTGCGACACTCCTGGCACATGATGGCACAGTGGGCCCGGTAGACTTGTTTTTCACTCTCCCCAGGTTCCAGGCCCTTTCTAGGAGCCTGGGGAGGGCGAAAATGGCCTCCCCCACCCCGGAGGCCCTCCGAAGGCTGGAAACGGTCCATTTGCCGATTTCTGGTAGGACCGGAAAGCCCGTTTTTCATTCTCCCCAGGCTCCAGAGCTTTCCTAGGAGCCTGGGGAGGGCGAAAACGGCCTTCCCCACCCACCTCCGGAGGCCCTCTGGAGGCTGGAAATGGCCCGTTTGCTGACTGGTGGCCCCAGAAGGCCTGAAAATCAGTTGGCCGGCACGCGCATGTGTGCTGGAGCTGGAGCTGCCCACCAATATGGCTCCATGTGCCATTTGTGGCATGCATGCCATAGGTTCGCTGTCACAGGTATAGAGTTTACAGCCTAAGCAGGGGGTTGGACTAGAAGGCCTCCGAGATCCCTTCTGTTATTCTGATGCACCAGCTAAAACCTAGTTCATAACCTGGATAGATTTTTTTTGGGCTTTATTGTACAATTAATACCCCATGGTAGAAGTTTCATTGATGTAGTTGATTAATACTTGGGGGCAGAGAACAAGGTCTTATTTTTAAATGATCATTTATTTTATTTTTATACTCCACATGGGCAAAGCCTACCATGCTGAGAAGAGAACATTCTAACTCACTGCAGGACATTTCATTCTTCTCCCGAAACACAAGATCTGATAGTGGAATGGCAATTTAATCCTCTGAACTTACATGAACCGAAACTCGGTTCTTTGCTAGAAACTCTGGTTTCTCTTGATTTATATATAAGTCGCCCATCAAAAAAAAATTTTCCCCCATCGTCACATGGTCTTGCCAAAGGTGATTCAGCAGAAACAAGGGTTCCGGGTTTCATTATCTCATATCTCGTAATAGTAATGCAATCCACTTCCTCACAAGCAAGAATTAAAAACCTCCTCAGCGTTTCTCTCTCGTTACTTGGTTTGTGTGCCAAGGTACCCTGGGAAACTGTGAAGGATACACTGTGTTAAGTCTCACAGCGCGGAGAAACAACTCTTTGTTATTTGAACACAGTCTGATCTCTCCCCCACCCTCTGCTCCATTTTCCCCCCCATCCCGAAGGTTGCCAAAAATTTTGCAGCCCTTGCATGACTCTTAACGAAGCCAGGGAACGCTTCAGAGAATCTTAAGGCACCAAATGTTTGTTTAACAATTGGAATCAATTGGTCTACTGTAGAGAATGTGAACATCAGCTGACCTCCTGCAGCCTAGACCGTCCCCGGTTTTCCCAAAATGTCAGCTTCCATCTTTCCGAGCATACATGTTTCTCCTGCAATTTGCAATGCACAGTTTGCCGTGTTTTGCGTGTTTCTCCTGCAGTTTGTGACTTTGTGCGTAAGAGAGTTGTTGCTTTAGAATAGAATAGAATAGAATAGAATAGAATAGAATAGAATAGAATA
>WNWU01000037.1:4885696-4905028 GCA_012654045.1 Ptyas mucosa
TAGAATAGAATAGAATAGAATAGAATAGAATAGAATAGAATAGAATAGAATAGAATAGAATAGAATAGAATAGAATAGAATAGAATAGAATAGAATTTTTTATTGGCCAAGTGTGATTGGACACACAAGGAATTTGTCTTTGGTCCATAGGCTCTCAGTGTACATAAAAGAAAAGATAGGTTCAACAGGAATCATAAGGTATAACACTTAATGATAGTCATAGGGTACAAATAAGCAATCAGGAAACAATATCAATATAAACCGTAAGGATACAAGCAACAAAGTTACAGTCATACAGTCATAAGTGGAGGAGATGGGTGGTGGGAACGATGAGAAGATTAATAGTAATGTAGACTTAGTGAATAGTTTGACAGTGTTGAGGGAATTATTTGTTTAGCAGAGTGATGGCGTTCAGGAAAAAACTGTTCTTGTGTCTAGTTGTTCTGGTGTGCAGTGCTCTATAGCGTCATTTTGAGGGAAGGAGTTGAAACAGTTTATGTCCAGGATGTGAGGGGTCTGTAAATATTTTCACAGCCTTGGTAGTACAGTGGTCTAAAGCACCCTGTAATTAGCACCAGCTGCCTGCAATTATTGCAGGTTCGAATCTCACCAGGCTCCAGGTTGACTCAGCCTTCCATCCTTTCTAAGCTAGGTAAATTGAGGACCCAGTTTGTGGGGGCAATAAGCTGACTTTGTATAAATATACAAAAGTATGAAGGCTGTTGCTTAGCACATTGTAAGCCGCCCTGAGTCTCCGGAGAAGGGCGGCATATAAATCAAATTTTTTTAAAAAAACAAAACCTCTCTTTTTGACTTGTGCAGTATACAGATCCTCAATGGAAGGCAGGTTGGTAGCCATGGTTTTTTATGCAGTTCTTTACAATGTCATCCTAATTCCTTCAAATATGACAGGGGTGTCAAAGTCCTTGAGGGCCGCATCAGGGTTGTGTCTGACCTTCGGAGGCCGGGGTGAGCGTGGCCATGGTTGGCCTGGCCATGGAGGGTGTGGCCAGTTTGACATCACTCATGTCGGGGGTTGCCTGTGATGGCCTGAGCGCTCTGCCAGCAAAAACAGGCTCCCGAGCCTCGTTTTCAGCTGTGCCGGCCTCCTGCAACCCTCTGCCAGAGAAAATGGAGCTCAGGAAGGCCACATGCGACCCTCGCTAGTTCCATTTTCTCTGGCACGGGCACTGTGGGCCAGTCCTTTGCTGTTTCCAGGGCGGCCCCACGGGCCAGACCTAAGCATGGGATCCGGCCCGCGGGCCTTGAGTTTGATACCCCTGACGTATGACATGAAGTTTGCTTGGACTTGGGTTAAGGCAAGCACAACTGCATAATCCCTACACAAGGGAGGTATATCTCTAGGTTTGGGGAAACCTTGTGATTGATTGAGATACAAGTAATAATAATAGTTTTTTAAACAAATATTCATCTTATTAATCATGAAGGGGTGTGATGGAGAAACATATTTTAAAGACAAAGCAGCTTCCTGCCCCCCCCCACCTTTGTCAATGGGCCATTAAGGCCTCAGCCAAGCTCAGTCATTTCCCCCCACCTTTGTCAATGGACCATCATCTGCAACACAATAGGACCCATCCAGGAACAGAAACTCCCCACATGGCACCCGGGAAGATTACATCAGCCAGCAAGGCTAGCTAAGACCCCCACCCCCTGGGAGTCTGACAACCAATCAGGATACTCTTCCTGGGCCCTAGAAGTTCAAAGCTCAGAGAGGGCATAAAACCAAGGCACGCTCAACATCTCGGCCCTTTTCTGTTCAGGAACTCAAACCATGTGATTCTGCTCAGGAACTCAAGCCATGTACTCCTGTTTAGGAATTCAAGCCATGTGATTCCTGTCCACCATTAAAACCATCTTTCCAAGCTAAAGTAGGACGTAAAGTGAGATTTGGACATAAGAGTGAAATAATACAGGGTTGGATTGGATGACTTCTAAAGGTCCCTTCACCTAGATATTGTAAGAGACATTTTCTGAGTTCAAACTGTCAAACCACTGAGTCAGCTAGCTTTCTCACCTCTGAGGCAAAGCGCAGGAGCTAAAACCACATCGGTCAATATGAAACTAGCATTTCTTGCATGATGCCAGTGTCTCAGATGCAAGATATAATCAGCTTTTCTGCTCAGCAGTAGGAGGCCTAGCCAATGGGAATGATCTAAGATATTTCCGTGTTTTGCTGCTTTTGAAGACTATAAGAATGCGTGTCTTAATCAGAACGTTGTTCAGATGTTAGATGGTTATCTTTTCTGTCTGAACCTTTGGCCAAAATAAAGCTTCTCTTGATCTCGAAGTCTGAGTCCTTTGATTTTCTGCAACAAAGCAGTCTCCATGTTTCCAGTGTCTTTTCCCCCACTTGGAACTGAACCCAGATGGACATTTCTTCCAACAGGAGGAGACAAAGACAAACTCCTGTACTTCTGAAATCTTATGAAGAAAACTGCAGGGATTTATCCCGGCAGCTGCCAGGAGTCAATGTTGACTTGAAAGCACAAACAATAACATGAATTTTAATTTGTGGTTTCCTTAAAGCAGTGGCCTCTTTGTGTTCAGCCTTATGTAGAAGCCTGCAAAAAGTTAGGCTACTTTCATAAACAGCAAGAAGGATGAAGAAATCTCTTTCGTTCTTTTCCGGTTCAAATCTCTTAATCGTCAGCTACATTCAATGTTCGGAGTCTGAGACAAATGTAATCTTCCTGCATTTCACCCATAACATGCAGGATTCAATTTATTTATTTAAAAGATTTGTATAGCATTTCCTAATTTTTTTTTTTAAAAAATGCATGCATTCCCATCATTCTCAGTATCTCTGCCTCACCTCCCCAGATTTGTATAATGGATCAATAGAGCAAATGGATTAAGATAAATCTAATCTGTTTACCCGTTTTACTTTTTGCAGAATTTTTTTTTCTTTGAGTCTTCCTTTCTCCCTCAAATAATCTCAGTAGATTAAATCTCCAGATTGTTTGAAAAAGAAAATTGGATATATTTTGTTCAAAGTTCCACTGTAAAATACATCTGTGTTGCATCACCCTTGGGGGGTGGGGGTGGGGGGGGAGTATTTTCCAAAAGTATGCCCATAAGGAGGGAGAAGGATAATCTACGAATAAAAACAACTTCTTTTCCCTTTAAAGAAAGCTTGTTTTCTTTCCTTTTTCCTGCCCTCTAGTGGCTATTTATGGAGATGCTGGAATTCAAATGCTCCGTTTGCCCAAGAGAAGTGTTTCTCAACTTCGGCAACTTAAAAATGGGTGGATTTCAACTCCATGTTGGCTGAGAATCCTGAGAGTTGAGGTCCACCCATTTTCAAGTTGCCAAGGTTGAGAAACACTAGGACAGAGAGTTTCATATTGCCTGCATGCACATAAAATATTTAGATGGGGGTTAGCATCTTTGGCTAGCAACTGTAAGAGAAGCACAGGCAGAGCTGAGGAGTGTAGGGGTGGTAGTGGAGTTAAACAAGTCATCAGCGTAGAATCACTATGTGTCCACAAATTCTCCAAGTCCAGCCCCCCTTGACCTTTATTTGGCACCAATTGAGCGCTGAACTGTAGTCGACAATATTTTTTTGTGTGTAGCCAGCGGTGGGATTCAGCCGGTTCAGACCGATTCAGGTGAACCGGTAGTTACGGCCAGCAGCTGGGACCGTCCACCTGCCCCGGCACTATCCTGCCTTGTACAATCGCTGTTTTTTTCACGCAGCGTGCATATGCGCAAGGCACATGCGTGACCGAAGCTATCCCATCCTATAAAATCACTGTGATTTTGATGCGGCACACATGTACGCAAGGTGCACACATGAGCAAAGCTATCCAGTCCCATAAAATCACTGTGTTTTTGACGCAGTGCGCATGTGCGCGAGCAAAACAAGCATGTGCACACACATGCTCACATTTTAGATTCTGGGAAAACTGGTTGTTAAATTATGTGAAGCCCACCTGTGTGTAGTTTTGGATAATACATCTTCTGAACTGCAATGCAATGTATTGTTGGAAGGAAAATCCAACTAGTTCAGTTCCAATCCGGGAAACAAAATGGAGGCTGGAGGCCGATTGGAAAGAAGATCCATTTATTGATGAAGCAGAACCACCAACCGCATGTGGTTCTGGGGTAGCTGACCAAATGGTTGAATGAATGGATGGATCTTTATAGGTTTCGGTGATATTGAAGTTTGACCTGTTCAATGGGGTGGGGGATTGTGTAATGAAGGGGCTTGTGTCTTTTGCTAAATGATGGTGGGTTAATCCTATCATGTCCTAAAACAGGGATTTCCAACCTTGTCAACTTTAAGATTTGTGGACTTCAACTCCCAGAATTCCTCAGTCCACAAATCTTAAAGTTGACAAGGTTGGAGACCCCTCTCCTAAAAAGTCATATCCTGTTCTTGGAATTTGGGTGGAAGAGGATGTAAATTTTAATCCCATCCTAGGAGGTGAACTTCTTTTGTGAATAGGCTGGCCCAATCTTTCTTAATGGGTGCAAAATATCTGCTGGGGGCTATTAAGAAGGACTGAGTCTGCCTTCTGTTTTTAAGAGCATGTGTCTCCATATTTCCTTTTGGGGAAATATAATATTCTGACTCTTAATATTCCCCAAAATATTTCATTCTTCTGGGGGTGGGGGGATGGTTTCCCACAGTATGGTCCTGATTCTTTGCATCTGATGGAATGCTAAGGTATGCTTAAGTAATCCATGTAGTAGTTGTAAGCCTACTGGGAAAAAAAAGTACTAACTATGTTTCCCCAAAAATAAGACCCTGTCTTATATTTTTTTGAACCCTGAAATAAGTGCTTGGCTTTATTTTCGGGGATGTCTTGTTATTCTGGGGCACGTGGAGCAAGATGGGGCTCCTCTTGCCCTCTTACCTGATTTCCAGCTCTGTCTCCCTAGCCCTAATCAAAGGAAATGGCGGGGACCAGCTGCGCATGAATTTAAATATTTTCAGGGGGGGGTTATTTTAGTGCATGCACTCAAAAGCCCAATTGGGTTTACTATCAGGGGATGTCTTATTTTAGGGGAAACAGGGTACATGGCGTAGCAGGAGGGAGACGTCTATTTTATGGCCCAGCCTTGCTACCTCCTCAGTGGGTATAGAGGTAATCTTTGACTTACAACCATTCATTTGGTGACCATTCAAAGTTGCAATAGCATTGAAAAAAGTGACTTATGGCCCTTGTTCACTTTTGTGACCGTTGCAGCATCCTCGTGGTCACGTGATCAAAATTGAGACGCTTGGCAACTGGCTCATATTGATGACAATTGCAGCGTCCCGGGGGTCATGCGATCACTTTTTGAGACCTTCTGACTAAGCGAACTCAACGGGGAAGACTGTTCTGCCCCAGCTATGGATCCCAAAGAACACAGCACACACAAATTTTGTACAAAACTTAATTTACTAAAATAACTCAGTCTTTTTCAAAACAAAGGCTGTTAATAAGCTTTCTCAACAGCCTACAAGAAACCAAAGATAAAGTAATCACAATCTTACGAAGGTTGGCAGAAAGCCCAGAAGCAATGTGCAGAGAATCCAGACGCGAAGTAGAGTGAACTAAAGTTGTTCCCTACAAATTGCTTCAGTTGGCGTTCCTCCTTAAATAGGCTAAAGGAGTGGCCAATTAGCCCCAAGCCTTACTCTCGAGGAGACCTCCTCCTGAGGAGCCACTCCTGCCTTTTGGCCGCTCTGCGCGCCCGTGCATCGAGAAGAGGCTCCTCCTCTTCTTCCTCTTCATTTAAAGGAGCTTCTGGAGGTTCTGAAGGCCCTGGCTGAATCCCTGCCTCTGGCACCACATCTTCTCCAGCCTCCTCATTGTCTGACTCAGGTGCCAGCTGCACAGGCTGCTGGCACAACACCACACCAGCCTCCTCGCTGTCAGAATCAGCTACAATCTGCACAGGCTGCTGACGGGCCACAACAAAGCCAGATTTCACTTAACAAACCGTGTAACTAATTGATCAACTGCCGTGATTCACTTAACCAAAGTGGCAAGAAAAGTCGTAACGTGGGCAAAATTCACTTAATCGTTTTGCTTAGCAACAGAAATTTGGGGCGCAATTGTGGTCGTAATTTGAGGACCCTCTGTAAGGCTTTGAGGACTAAGTTCACGTTTCAATGCACTCAGCCGTCCAAAACACCAAGACCAAAATTTGCAGCACGGTTTTGCATCATGCATTGGAAGTCTCCGATGGCTGTAATCCCCATGTATACCTGCCAATCAGCTGCTATGACACTGGTTGCATTGTGCAATGGAGTTAGTTAGGTGGATCCCCAGTAAAGTGAAGAAAAGCATTCCTGAAGGTACCAAGAGTTTAATTTAACTGAAGGAGGTATATTAAAGGTACGGTGTGCGGCGTTTCCTGCCAACAGAGTCTTAAAAACATACTTAGGTTCAAATGAGTTGTTGGCCAGAGACCAATTCTGGGGGCGAAAAGCAATTAAAGAGGTTTTGCAAGAAGTTGGGTTCTGCGAATAAATATGCTTCGAAGAGAACACCGGCGGTGTTTAATCATTGCTCCGTTCCAAAAGTTTCAATGCAATAATTTAACAGAGGCCAAATAAGTTCAAATGGGATACTTTTTGCCCTGGGTGAATGGGGAAACGAAACAATGAAGTTCACGGTGCCCTTTCGGAGGCAACTTGCCCCATTTTGTAAACTTGCAAACAGGCTGCGATTGTTACGATGTGATCGTTGTGATTTGTGGCCCAGGCTTGTCTCGAGGCTACGATTAGCAGAATGTGTCTTCCTCAAGGTCTCTTGGAGATGGGGCGGTTGCGGTGAAACCCTGGTACTTTAAATTCTCTGTATGACAAGTTGTATCCTTTTCCTTGGTGAAAAGTTCAATCTCTCGATCTTTCTGCAAAAGGCAGGGTGAGAGGAAGAGAGAAGGCGAACCAAACAATGAAAGATACACTAATAAGGATTTAGTTAAGTATCACATTTCCATCCCGTTTTGCGTAGCTGCAATTTTTTATAAAAGAGATTAAAATATAATGATGATGACGACGATGACGATGATGATGCTAGATTCCTATAGTATCAACTATCAGAGCCAGTCAATGATATTTGTGATACGTTTTTAAATGTTCCATTGACTTGAGTTTCGTGTTTAATGAATAAAAGAGATAATAATAAAATATGACTTACTTGTATCCAAAAAGTCATGGGAACATAACAAGGGTCCCCAATCTTTCAGACCTCAGGGAACCACTAAATTCATAATTTTAAATCCCACGGACCACTAATATGATCTGCCTAATGACTGGCTGGGTGGGCGTGGCTAGGTGGTCATGTGACTGGGTGGGTGTGGCCAACTCAATGTCACTCACATTGAGAGGCACCTCGCTGGCGTCTATTCACCCCTCCCCTTCAGACCACTCCTCGCCTCCCTGCCCAGGCTCCTTAGGGCCCCAACAGGAGGCAGTTGTTGGAGCTAAGTAGCCACCATGAGAAAGAGTTGGCAAAACATCTGGCTCAGTTCAAATCGGATCTGACCGAGAAGGAGGCTCAGCAGAAGCATCTCACTCAGGACTACGAGCATAGGCTTTCCAAGCAGAGGGAAGACCTGCAGGAGTGCAAGGCCAGGTATTGGCGCCTGGAGGCTCAGTGGGCTGAGATGGTCAGCCAGTTCCAGGCCATGATGCAGTCCCACTGGAACAAGACCCTCCGGCTCTTTGTGACACTTCCCTCCAGCCTTCACCCAATGCCCTGCACCAGGAGGCTGATATCACAGTTGCCGAAAACTGAAAAATACACTTTATTGATATCACTGTACCGGGAGACATCAGAGTCAAAGAAAAAGAACTGGGAAAAAAATCATGAAATATCACTCCCTGGCCATCGAAGCTATGCGATTATGGATGAAACATGTAACAGTGATACCCATTGTCATTGGGGCACTTGGTATACCATGTCCAACAGCAATAAAATCTGGCTATCCCAGGTCATTGGGAAGGACTGGATAGGTGGATAAAAATGCCAAATCCAGACTAAACAAATGGCTGGCTATGGGACCAACTATAATAATAATGATAAAAATGTAAACAATTTAAAACGTGTTCTTGCCTCTTATATGTTGGATGCTAAAAGGAAATTCCCACAGCTGGGAGTACCTGTGGGAAGAGATTACCTGGGCTTGCAATGGAGAAGATAGTTTGTCAGATAACCAAATTCCAAAGTATGAGCTTCTCTTGAAACTGGCGTAGTAGCGAAGTCAATTGTTTCAGTAATGAAGTAACAACGCGTGCCAGATATTACAACACATAGATCAAGGACAATGATAACCATATATCTTCTATCTAGAGAGTATGAAAAATGAAGGTATGTCACCCTTAAGTGAACCTCAGCTCCTAAAGACTGGCTAGATCTACACGGAGCTTTCTCTTAGATATTTTCTTTAAATTTCCCAGTCTAGTCTATTAATCTGTGATTTCCTCTTGGTCTCCCATCCCACTACTAACCAAGTTCAGCCCTGAGTAGCAACTAGAGACCGAGCAAGACCAAACTTGAAACAGCTACTCAGGGCTGAATTTGGTTAGTACTGGGATGGGAGACCAAGAGGAAATCACAGATTAATAGACTAGACTGGGAAATTTAAAGAAAACCTCTTTTATATATGGTTTATATATGGATACCATGACGTGCTACAAAAATCCTCCCAATCACAATATGGTTCCTGTGTCTCTTTGCTACCATCTAATGGTTGTTTGTACTATAGCTTAGTAAGAGAAATCTTCAAGGGAGTAAGATATTAGCTCAGTTATTGTTTAGTTGAAGCTGTGAATATGATTGATGAGTAGACTCTTTAGCGTTAACCATTACACCTTCAATAAGAAACTATAGTTAGCTGCTCACAGACCATTTAAGATGGCAGCATTCGTGATTATCCAGGTTAACCAGTAAGCTCTCCGTTATGGCAAGGACTTAAAGAAACTGATACGAAAATTGATTTCTGACCCACAGTGTGAAATATTAAAGCGACTGTCGTATGTTCGCATCTGAAAACATTTTAGGTCTTCAGACTGTGGAGGGAAATACCAAGGCACTTTTTAAATACAAGTCGTCCTTGAGTTATCATCACAATTGAGCCCAAAATTTATCGTATTTTTCGGAGTATAGGATGCTCCGGAGTACAAGACGCACATTAGTTTTGGGGGAGGAAAACAAGAAAAAAAAAATCTGCCTACCAGCATCCATCGGTATTCATCTGGTTACCGTCCTTGCAGCAAACAGCAACCAGCCCGGTCAGCTTCAGCACACTATTGCAGCCTGATTCAGCATGAGCAGCTGATTGGTGGCTGGATCAGCCTCCCGGAATATCGCCAATCAGCTGTTCCAGGCTGCGGGGATTGCCACAGCTCATCGCCGCCTCTGCATGTTGCATTTTTGGCTTCTGCACGTTCCATTTTAGACCCATTCCAGGCTGCCGGGATCGCCACAACACATCATCACTGATCGCTGCCTCCGTGCATCACGTTTTCGGTCTCCACGTGTCACATTTTTGGCCTCCACATGCCCCATTTTTGGCCTCCACGTGCCCCATTTTTGGCCTCTCTGTGTTGCATTTTTGGCCCATTCCAGGCGGCGAGGATCACTGCTACTGCTGCTGATCCCCACTGTCTGGAAACAGCGGAAAATGCAATGCACAGAGGCGGTGATCAGCGGCGATATACTGTGGTGATCTCCTCAGCCTGGAACGGGTCTAAAATGGAGCACGCGGAGGCCGAAAACGGCTGAAGGGCGGGGGCCGGTGGATGGGCGGGGCTTTGGCAACATTCGCTGTATAAGATGCACAGAGATTTCCACCCACTTTTAGGTGCGTCTTATACTCTGAAAAATACGGTATGAGACAGCTGTTAAATGAGTTTTGCCCCATTTTACAACCTTTCTCACCACCATTGTTAAGTGAATTGTACCAGCTGTTAAGTTAGTAACACGATTATTACGTCAGTCTGGCTTCCCCGTTGACTTTACTTGTCAGAAGGTCGCAAAAGTGATCTCCCCGGGACACCGCAACCATCATAAATACGAATTCCTTGCCAAGCGTCTGAATTTTGATCCTGTAACTTTGGGCATGTTGCGACGGTTGTAAGTGTGAAAAACGGTCATAAGTTAACTTTCCAGTGCCATCGTAACTTCGAACAGTCGCTAAACGAATGGTTGTAAGTCGAGGACCACCTGTACTGAAGAACGAAGTTTGCAAAGGCAGCAGGTATTTCTGCTATTACATTCCACCAGCCAACTTGGTCTCTCTTTCTTCTCAAACAGCAAAACTGGAATTTAGAATCAGGATCCAGAACGTTTCCCTCCAGTGGGGAAAAATGGCTTTTGTAGCCCTGGAATCAAACTGTTCTTTGCCGTTTCCAAATGCCAGTTTAGACAAATTATTTCGTACACATTGAATAGAGTTTTTCTTGCACTAGGGGTTATCTGAAGTATTACTATTGTCTTGAAAAGTTCATGTTCCATGGAGACAAAAACGAAAAGGACAGACCTTCTATAATCGGAATGTAATGATTAAGATTGTTTTCTTTGCATGTAGCGTTTGCTATGGTGTGTTTGCCGAGGGCACTCAAAAGCGGGCCCTTCAAAGAAGGTTTTAGACCAGGTAAAGTATAAAATTGGAAGAATACTTCTTAGAGGCAACTTTAAGCCGCTCTAATTTTTCTTAGACTTTCTTTTTTTAAACTAAGAAGAGGAAATTCATGAGGTAGATAATTCTCTCTCTAGAATGGCCCAATCTAGCAAGCTGTTCTTGAAGATTCTAAAGACTGAAGGCCACACAGATCTTGGAAGGTGCTGAGATAAAACAAGGTGTCCTACATCCTGAAATACTCATTGAAAGCCATAACGTCCCAACTTTGTTAGCCAATTTCTACAATCTTTTGGCTCCACTGATGTTTAACAATTTAGAGCACGGGTGTCAAACTCCACTGTGTTGTGGGCCGGATCGTGTCATGAGCTGGAGTGGGTGTGGCCTGCACGGGCCGTATCCGGCCCGTGGGCCACCAGTTTGACAGGTCTGATTTAGAGGAAAATCACACAATTTATCTAAGATGCTAGGATAACCTGTAGGAGCAAACAACAATAGTTCCTCAGAAGAAATACCATCACCTTATAGTGATGACATTTAGACCACCAATCAGGGAACTATCAAGGTAAAGATTTCCCCTGTCCAGTCATGTCCAACTTTAAAGGGCAGTGCTCATCTCCATTTCTTAGACAAGGGATCCAGCTTTGTCCAAAGACATTTCTGTGGTCATGGGGACAGCATGACTATACGTCAAAGTGCACGGAACGCTGTTACCTTCCCATTGAAGTGGTACCTATTTATTTACTTGAATTTGCATGCTTTCAAACTGCTAGGTGGGCAGGAGCTGAGGCAGTGACAGGAGCTCAACCTGTTGCGTGGCACTTGGGTCTCAAACCTAGGTTATCAGCTTTCCAGCTGATAAGCTCAGTGTCTTTAACCACTGAGCCATTATGCCCCTACAGAGTACTATAGTCTAGAACAGTGATGGCTAACCTTTTTGCTGTCGCGGGCCAAAAGTGGGGGGAGCATGGGGGGGGTTGCACACACGCGTGTCCACACTCAATGCCCCCCCCCCCCCCCCCCCCCCCCGCCCCCCCACGCATGCATGTGCGACCCCCGCGCGACCCCCACTTTTGGCACGTGATGGGTGGGCCCGGTAGGCCCGTTTTCACCCTCCCCAGGCTCCAGAGACTTTCTTGGAGCTTGGGGAGGGCAAAAACGGCCTTCCTCACCACCCCGGAGGCCCTCCGGGGGCTGGAAACAGCTTGTTTCCCAACTTCCATTGAACCCAGAAGGCCTGAAAATCAGCTGTTCAACATGCGCATGTATGCTGGAGCTGAGCTAGAGCAACGCTCGCATGCCCACAGATATGGCTCCACGTGCCACCTGTGGCACGCGTGCCATAGATTCGCCATCACGGATCTAGAACAATTGGTGAGGCCCCTGCACGGCTTCTTTTCGCCCTCCGTGGCCTCCTGCAGCACTCTGACAGCTGAAAACAGGTCACATGGAGACCCTGTGGGGCCCCCGCATGGCCCGTTTTCGGCCTTCCTGGCCTCCAGCAGCAAAGGACCAGTAGCCTTCAAACCATCCGTTGAGCTTTCAAACTTTCAGTATCTTTTTGGTGCCATCACTTTCAATGGTGACCTGAAGTCGCCTTTCAGTGGTGGCAGTCGCTATATGGTGCCAAGTAGCAGATATTTTCAATCCAGACCAATTTCTCTCAACCATGGCAACTTCAACTCCAAGAAATTCTGGAAGGTCCCGTTGTTGAAGTTCACGCCTCTGAAAGTTGAGGAGAAACAGTGGTCCAGATAGGTGGACACGTGTCCCTTCCAGAATTCTTTCAGGCAATCATTACCATTGCAGTGCAAAGAACATCTGGTGAAAGAAGTGGGTTTTCGTTTTTCTGAAGAAGTCAACTATTTACACGCAAAGATCTGAATGCAACCGCAGGCAAAATGCCCATTTATTAACAATGCAAGCCATCGTGCTTCATCTTATAAATCTGCTCTTCTTTGGAAAGGATGGAAATAAGTGGGGGGAAAAAAACGCAGCGAGGGGGAAAGTTATGCAATGTCCCTCACTAATTCTCCACCTTCCAAAGTAGGCTGATCCCTTTAACACGCACATGATTTGGCTGCTTGCCTCAGGAGATTGGAGAGTTCAAACCTTCCAGACCGAACGGTAAGTTTTCTCTCTTTTTTTTTTGGGTTGGGATCATCTCATCAGCATTGCTCTACCTTCCTTAGTCGGATGGGAGGGTGCTTGGTGGGAATCCTTTAACCCTTGGAAGATCTTGTGCTAGAAATCCCCACCCCTACCCCCACCCCCACCCCCAAATAATTCTAGAACTAAAGAAGGGGTGTTTGAATGAATGAGGAAATGGGGGCATGTGATGTGATCTTTTGGCATAACTAAAGAAAAACAAATCTGCTTTATTAGGAGGCTAATGAACAGCTGCAAAGTTTCTTAGCTTTATTTATTTTGTGTGTGTGTGAGTCTGTGTGTGTGTGTGTGTGTTTTAGCTTCTGCAGTTTGGCAACTGCAACATTAGTTAATAATAAATAGGTGGGATGGTTGGGTTAGAGAGTGGAACCACTGAAATCAAGGGATTTGAGGGTCTACAAGAAATGTTTATTGATTCTAATGGGTAGGTTTAAGTAGCTGTTACGATTTGTAACCTGCCTTTCCCTGCATAAGTGAAACTGGCCCTGCGTTTCGTAACGGAAACAGAGTAAGACCTTCTGCATCGTTCCAGGTGCGGTGGCTTCTTCCTAAGGCTTGGATTCTTAAGTCCTTACATACCTGAGAAAATCTTGTTTCCCAGATCAAGTTGCTGACTCCTCATGTCAACATGTTTTCAGGGGGTAAATTCCACCTGTGGCCATTTTTGTAACCCGAGGTGAAATTGGAGATGCCAAAAAAAGGGGGGGGGGGGGGGGAGGGGAGGGACTTCTTGGTTGTGATTTTTCTTGGGAAAGATTGCCTGATGGCAACAGTGCCATGTATGGGCAGAATTAAGATATTCTTTTGTTTAAAAAGAAATCCTGGGTTTAAACAATGCATAAAGAAGTATATATCTGCTGGCTATGGAAGTTGCATACTCCCACTCCTAATCAATGTTAGGCCTTAGGTCTCCTGCATAGATTTATCTCCTCTTGTGAAAGTGAGCCTTCTGGAAAATGACTGAAATTTGCCAAGTTTACCTAAAATAGGGCATGGTTCATATTTGCCATTCTGGCAATGGGCTGTGAAGCCATTTTAAAATGAAACTGGAGGCCTCGTAGAATTTAGGGATTAACGGGATTTGGGGGTTATGTGGAGCACCAGGGGTGCGGGTAAAGTGACGTAAACAGCATCATGCTATTGTGCGACCGCTCTGACACTTTTCATGGATATGGTGACATCATATATCCGCCCAGAGTTACTCTGTGGTAAGGTGGGCAGCCAATAAATTTGATAGATGGATGATAGATGATAGATACCGTGTTTGCCCAAAAATAAGACCCTGTCTTATATTTTTTTGAACCCCAAAATAATTGCTTGGCCTTATTTTTGGGGAGGTCTTATTGTTTTGGGGTGCATGGAGGAAACCAGAGGAAATGGCAAGGACCAGCTGCACATGCGTTTAAATATTTTCATGGAGGGCTTATTTTCAGGGAGGGGGCTTATTTAACACATGTGTTTAAAAGCCCGATTGGGCTTATTATCAGGGGATGTTTTATTTTTGGGGAAACAGGATAGATAGATAGATAGATAGATAGATAGATAGATAGATAGATAGATGAATAGATAGGACAGACAGGCAGACAGGCAGACAGACAGATAGATGATAGATAGACAGACAGACAGATATGGATGATAGATAGATAGATAGATAGATAGATAGATAGACAGATGATAGATAGATACCCTGTTTCCCCCAAAATAAGACCTATCCAAAAATAAGCCCTATCATGTTTTTATGTGCGTGCTTAATATAAGCCCTACCCCCAAAATAAGCCCTACTTAAGAGCCTGCTCAGCTAGCAGGCCACCCATTCCGTCTGGTTGCTCACGGTACTGCGCCCATGAGGACCCTGCATGGCTGCCAGCCCACCCCTTCTGTTTGCTCACGCCCATGGCACTGTGAGCAACCAGATGAAATGGACGGCTGGCTGGCTGCACAGGCCCTTAAGTAGAGGCAGGAGTCGGGGTGTTGACGGTGTGGCTGCGGAGCCCCTGAGGTAAGCCAGGGCAGGGTACATGGAGCAGCACCCCTGCCTCGCCTTATGGCCCAGCACCAGTGTGTCGCTCGGCCTCCTCCATTGCAGCCATGAGCAAACAGAAGAAGTGGGCTGGCGGCCACGCGGGGTCCTCCTGGACAGGGCTGCTGGAGCCACAACAAGGCGAGGCAGGTGTCAGGGCATGGGTGGCCTAGCTGCAGGAGCCCTGAGGTAAGCCGGTGCGGGGTGTGTGGGACAGCTCCACTATCCTGCCTCATGGCAGTGGCACTTGCATGTCATTCAGCCTCCTGCCCCTCTGCAAGCAAACAGAAGAAGTGAGCCTCCCATACATGGGGAAAAAATAAGATAGCCCCAAAAATACGCCCTAGTGCTTATTTTGGGGCCCAAAAGAAAATAAGACTTGGTCTTATTCTCGGGGAAACACGGGTAGATATAAACAAACAAACAAACAAACAAACAAATAAATGCCTATAAAAAGGAGATAACATCTCCAACAGTGTGTTGCTTCTATTAAGTTTTTACAAAAGCAGCAAAGTCCTGCAGACAACCACAAGTGTTATCTAGAGACCATTGCCCTGTGCAAGATCTTCAGAGCATGCGATTCCAGTGACGTACAGCTGCTCACTCCTAAAGTCCTCCTAAAGTGGGACTTTTTTCAGGTTGAGAAGTTCGAGCAACCCGAGAATTACTGGAACCATAGAGGTAGAAAGGACCATAAGGATCACCAAGTCCAGCCCTCAAAGCTTCTGAGCGACGGACACATGAAAACCACAATAGAACGTGACCTTCTGACATTTCCAACAACAAGCTCAGAAAAACCATCAAGATAAATCTGAAGGAGTTTCCCCGAGAATTAAGGTAAGGAAATAAGACTCTCTCGCGCGCGCGGCGAAGAGGATTTTTGAAAAACAGAGGAGGTTGTCTTTAGCCCAGCATTAATTCAACCATCTCCAGTGAAGGAAACCTCACCCTTCTTTGTGGTCATCTGCTCCACCTTTACCCACATTTAACCAAAGCGGCTTTCCTACCGTGTGTTCTGCTAGGGAGCAGAAACAGAACGAAATGTCTCTGTAACTCAGAAGACTCGGGAGGAGCCCGAAACCTGGCAAAAATATTCCGCCTTTATCTTAAGGAGGTCAGAAGATGGATTGTCAGCCAAAGATAAAACACAAAGTATAGGCTGTGTTTAACAACCAAGGTTGGCCCAAACACATTCCACGCCAGTTTGCATATTGTTTGATGTTAGCCATGTTAAACACTCGTTTAATCTGATGTGGTTCTTGGCTCAGGGCCCCAAGATGGAAGGTTGGATCGTTTCATATCCATGAGGAATTTATAGAAGAGATAAACACTGGGATTGTCTGGGTGGAGAGAGAAAGAGAGAGACTCATAAAGTTAATCCTGGATTAGCTAACACAGGGACTTGATGAAAAGGAGGATCTAACTGGGATTGGGGTTACCTTTCACCTTGGGAATCCAATACTGAGCTGTGTCCATGGACAGCTTTCTTTGCTCACTTTGGTGAAAAAGTAAGTCCCAACGAACTTTGGTTGTTTGATGGTTATAAAAGAAGGGGGGGGTTATGAGCAGGGGGTTGGACTAGAAGACCTTCAAGGTCCCTTCCAACTCTGTTATATCGGTAATCTGTAAAGTATGGAATTTGGATAGGAATTCTTGCCGCTCACTCTGTGATTCACTTTTATGTCAGAACTGAAGTCAGCATATTGTATAGGGTTTTTTTTCTTTTCTTGAAAAAAAGATATAGGATTGTGCTATCCAGCTGCAAACCTATACATGCATTTTGAAGTTTCCTTCAAATTAAATTTGTCTCCCTGTGATTTAAGGCAGTGGTCACCAATTGGCGGTCCGTGGACCACTGGTGGTCCGTGAGAAAATTTTGGTGGTCCACAGAAAAATTATTTGCATTTTTTTATATTGCACTAAATCAGGGATCTTCAAACTATGGTCCCTGGGCCGGATACGTGCAATGAATGTTTGTGTTGCTGCAGAGAGTCTCCCCCTTTGGGGTCTTTTTGTGTGGGTTGGAGGGGGTCAGAAGTTCCGATTTAGGGTCTGCTTCAGCCTCCTGGTGCAGAGCTTTGGGTGAAGGCTGGAGGGAAGTGCCACAAGGAGCCGGAGGGTCTTGTTCCAGTGGGATTGCATCATGGCCTGGAACTGGCTGACCATCTCAGCCCACTGAGCCTCCAGGCGCCAATACCTGGCCTTGCACTCCTGCAGGTCTTCCTTCTGCTTGGAAAGCCTATGCTCGTAGTCCTGAGTGAGGTGCTTCTGCTGAGCTTCCTTCTCGGTCAGATCCAATTTGAACTGAGCCAGCTGTTTTGCCAATTCTTTCTCATGATGGCTACTTAGCTCCAACAACTGCTTCCTGTTGGGGTCCTAAGGAGCCTGGGCGGGGAGGTGAGGAGTGGCTGGCAGGAGGAGGGTGAGTAGAGGCCAGTGAGGCGCCCCTCAATGTGAATGACATCGAGTTGGCCACACCCACCCAGTCATGTGACCACCTAGCCACGTCCACCCAGCCAGACATTAGGCAGATCATATTAGTGGTCCGTGGGATTTAAAATTATGAATTTAGTGATCTCTGAGGTCTGAAAGGTTGGGGACCCCTGATTTAAGAGACATGTTCATGGAGTCTTCTTAGAAATGGTCTGTCACTGTCTTTTCCAGGATAGGTTTCCCCCCCCAACTTCCTGGTGTTGCCTTCATCTCTATGGTTTGTTAATGGTCTCTCATTAAGATCGACTCTACTTGGCTTCCAAGGTCAGCCAGGTAATCATCCATGGAATTCAGTGGACAGACAGTTGATGCTCCCACATTCCTAATGCCTTAAGCCCTATCCTACTAGGTTTTTGCAATGTTCTAACTGGGAAGATATACATGTAGGCCGGGAAGATATAAATGTAATTCCCAAGATTCAACATGCTTGATCTGCTTGTCTAAGGCTGCAAAAAAGTTCATTCGCATTTGGTATCTTTCCTTCCTTCCTTCCTTCCTTCCTTCCTTCCTTCCTTCCTTCCTTCCTTCCTTCCTTCCTCCCTCCCTCCCTCCCTCCCTCCCTCCCTCCCTTCCCATCCCATCCCATCCCACCCCATCCTACCCTACCCTACCCTACCCTACTCTTCCGTGACAGACAGTGGTCAGTATGAAAAGATGCTATTTTAATCATCTAGTATAAGCAATACTCAACCTGGGGTGGGCAAGCTAAGGATCGTAGCTAGCCTTTGAGTTGTGAACTTGGGCATTGTTGCACAACGTCTTCGCTTCCTTTGAATTAGTGTTGATTTTAACATAGCTTCTTTTTCTTCCTCTTCTTGTGCCGTATCCGCCATCGGATGTTGGCGATCAAGTTGGCAATCCTATTTTTGTCAACAGCCGCATGAAAAAGTGCTGCTGAGTTTTGTCCAAACCAGTCCCTTAGGTTTTGAAGCCCTGATGTTCTTCTTCTACCTGGACCTCGTTTGCCTTCAGTCTTTCCCTGGAGGATTAAGTGAAGGATGCCGTATTTTTCTGGGTGTCGCATCACATATCTAACATAGCTAGTATACTTAATTATTTAGCACATTCTTCACATTAATAGTTATAAATTAGGAGCAATTTGTTGTGGGAATGGAGTGGGTCGCCCTTCAAAGTTCCTTAAAACTGCATAAAGTCAAGGAGAATATCGTAGCTATTCATCTGTAATATAGGGATTCTAATTTGCTGTCAATTCATATATATAATTTTCTCTGTGTAATTGCTTGTTATTGTTCTGCTTACAAGACATTAAGTCATCTTCCTGGTTTTGTACTTAAAATAAACCTGTTGAACAATATGACTGAAGTCTACATGCAGATTAGCACCTTTTTAAAATAACTTTTATTTAAAAAAATTCACATAAGTAATACAGAAACATGAAATGATATAGAATGAAATTAAAACAAAAAGAAAGATAAAAGAAGAAGTAGGAAAGACAGTGCTGGGTGGAAAAGCAAAAAGAAAAGTATATATACAGTATATATATATATATATATATATATATATATATATATATATATACATATACATACATACACACACACACACACACACACACACACACACACACACACTAAATTTATATTTGCTATAAAGGGAGACTAGTATAGATCAATTTCAAGCTATTTAGCTCTCATCAGCTAGCCATACCCTTACTCAGATTTGAACTTGCATATTACAATTTACATATTACAGGGGTAGAGCGTTCTCTGTGGGTGCTCCCACCCTCTGGAATGAGTTACCTGCCGAGCTCCGGACAGCTCCTGATCCCCGCTCCTTTCGTCGGGACCTGAACACTTGGCTGTTCAAGCAAATAGGCTGACTCTGATTCCGGGTTTTATTATGTATTATTAATTAGTTATTTGGTTTAAAATGGGATTTTATTGTACATGTTTCTTAATTTATGTTCGCCGCCCCGAGTTCTTCGGGGGGAAGGGCAGCATATAAATACATGCAATAAATAAATAAATAAACATTAGGCAGATTTATTTATTTATTTATTTATTTATTTATTTATTTATTTATTTATT
>WNWU01000037.1:4905038-4930272 GCA_012654045.1 Ptyas mucosa
ATTTATTTATTTATTTATTTATTTATTTATTTATTTATTTATTTATTTATTTTTTATTGGTTCGATTTATATGCCGCCCTTCTCCGGAGACTCAGGAGCAGCTTACAATGCGTTAAGCAATAGCCTTCATACTTTTGTATATACCTGCTTAATAGGGTTTTCAGCCCTCCCTAAGCGGTGTTCTTTTTTATACAAAGTCAGTTTATTCGGGTCCCCATTTTACCTACCTCGGAAGGATGGAAGGCTGAGTCAACCTTGAGCCTGGTGAGATTTGAACTCGCAGTAATTGCAGGCAGCTGGCAGCTAAGTGCTACTTAACAGCGCTTTAGTCCGCTGCTCCACCCCTAAGGCTCCTAAAGGTATTAACCTCTGAGTCACAAGTTCGTCGTGAATGTGACTGCTTGAGGGCTTCTGGATTGGAGCTGAAAGGCGAAAAGGAAGCAGTTTGCTCCCTCCCATATTGGCTTGTGTATTAACAACTGCCTAATATGGAGGCAGCCCAACTTCGAATCCGAGTAAGGGTATGGCTAGCTGATGAGAGCTAAATAGCTTGAAATAGATCTATACTAGTCTCCCTTTATTTCTTTATCAGCAAATATAAACTTGGTATAAAATGGTTTGTGATGAATGCGACTGCTTGAGGGCTCCTGGATTAGAGATGAAAGGCGAAAGGTAAACAGTATGCTCCTTCCCATATTGGGATAGACCAGGTGCTTTGATAGAAAAAGACTTAATCTCTCCCCTGGCTCAAGCTGATGAAGGGAGGAGAACTTGTGGCTCATAGGTTAATAAGACTGCCTAATATGCAGGCAGCCCAAGTTCGAATTACCTCTCCACCCTCTTTAAAGTTACAACATGGTTCTGTTTGTAGACTAATATCACTTAAGCCTAGGAGAAAGAAGGTTGAGGATTAACAAAAAGAATAGGTGTTGAAAGCAATGCGATATGATGGAAACGCGGGGCTTAGGGGAAGACTAGATTTTTATTGTGGTATTTGAGATTGTAGGATTAACTTTTGAGTTTAGGATTAGGCCTTTAGGACAGAAATTCCCAATCAGAATAGCAGAATAGCAGAGCTGGAAGGAGTTGGAATCTAGAAATTTCGGTTCTATTTTGGCCACCAAACAGAAAAGTCTGTGTTCTCGGTTTAGATCAACACCATGGATGGAAAAACAGCCTCGCGACAAGCAAAAGAAAATCCGTTCGTCCTGGATAAAACCTTTAGATCACATCCTACGAAGGTGACATCTGTCTCTATTTCCCAATTAAAGGTACTATAGCTTTTCTCCTCCCTCCCTCCAATTTTCGCTTCAATCAATCCCTCAGCTGCGTCCCACAAAGGCTACTCTTCTTTCTATTCTGAAATTAAATAGCTTCCCATTTTCTCTGCAATGAATCCTCAGGTTACAGCCAGTGAAAGCTACAAACACCCTTTCTGTTTCAAAGCTAAAAGCTATTGCTTGGCTGCTTTTCTTGGAGAGTTGGAAAATATTCATACGATTCATGCTTAAAATCACAGGGTAAAAACTACAGTAGGAAAAAGTCCAAAGTTTGTTAGTGCCTTTTCCAACTAACTAACCCATGTTACAAGTTCCAATGGCCAAGCTCCCCTCCTACATTCGTGTCATTGGATTTTGGCTGATTGATTGATTGATTAGTTCGATTTATATGCCGCCCTTCTCCGGAGGCTCAGGGCGGCTTACAATGCGTTAAGCAATAGCCTTCATACTTTTGTATATACCTGCTTAGTAGGGCTTTCGGCCCCCCCTAAGCGGTGTTCTTTTTTATACAAAGTCAGCTTATTGCCCCCACAATCCGGCTCCTCATTTTACCTACCTCGAAAGGATGGAAGGCTGAGTCAACCTTGAGCCTGGTGAGATTCGAACTTGCAGTAATTGCAGGCAGCTGGTGTTACTTAACAGCACTTTAGTCTGCTGCGCCACCAAGGCTGGTTCACATTTAACAGCCTTTTTTGCAGGATCCATGCAACACGACTGTGATTTATAACATATTTTGCTGGAAATTGGCATTTACAAAAAAAAACACCACCCCTTGTGGACAATGGATTCACTTAATGACTGAGCGCTTTGCTTTAGGAACACTGTGTTTGCTTTATGACCGCTGCTTTCAGTTAATGACTGCCACAAAAAAAAAAGGCTGTGTAAGATCAGGCACAGTTCCCTGATGTCCTGCTTAATGGCGATCATGACTGATAATCATAATTACGAGGTCAGTTGTGGTCATACGTTGAGGACTATCTGTAATATCAGTCCAAGCTATGTGATTATTCTAGGAAAAGCTGTTTATAGTTTCCCACTTTTGGAAGGATTGGGGAATGCAAGGCCCTTCTTGGTGGCAGCGATAGTTTTTTTAGAAAGCCTCCTGGTGGAACACGGTGGCTCAGTGGCTAAGATGCTGAGCTTGTCAATCGAAAGGTCGGCAGTTCAGCGGTTCGAATCCCTAGTGCTGCGTAACGGGGTGAGCTCCCGTTCCTTGTCCCAGCTTCTGCCAACCTAGCAGTTCGAAAGCACGTAAAAAATGCAAGTAGAAAAATAGGGACCACCTTTGGTGGGAAGGTAACAGCGTTCCGTGCGCCTTTGGCATTTAGTCATGCCGGCCACATGACCATGGAGACGTCTTCAGACACGCTGGCTCTTTGGCTTTGAAAAGGAGATGAGCACCTCCCCCTAGAGTCGGGAACGACTAGCACATATGTGCGAGGGGAACCTTTGCCGTTACCTGGTGGAAATTAGGTTGTGTCTACCTAACTATGTTCTGCAAACAACTTAAAGCTCTTTTGTGCTCTTTTGCCTTGAAAGAGGCATTGCGTATTGTTTATTTTATTTTTCAATTTTTAATTTTTACCATGGGCATTTCACTTACCTGTGGGCCTTTGGAGACTAAAAATTAGTAAAAATGCTCCATAACAGGGGTGTCAAACTCAAGGCCCAGGGGAGCTCGTGAGCCCGTTTTCGTTGGCAGAGTGCTTCGGTCACCACAGGCACCCCCCGACACAAGTGAGGTCTAACTGGCCACCTCATCCTGGCCACGTCCACCCTGCCCCCCCCCGAGGTCAAACACAACCCTGATGTGGCCCTCAATGACATTGAGTTTGACACCCCTGCTCTATAATGTTAGCGTTATGAGATGCCTCTAGCAACTTTCTAGCAACGTCTCCTTTGCCAGCTCACTATTTTATCTCTGTTTCCATCTTAGATATTTCTTGGAGCACTGGCATTTTCTTTTTTTGCCAAAGCTTTTTCAGGAAGCTACATGAAGAGCATGATGACTCAAATCGAGCGGAGATTCGAGATCTCATCGTCTGTGGTTGGCTTGATCGATGGAAGCTTTGAGATAGGTAGGTTGACTCGTGCTGGGGTGAAGAGATTGCAGCTTGGCCATAGAAGTAGGGGTGAAATCCACTTACCTTCACTACCAGTTTGCAAATGGGAGCATGCGTGCGCATGCGTGCGCATGCTCACTTTGCTCAGTCGTGACACCTCTGTGCATGGGGTGTGATGACGTCCGGGTGGATGGGAGGAGCCTCCCGTTGCCGGTGCTACAGGTTCGCCCGAACCGGATGGAACTGGCTGCATTTCACCACTGCATAGAAGGTCTTCCTTTTCCCAGAGAGGGCTGTTAATGTCTCTTCTTCTGATTCAGGAAACTTATTGGTAATGGTTCTGGTGAGTTATCTTGGACCACGAGTTCACCGCCCAAAGGTGATTGCAACAGGTTGTCTAATTATGACCTTGGGATCCTTTCTATCGATGATACCACACTTCATCATGGGACGGTAAGTGACATTTGTTTGACTTGACTTTCTACCTTGAAAGCTACAGCCGGATCACCTGAGTTAATCTAAGGATCAGTCGGGTGTTGTTTTTGTTGATTCTTTCCCTTTTAGGTGAATTGTGGTGTGACTTGTTGTACAAATCCAGCCTGTTGGATTACTTTCTAATTAAAGACAGCATGTGCTTTGTTTGTTTCCTGGAATAACTCACTTTCTTGTTTTGCAAAATCCAATCAATCATAAAGTAAACAGGGCAGGATTTGTACAAAATGGTAAAATACACATTCAGCCTAATCAAGGACTAACCAGAGTTAGTAGAACCAATCAGGTATCTAGGTCTTTAATAAATCTCTAATGGACTTGTTATATTGTGGATACAGTTATATGATAAAAGGTAAAGGTTCCCCTCACACATATGTGCTAGTCGTTCCCAACTCTAGGGGGCGGTGCTCATCTCTGTTTCAAAGCCAAAGAGCCAGCGTAGTCCAAAGAGGTCTCCGTGGTCATGTGGCTGGCATGGCTACACACCAAAGGCACACAGAACGCTGTTTCCTTCCCACCAAAGGTGGTCCCTATTTTTCTACTTGCATTTTTTACGTGCTTTCGAACTGCTAGGTTGGCAGAAGCTGGGACAAGTAATGGGAGCTCACCCCGTTATGCGGCACTAGGGATTCGAACTGCTGAACTGCGGACCTTTCGATCGACAAGCTCAGCATCTTATCCACTGAGCCACCACACCCCTTTCTGTATAAATAAATTTTATATAGTATGATAGCAGCCAGGAAATAGATAAACCCAGTACCGAAATTAAATGGATGATATGAACGTAGCCATACTGGGGCTTCTGTCGAAGATGAATGGGTATGGCATATCTCATAGCTCCCATTGTTCTCCAGTGGTCTAGTGGTTAAGGCACTAGACTAGAAAGTGGAAAATCGTCAGTTCAAGTCCCCCCTTCACCAAGAAAACCAACTTTGGGCAAGTCTCCCTCTCTCTCTCAGCCCAATCCACTCACAGGGTTGTTGTGAAAATAGAAACAGGAAGATATGTTGGATATGCTCACCGCCTTGAGTTATTTATAAAAATAATAAAGGCAGGATATAAATAAATTAGTAAATACTTATTCACTACTTTCAGATAAACTATGTTCTGCACAGCATAGAAAAAGACTAAGAAACTACAAGAAAGCATAATAAATGAAGGATAGGAACTAAGAGCTTTTAAGTTCATTAAGTAATATTCAAGTTACACCAACATCATTCACTATTCAGTATGTCTCCTTCTCTTTCTATCCTTGGAAAACATCATTTCTTTCCCTATAGGCATACACCATTTCATGGAGTACCTATGATTCTTTAAACTTCTCACCTCTGCCTTTCTGATGATCTCATCAACACTCCCTAGGCATGAAATTCTTGTTCTGCTCCTTCCCTTCAACCAGTCACTCTTCTTTCATATCTTTGTTTATTGCTGTCTAATATGAGAAATTCCAAGGGGTCCACGTGGAAGAAGATAAAAACTGATTTGAGGTGGTCTCAACTCAAATTTGAGGCCTACACCATGGCCACCTTTGGATGGATGGATGGATGGATGGATGGAGGGAGGGAGGGAGGGAGGGAGGGATGAATGGATGGAGGGAGGGAGGGAGGGAGGGAGGGATGAATGGATGGATGGATGGAGGGAGGGAGGGAGGGATGAATGGAGGGAGGGAGGGAGGGATGGATGGATGAATGGATGGATGGAGGGAGGGAGGGAGGGATGGAGGGATGGATGGATGCCAGGGTGGGATTCAGCCAGTTTGGACCAGTTTGGGTGAAGTCAGTAGTTGCGACCTGAGAGTGCCCCCACCCTCCCACCCACCCACTCACCCACCCTGGCGCTATGCCATCCTACTTAGTCACGTTTCTAAGCCACATGCATGCATGCAAGCCACATGCACGAGCAAAGCACATGCGCAGAAGCACACTCACATTTTCAGTGCTTGGTGAATCGGTTGTTAATTCATGTGCCACCCACCTCTGGATGGATGGATGATTGGATAGATGGATGGTCGGGTGGATGATTGATGGATAGATTGTTTTGTTTTATGTAATCCACTGGATCATAAAGAATGGTGCCCGCGGAAGGGAGGTCAGCGTCAGGAAGATACTGGGTGGCGGGATGCAGGGCAAGCCCAGCTTTCTTTGAAGATATGTACAATGTCAGTCTATATGCAAATGGGTAGAGGGCTTTTCTCGTGATGCCCAGTCTGCCATTTTGACAATTTTACCTCCCCCCAATCTCCATGGATGCCGCTGACCATGAAAAGCAAATGAACTGGGTTTCTACAAGAGTGTGACACACGCATACTTAGACCCATATCTACCATAAGTTTGAAAGTGACCTAGCAACCACCAGATCTTTAAGTGTATATTCAACTGTTGTGTAAATATATGTAGACAGCATGCTAAGAGGCGAGAATGTTGGATCAGGAGCAGAGTATCTATTTTAAACCTTCTTTCACATATACACCCAAACCGCAGAATCTAATTCATTCGATATTGTTCCTCCTGAGAAAATAACGTAGGAGGAAGTCCCACATAGTATGTAGAGTAGATCCTAGGGCAGTGATGGCTAACCTTTTTGCCATCGTGTGCCAAAAGCCGGGGTCGCGGGTGCATGTGCCCACATCCATAATTCAATGCACCCCACCCTCCCGTGCATGTGGACATGACCCCCCCCCCACGCTTCCCTCTGCTTTTGGCACATGATGGCACGGTGGGCCTGGTAGGCCCGTTTTTCCCCCTCCCCAGGCTCCAGAGGCTTTCTAGGAGCCTGGGGAGGGCAAAAACAGCCTTCCCCATCGCCCCAGAGGCCAGAAACAGCCAGTTTCCTGACTTCCGGTGGGACCGGAAGGCCTGAAAATGAGTTGGCTGGGGCGCGGATGCGCGCTGGAGCTGAGCTAGGGCAACACTCACGTGCCCACCAATATGGCTCTGCATGCCACCTGTGGCACCCGTACCATAGGTTCGCCATCACGGACCTAGGGGAACATCAAAAACAAAATACTTTTTCGATCTCAGATCTGTTTGGACATGTTATATGAGCACAATAATTAAGTTTGGTTTTCCTGGGTTTTGCATGTGCAGTCAACCCAAACCACTTATCCATCCACCCATCAATCAGACCCACAGAGAGATCATCTTTCTCAAATAATGATGGAAGGAAAAGTCTAACTTTCCAGTCCCATAATCCTGGCTTTTGTTCTGCAGTTACAATTACAAAAGTATCACGGTTTCCTTGGCCAATTCATCTGCAAGTGTTTCAGCCTGTGCGTCAGTGTCTCCCCATCACTACATTCTTGCCGAAACTTCCCACAACACAACGATGGCTGGTAAGTAAAAAAATTTCCAGAGGCCTTGGGCCTTTGTAGTGGGGTGGGGGGGTGGAGGAGCAGTGGTGGGTTGCCCCTGGTTCGGACTGGTTCGCAAGAACCGGTAGTAAAACCGGCGGGAGGCTCCGCCCACTGACGTAGACGTCATCAAAGTTGATCTGCATATGCGCAGAAGCATGGGCATGCGCAGAAGAGCGCACCTGCGCAGGCACGGTGCAAACCGGTAGTAAAGGTAAATAGAACCCACTTCTAGGGGGGATCCTTGCTTTATCTAGCAGGGATGGGCCCTTTTATGACCGGTGGAGTTCAACTCCCAGAATTCCTGAGAATGGCTGGCTCAGGAATTCTGGGAGTTGAAGTCCACAAGTCATAAAGGGGCCATCGTTCCTTCCCCCCTCTGAAAAGAGTGAGCACTAAGGTGTTAAGTATCCACGCGGAAGTCTGGAAAAATTACCTCATTCTTTACATTTGTAATACCGTAAATCTACTCTTTAGATGGTTAACATGTTGTCCTCGTTTGCCTAGCAATCCATACCACGATTTTCCAGTTTGATCAGGATGCGTGTGTGTGTGTGTGTGTTTGCCCTTACAGATCAAAGTAAACTTTCTTGTTTAGAGTGGGCTCATTAAAAACTCAAGATATGAAATAAACACTCTTAGGTTTAAGGATGTAATCTGAGAAAGCCTCGGAAGCCATATTGGATTTGATAGGTTTCTTGAAATGAAACGAACGGATGAGGTTAAATCAGGGGTAGCCTTGGATAGTACAGTGGTTTAAAGCACCCTGTTATTAACATCAGCTGCCTGCAATTATTGCTGGTTCGAATCTCACCAAGGCTCAAGGTTGACTCAGCCTTCCATCCTTTCTAAGGTAGGTAAATTGAGGACCCAGTTTGTGGGGGCAATAAGCTGACTTTGTATAAATATACAAAAGTATGAAGGCTATTGCTTAGCGCATTGTAAGCTGCCCTGAGTCTCCGGAGAAGGGTGGCATATAAATCAAATTTAAAAAAAAAAGGGGGGGGGTGAAATCCAATTTTTTTTACTACCGGTTCTGTGGGCGTGGCTTGGTGGGCATGTGGCTTGGTGGGCGTGGCAGGGGAAGGATACTGCAAAATCCCCATTCCCACCCCACTCCTGGGGGGAAGGATACTGCAAAATCCCCATTCCCACCCGACTCCTGGGGGAAGGGTATTGCAAAATCTCCATTCCTACCCCACTCTGGGGCCAGCCAGAGGTGGTATTTGCCGGTTCTCTGAACTACTCAAAATTTCCGCTACTGGTTCTCCGAACTGCTCAAAATTTCCACTACAAGTTCTTCAGAACCTGTCAGAACTTGCTGGATTTCACCCCTGGATGGACAGCATATCAATTTAATAAATAAATGCAAATGAACCTGTCAGAACCTGCTGAATTTCACCCCTGGGTTAAACTATTTGTCCCTTGAGAGAAATTAGTGGCAGTGTCAGGTGTGCCTCCTTTCAATACTCAAGAAAGAAAACCCCCGACTCCATTTTCATAGAGAAAGGTACTTTTACTGAGTATGAACTGAATGCAACCAAAGAAAAGCAAGGTCTGAGGCAAAAGGCGCGAAAATTACATATAGAAAACATCCCCCAAACTCTTCCCCCAACTGTCCAGCAAAAATTATCCAATCCACATCCCCCCTCAGGGGTCAAGTGGGGTGCAGCGTTTGATGGTGCCATCCTCCTGCTATGCCACGACGGTTGACCTTGAGTTGTTATCAGCTTCAAAGAAAACGCTGAAGAAAACTTTCTCTTCTCTTCTCCACCAGCTCACTTCCCCCCTCCCAGACATTCCAACAGCTCCCCCCTCCCCCCGTTACAATGGCAGCTGAACAAGCAAGCAATGAAAAAGCGGAGGCTGACAGGTAGTCTTCTAGGCTAAAATAGATGAAGCTAAAATGTACAAAGAATGATTGCAGGAATTGGGTATGTCTAATTTGATGAAAAGAAGGACTAGGGGAGATATGATAGCAGAGTTCCGAGATCTCAGGGGCTGCCACAAAGAAGAGGGAGTCAAGCTATTCTCCAAAGCACCTGAAGGCAGGACAAGAAGCAATGGGTGGAAACAAATCAAGGAGGAGAACCCACCAAGAAATAAGGAGAAATTTCCTGACAGAACAATTAATTAATGGAATGATTTGCCCCCAAAAGTTGTGGGTGCTCCAACACTGGAGGTTTTGAAGAAGAGATTGGACAACCATTTGTCTGAAATGGTATAAGGTTCCTGCCTGAGCAGGGGGTTGGACTAGAAGACCTCCAAGGTCCCTTCCAATGTTGTTATACTGTTATTCTCCCTCAAAGTTACTTGTGCCCGTTACTGGGGGTGTGGGGAGAGGAGACGATACTTACTGAGGACTTGTTGAGGAAGTGTTTCTCCCGCCATCCATAAAAACTATCTCAGGTCTAAGAGTTCACTTTCGCAATTGTTACCACCCTTGCTTGAAGAATTCACCCACATCACAAGAGCTAGAAACTTGTCGTAGAGTAGACATTGGCTTGCAGGGCTTGGAATTGATGAAGTTGAACCTGCCTGCTACAGGTAGTCCTTGACTTAAAACCATTCATTTAGTGACTGTTTAAAATTACAACAGCACTGAAAAAAAGTGGCTTACCATCAATTCTCACGCTTATGACCATCGTGGCATCCTCACAGTCAAGATTCATGCGCTTGGCAACTGGCGTGTATTTACAACAGTTGCCGTGTCCCAAGTCACGTGATTACCATTCGCGACCTTCACAGCTTGTTTCCCACAGGCAAAGTCAATGGGGGAGGTTGGACGAGCTGCGGTGGTGCAGTGGTTAGAGTGCAGTACTGCAGGCTACTTCTGCTGACTGCCGGCTGACTGCAATTTTGCAGTTCGAGTCTCACCAGGCTCAAGGTTGACTCAGCCTTCCATCCTTCTGCGGTCGGTAAAAATGAGGACCCAGATTGTTGGGAGCAATATGCTGACTTTCTAAACTGCTTAGAGAGGGCTGTAAAAGCACTGTGGAGCGGTATATAAGTCTAAGTGCTAATGCTATTCAATGCTATTCATCTGCAGTGGTTCACTTAACAACTGCGGTTTTAAAAAAAGGTTGTAAAACCAAATGCCACTCACTTAACAACTGCCTCGCTTAGCAATGGAAATTCTGGTCCCAATTGTCTTCATAAGTCAAGTATTATCTGTACTTTGGAATGAAAATTGTAATGCTCAGGTACAGAGGTGGGTTTCAGCAGATTCTGACCAATTCTGGAGAACCAATAGCAGAAATTTTGAGTAGTTTGGAGAACCGGTAGTGAAAATTCTGACTGGCCTTACCCCCATCTATTCTCTGCCTCCCAAGTCCCAGCTGATTGGGAGGAAATGGGGATTTTGCAGTAACCTTCCCCTGGAGTGGGGAGGGAATGGAGATTTTACAGTATCCTTCCCCTGCCATGCCCACCAAGCCATGCCCACCAAGCCACATCCACAGAACTGGTAGTAAAAAAAATGGAAACCCACCACTGCTCAGGAAGTATTGTGATCAAACTGTGGACCTCACAATTTCTTGGGACATTTTCTGTTTTCAGGATGTGAAAAAATGGCTAGTTCCTACTTATGGGTCTTTGTGCTTGCTGGGAACCTGCTACGTGGAATTGGGGAAGCCCCTATTATGCCTCTGGGAATGTCTTACATTGATGATTTTGCCACAGAAGAAAACTCTGCCTTTTACATAGGTAAGATACACACAATCACTCTTTCTCTCCTGAATTTGAGAATTACAACTGAAGTGGGACCAAAGCTGTAGCTATCGCAGCCCTCAGACTTCAACTCCCAGAATTCAACACTGTCCAATGATTGCATTGACTGGGAATTCTGGGAGATGCAGTTCCAGCCTAGTTGGAAGGCACCTGGGTGAGAGGGGGGGAGAGAAGTGGGGGAGCTCAATTCTTGTCTTTAGTAGGTTCAAACTATTTCATCGCAAGGATTCGTAAGTAAGTCCGCATTAAAAACCATCCATAGAAATTCAACAGATGGTCAGTAAATTAGTTCTGAGACACTAACCCCATTTTTTCTTGCTGGCACAGAAAATGAGAGAAGGAATTTTGCCAGGTTTTGGAGAGCAAGAACAGAGGGTATTTTGGGAAGAAAATTGGGAGAAACAAACAATAGTTGTTTAGTAGTAGTGGTGTAGTGGCGACCTAATTCTACTTTGTTGTTAGGGTTACATTAACAAAACCTTGCAAGTCTGAAAGTACATATCCCACACCGTACCTTTTAAAAGGCTGATACGTTAGGGAGGATCCTTTTTGAGTGTCTTTCTCTACCCCAGGGGTCTCCAAACTCGGCAACTTTAAGACTTGTTTTTAAACTCAAAGCAAAGCTGGCTGAGGAATTCTGGGAGTTGAAGTCCACAAGTCTTAAAGTTGCCAAGTTTGGAGACCCCTGCTCTACACCGGTAGCAAACTAAATTGAAACCCACTACTGCCCACGGTCATCCCACATACAACTATCCTCATCCACATTTTTCAAAATGCAGATAATGTCAGATGTGAAATACCAGGTTCACACACAAAAGTTGTAGATCACTGATTGATTGTTAAAGTCTATGCACTGGCATTTTCTCAGACTAATGTTTAGCATCTGGTTAGAATTAGATAAGGGTCAGTGGTATTCAAGAGCAGTTGGATTTAGTTCGCTTGTGACTATGTAACAATTCTAAACTGATGCCTCTTTTAACTCCTCCCTTCGCTCCATCAGTCCTTCTCTTAGAGATAGACTCATACATCCTTCCAACTTTACAGGTTATAACACCTGCCTATTTTTTTAGCAATAATATGGAAGTAATTGCAATTGCCATTGCTATCGCCACCCCTGGATCAGGGGTGAAATGCATCTGTTTGGGGCAGTTCTCCCGAACCGGTAGTGAAAATGCTACTGGTTTGCCCGAACGAGTAGTAAAAAAATGCTTTAAAAAGTAAAAAAAAAAAAGTTCTGATGATCGTGCAGCACAGCTGATCGTCTGAACTTTTAAAAAACTTTTTTAAAGCATTTTTTTACTACCGGTTCAGGCAATAACTATTAAAAAAATGCTTTTAAAAAGTTTTTAAAAGGTTCCGACGATCAGGTGTGACAATCAACTGTGTCGCGCGATTGTCAGAACTTTTTTAAAAAAAACTTTTTAAAAGCATTTTTTTACTACCAGTTCAGGCAATACTAGTAAAAAAATGCTTTAAAAAAGTTTTTAAAAAAAGAGATTCCGACGATCAGGTGTGACAATCAGCTGTGCCGCGTGATCGTCGGAACTTTTTTAAAAAACTTTTTTAAAGCACTTTTTTTTACTACCGGTTCGGGCGAATAGGTAGTAAAAAAATGCTTTAAAAAGTAAAAAAAAAGTTGGCCATGCCCACCCACCAAAAAAGTTGGTCACATGCCCCCCCCCACCAAGTCACGCCCACCAAGCCGCACCCACAGAACTGGTGGGGAAAAATTTTGCATTTCACCACTGCCCTGGAGAGAGGAAGGGAGGGAGGGTGGGAGAGAAGGAAGGAAGGAAGGAAAGATGATAGATGTTCCAAGTCAAGCCTGCAGTTCTAGGATTTTTCTGGTGGCCTTCATTTAAGTACTAACCAAATATCACCTTGCTTAGCTTTGTCAAAGTTGGTTTGATGCTGCCACCTGCTGTAGACCCCATTCCTCACCTGTAATTGAAGTTTTGCTCTGCAGGTGTTCCTGTACTCAGGTTGACTCATCTTTTGTAGGAACTGTACGGTCTGCAGGGATGTTTGGACCATCTCTTGGCTTTCTGCTTGGAGCTTTTTGTGCCAGTTTGTGGGTGGACATTGGAGCAGTAAACCCAGGTAAGGAACAAGTATCACCTCCGATGTTTCTTCTCAGCCATTTTTGTCTTTTCATCTGGTAGACTTTTGCTAGCCGGACTTTAAAAATTTGATTTAATGAAGTCCCATTTAGCAAACTTAAGATGCATCGGACAACATTATTGTCCAGACATTATTCCAAAGGAACTCAGGTCCGTTGTTTCTGACATAGTCTGGAAAAGGCTGTTAAGTATGCTTTGATTTTACATTGATTTAGAGATGAGATGAGGCAAATGAGCCCTTGGTGCCAATTTTATTTCATCACACAAATGGTAACAATGAACACAAACGACATTCTTTGGGATTTAACAGACATTTGCGAATAACCCATTGCCCCACGAGTCTATTAAACTGAGGTTTTAAGTTTTCTATTTTGTGGCTAGATAAATATAGGAAGGAGAGAATGATATTTTTTTTTAAAAAAGAACCATCGATGAATATTTGGACCACATTAGAGATTCTTCCAGGGGTGAAATGCTCCCGGTTCGGGCAATCCGGTAGCGATCATCGTGGTGGGTTCGGCGAACTGGTAGCGATGGTGGAGCGAAGCTGGTTTTAACCAGGAAGTAATGTGGGTTTTTTATCTTCTGTGCATGCACAGGAGGTATTGTGCATGGGCAGAAGGTCTGCTCGTGCATGTGATGCGCGCATGGCGCATGCACTTCTGAACCGGTAAGGAAGGTAAGTAGATTTCACCCCTGGATCCTTCCCTAATGACTTGATTACAACAAGCTAGACTAGACTTAAAATAAACTTGCTTGCAATTTAATATGTCGTGGAAACCCAGCTGTTGCCTTACCACTGAGCCTGAATGAGGCTGTTACATGAAGCCATCCTATAGTTCAGTGATGGCGAACCTTTTAGACACCGAGTGCCCAAACTGCAAGCGAGCGCATGCCCAAACTGAAAGGCACGCGTGCACATGCGCAAACATGCACATGCATGAACATGTGTGAATGTGCGCATGTGTGGACATGCGCACATGTGCAGCAGAGTCCCGAAGACCAGCTGGCTGGTGGGAGGCAGGGCATCCCAACATTGGCAGTGCGGCAAGAGGTAAAACCTTTTTCTTTCGTGAGCTTCTGTTTTGTCATTTGCAGAGAAACAGAAGCTCATGAAAGAAATTCCACAGAAATCTGACCTGGGGTGATGGCGCATGTGCCAGCAGAGAGAGCTCTGCGTGACACCTCTGGCACGCATGCCATAGCTTCGCCATCATGGCTATATACCATCACGGTGGGATTCAAATAATTTAAAAACCGGTTCTCTGCCCTAATGACCAGTTGGGTAGGCGTGGCTCGGTGGTCATGTGACCGTGTGGGCGTGGCCAACTCAATGTCACTCACGTTGATGGACGCTTCACCTTAGCTGTTACGATTTAATAAGGGTTAACCAGAGAGGCAGTTTCTGTAAGCAGGGCAATAAAGATTAGGCTAGAAACAACACCAGAATGTTTCCTTCCTGCCTTCCTTACAGAATTAGCCCTGTAAAGTGGAAAAAAAACAAAATAAGATTTCTTCCAACAACCGGTTCTCCAAACTGCTTAGAAAGTTAATAACCGGTTCTCCCGAATAAGTGCGAACTGGCTGAATCTCACCACTGGGCTATAGTTGTTTCTGTTACAAGTGACTAGTCCACAGAAAGTAAGTTAAGGCATCAGACTAGAAATGGGGAGATGGTGACTTCTAGTCTCACCTACAAAGCCAGTTGGGTGACCTTGAGCCAGTGACTCTGTCTCAGCCCTAAGAAGGCAGTAATAGCAAGAATCAAACACAATTGAGCGGAAGAAAAAAGCAACAACCCACAACCTACTTAACCTGGTTACTGGAAGAATCCACTTTCTGGGCTTGCCTAATCGGTTGAATGATACACTAAGCAGGAGGCCAGGTTATGCAAATATAAAACACTATAACCTTTACTTATGATAATGTAGCGCCTTCAAAATTAGAGGAGCTGATAGGGAGCTGTTCAAATGGAAATGAACTGCATGTTGTTAAATCAAGTTTAAGATTAAACATGCCATGTGAACACCATGAGTGTTAAGTCCAGGTCAATCCAAGGGATATATACTTAATAGAAATTTTTTACCTCATGGTCACCATGATGTAAAAAAGACATTGAGACTGTGGAAAGAGTGCAGAGAAGAGCAACAAAGATGATTAGGGGACTGGAGGCTAAAATATATAAAGTATGGTTGCCGGAATTGGGCATGTCTAGTCTGATGAAAAGAAGGACTAGGGGTGAGATGATAGCAGTGTTCCAATATCTCAGGGGCTGCCACAAAGAAGAGGGAGTCAAGCTATTCTCCAAAGCACCTGAAGGCAGGACAAGAAGCAAGAGACAGAAACTAATCAAGGAGAGAAGCAAATTAGAACTAAGAAGAAAATTCCTGACAGTTACAACAATTAATCAGTGGAACAACTTGCCTCCAAAGGTTGTGAATGCTTGAACGTTGGAAGTTTTTAAGAAGATGATGGATAACCATTTATCTGAAGTGGTGTAGGGTTTCCTGCCTAAGCAGGGGATTGGACTAGAAGACCTCCAAGGTCCCTTCCAACTCTGTTATTCTAAATTCTAAAATATAGTACGAGCCTTCCTATGCAATTTTGCTTTTTTTTTTTCCTTTTCTCCTAGATACACTGACCATCAATTCCAAAGACATGCGTTGGGTTGGTGCTTGGTGGCTTGGGATGTTGATCTGTGGCGCCACCAGTTTCATGTCCTCTCTTCCTTTCTGGTTCCTGCCTTACTCTTTGCCACAAGAAGGAGAACAAGTTGTTAAGAAGTCAACGGAAGTTTATGTAATCACTCAAGTCAACCAGAACAAAATGGAAGCTCCCAGACGTCCAGGGTTAAAGGTTTCAGAAGTTGCAAAAGGTGGCTGAATGACCTCTTTATGACTAGTTCATTCTGAACATACTGAACTAAAACTGTGTTCTCCAATCTTTTACTCAATTGCCAGAGTCACTTCTTAGAGTGAGACGGACGCAGTGGTGAAATCCAATTTTTTTTACTACCGGTTCTGTGGGCATGGCTTGGTGGACGTGGTGTGGCTTGGTGGACGTGGCTTGGTGGGCATGACAGGGGAAGGATACTGCAAAATCCCCATTCCCTCCCCACTCCTGGGAGAAGGATATTGCAAAATCTCCATTCCCACCCCATTTTGGGGCCAGCCAGAGGTGGTATTTGCCGGTTCTCGGAACTACTCAAAATTTCTGCTACTGGTCCTCCGAACTGCTCAAAATTTCCACTACAAGTTCTTCAGAACCTGTCAGAACTTGCTGGATTTCACCCCTGGATGGACAGCATATCAATTTAATAAATAAATGCAAATGAAATGGCTATGGTTTCCAAAAAGACCTTTTGGAAATATGTCCAGTTTTTAAACATAATTTTATTTTTAAAAATTACAATAAAAAAAAACTAATAGAAACAAATGGGAAGGAAAAAAAAGAAAGTGCAGGAAAGAAAAAATAGAAAAGTAGAAAAGAAAGAAAAAATAAAAATACTGTAATAAAAAAAAAGAAATTGTATATTTCTTTATATAATGAGTTCCACCTTCTCTTCTCTATAAACAATCCTTAAACTCTTGTCATTCAGTCCTAATCAGTAAAGTCCATTAAGAGTTAGCAGAGATAACAACTTAGCTATTTTAGCCTTGATCAAATAAACCAACTTTATATTACTTCCTTTTACTTTTAAGAATATTGATCTTTAATCGCTTCAGATAATATCCTAGAATGGTTTTTTAAAAAAATTCCTTTGTCTTTTTCTCACAAAATTCTTCAAAACTTTAACAAGTTTAACAAGTAATATTTCAAATTAAATCCAATACCTAAAAGTTATCCAGGTCACTCCTATGGTTTATTTTCAGTATATCCCTTTTTATTATTAAGACATCGGCTGATTTCAATTGTACAGCAAGGGTTGCATCTTTTTCTTCTTTTTTTTATTGAAAAAGTTTTAAAAATTTTACATACATTTTCTCCCCCCTCCCCAACCACCCCCCCGACTTCCCAGAGCAAATACAAAATAAAATACAGCTCAAATTCTCTAAGTTAAACTCCATTTCACACTTATCATAATCCTAATCATTAAACAAGTAAATAAAAGGAAAGCAAGTCTTCTTTCTTCTTATTCCATCTAATTCAACAGAACTAATCTCCATTTATCGTTACAGCAGTTAATAAAACAATTAAGTATTACCTAATCAAACCTATCATTACTCAATATAACTAATTAATACTTAACAAATTATTAAGTCTATACGATTTAACAAAATATTTTATAACTTCTTTCATTTAAAACAGAGAAAAAAAACCCCAACAACAAAAAAAAAATAAAGAAACCCTCAATCAAAAAAACCCCCCAAATTTAAAATAAAATACTATATAAAGTCTTCCGTCCTCCATTTTTAAACCATCAAGGTCCAGTTATAGTTAAAACACTTAATAATAATAAAAAAATAATAATAAATTTTTTAATTAAAAAAAAGAATATAACAATCAAACCTCTTATTAATTTATCAATACAGATAAAACGTCATTTAATAACTATATCAAACATTTAAATTCTTCATACTAGATTAAGCCAGTTGCTAATCTTCTTGTCTTCACATCTTCCAACAGCATATAGAATATCTTCATTTATGTCTACCCACCTAAATAAAAAATTGCTTCTTTATAAAAAACCGCCCCCCGAGTGACTTTATAATTATATTTGTGATAATATCCATCAAATCCAGTCACAAATTAGATTAGTAGATTCATCAGACGTATTAGGGAAACCACCAGATCACCTGCAGTTGTTCTAGATCCATAGTCCTTTTGCCTTATATTTATTACCATCAAACAGGAAACTCCAGTTTATTATATTCAATAAAACTTCTGCGATTACAGTTAGATCCAGATTTATCACAGTCCTTAATAAAATATTCCAAATCCTTCAAGTCAGGGCATATTTCACAGCCCAGCACACCAGCATTGCTGTGATCTGTTTATTCTTCTCAAAATATTCCAATACAGCTATAGATTGCCTCCTCATCGTCGCTCATCACTTAGTTAACTGGCATTAAACTGCTGTCTACTTTTTTTTCCCCCAAAATTCAAAATCTTTAAACATTTAAACAATACTTTTTAAGGACCATCATCTCATCAAGCAGGGTTATTTTCCATTTCTCCAGGCTTTCTTCTTTTCCTTTTTACGAACTTTCTTCTTAACTTTAATCCCTCTGCCTTTTTAACTCCAGTAAAATTTTGCGGTTTTTGGGATTGGATATTATAAAATTTTTGCAGAAATGTAGCTTCTTCTGGAAACAGCTCTTTAAATACAGATTGAATTTTATAAAAAAAAATTCGTGTAGCCAAAATTTCATCAACTTCCAGAATTTCTTGCTCCTTATCCTGCTCAGCCTTCATCTTTCTCTCTTCTGTAAGATCTGCTATGGTCTGTTGTTGTTTTTTTTCCTCTCCCAGCTCTTCATTCAATCCCCCACTGCTAGATTGCAACTCAGTATTTCCATGTGTTTCATTGTTTCCAGCTTGAGAAGCTTGAAATATAGTATCAATTCTTTTCAATAAAGCAGAGGTAATTGAACTCAAAGCTTCCTCAAAATCAGACCATTGAGGGTTAAATAACCCTCCTTTGCTTTCTTTGTTTTCAAAAAGCCTAGCCATCTTGCCCCCCTTCTTCCTTCCCTTCCAGAAGGACAGAAAAAAAAGGGGGGGGAAGTTTCAAGAAGAAAAAAGGAAAAAAAAGACCTTTTAATTTGTATTGCTGCTTGAATTATTATTATTACATCCTTTCTTATTTCATCCACTTTTCAAAAAGGAGTTTTACGTTTCAAACAGGGGCTTGTCAATAATTACTTTTAACTTTCACTTCTTCACGCCCTGTTGAAACTCAAACGCCATCTTGCTTTCACTTTCCACTTAGGAAAAATCTTTTAAAGAAAGTAAATCCCTGGAGTTAAAAAAAAGAAAAAAAATACTTGCTGTTTCCTTCGTGGAACTTGAGCTCCGCCAGCTTGGCTCAAGAAGTATTTGTTTAAAGTTGTTTAATGGGGTGGCCACGGCATCTAGTTCTGACAGGGAAAAACTTCCCCGTCAGAGGCATCCCAGGTCCGGAGCTTTGACAGGCTTCACGGGGAGTTCTCATCTTCGAGCACCAGATTATTAGCAAAACCTGGTGCTCTTAGGGAGCTCTACCCCACCCGTCTGCTCTCCTTCCCCCCTTCTTTCTGGGGGGAAGGATTCCAAACCGCAAGACAGCCGATTTTCGCTGTTCTTGCGATTCTACGGAGTCTGGGGCTGGCGCTTCGCAAAGAAGCGTCTGGCGATGCCGGCGGCTCAACCGGAAGTCCGGTTGCATCTTTTTCCATATCATTCTTCTAGCCTGACATTTTTAAATTCACTTGCAGATCATTCTGTCTTGTCCAGTAAAATGTGTTCCTCTTCCGTAATAGCTTTTAAACACAGTCTCTATAGTGACAGGCTTCCTTAAAATTAATTTATGTTCCATTGTTCACAAATAACCTTCAATATATCCAATATTAAAACACTTTGTGCATTCTGTATTAGTTAGTGAAATTTAATGGTCCTTCTCCTTTAAGTGTAATTTTTTTTTAATTCTTCCGGTTCCTATAGTGTCTGGCCTAAAATGTCTCATTCTATCATTTCTTTGAAAGAGAATTGAAAACAACACCAACATCAAAGTTCCCGATCATGCTTTTGCTGCAAAAGAAGTTTTTAAGTCCTTAAACCTGTATTAAAACTACTTTCTCTAAAAATTGAAGGAAAGTCCATCGGTGCTGTAAAACTTGTTGATCCAAAAGTTCTTAGTAACTGAAGAGGTTTACAAGAGATTTCTAAAAGTATGTCTCATATGTCTAAGTTGAATCCGGAAGCAGGGGTGGGATTTAGCCGGTTCGGACTGCTTCGGGCAAACCAGATGCTAATTTTACATCTGGTTTGCCGAACCGGTAGTTGCAAGGACTGGGTGAACCTGCCCATCCCACCCTGCCCCTCCCAGGAGTCTCCATGTGACCCATTTTGTATGCCAGGTAGGTGCAGGGCCTGCGTGGATGCTCTGGGAGAGTGAAAAATGGGCCACCCAGAAGTTCTGGAAGTCTAGAAATGGGCCTGTTTCTGACCTTCAGAGGGCCTCCAGAGCCCACGGAGGCAGTTTTTGCCCTCCTAGAGGTTCGAGAAAAGCCTCTGGAGCCTGGGGAGGGTGAAAACCAGGCCTACTGGAAGTACTGGAAGTCTGGAAATGAGCCCATTTCCGGCCTCTGGAGGGCCTCTGGACCCCGGAGGAGGCCATTTTCGCCCTCCTGGAGGCTCAAGGAAAGCCTCCAGAGCCTGGGGAGGGCGAAACCCCCCCCCACCATGGTGCAGAAAGCCAAGTAGGCCACACCCACCATAGCCACACCCACCCAGCAACCAGGCAGAGAACCGGTTGCTAAAATTTTTGAATCCCACCCCTGTCTGGAAGTATCAGGTTCTCAAAACTGTATGCTTTGGAAAGGATCTCTTTCATGTTAGCATTTTGAGAACTTCTCTGAGTGTCTTAGCTGTGAGCTGTTGGGGTGCAGTGGTTAGAGTGCAGCATTGCAGGCTAACTTTGCTCCCCTTGCCCGGAGTTCGATTCCTTCGATCCTGATTGACTCAAAGTTGACTCAGCCTTCCATCCTTCCAAAGTCAGTAAAATGAGGACCCAGATTGTTGGGGGGCAATAGGCTGACTCTGTAAACCGTTTAGAGAGGGCTGTAAAGCACTGTGAAGCGGTATATAAGTCTAAGGGCTATTGCTATTGCTAACTCACTTTGACCCTGGTACTGATTTTGCTGGGACTATAATGTCCAATTAGCCCTGTCCGATGTGTCATGCCCATAAATCTTAACTCTTGTGATGATTCTGTTCCAATCATGTTAATTAAGGACTTATTAAATGACTTGATTCTATCATCCATGATTTTTCCTCCTTGTAAAATCATATTTTTTTCATTACAAATTTGAACAAAAATCAAAAATAGTTTCAGGGTTAAATAGACCTGATATTGAATTTGGTTACCCTTTTAGTTTATTTATTTATTTTCCCTATTCCAGATTTCTTTCCTACTTTGAAAAAGCTGTTTGGAAACCCTATCTTCCTGATCTATTTGCTCCTTACAATCCTCCAGTACAATTCTCTGGTTGGCATTATAACCTTTGAATCCAAGTTTATGGAACAGCAGTTCAACATCTCTGTCTCAAGAGCCATCTTTCTTATTGGTAGGTGAAACTCTTCTTTTTATTATCCATACATCTTCCTCCTCCTATTTTCTCCTCAACTACACGTCTTTTGAGATAGGTGGGGCTGAGAGACAGTGATTGGCCCAAAGATACCCAGCTGGCTTTCATGGGTAAGGCAGGACTAGAATTCACAGTCTCCTGGTGATTGGCTTTGATGCCTAAACTGGAACTGGAACTCACCATCCCAAAGTAATTGGCCTAAAGCCACCCAGCTGGTGTTCGTGTCTAAGATGGGACTAGAACTCACTGTCTCCTGGTGATTGGCCCAAAGTCACACAGTTGCCTTTCATGGCTAAGATGAGACTAGAACTCAGCCAGGGATGGGATTTGGAGGTTGATCCCCCTAGAAGTAGGTTCTCCAAACCAGCCATAATGTTAGCTACGGGTTCTCCAGAACCCGGGCGAACCCGTAGCAGCCCACCTCTGATAGAAGGGAAGGCCAAAGAATATAGCAAGAAATGAGGATGCCAGAGACAGCAGGAGTGTTAGGGGAGAAAACAGTGGCCATTCTCAAATTTGGTTCTGACCTCATCCACAGCTGGCATTGTCTTGTGACCCTGCCAAAATGAGACAGATAATTATTACAGGTAGTTCTCGGCTTACAACCACAACCGAGTTCAAAATTTCTAAGCAAGACAGTCATTAAGGGAGTTTTGCCTCATTTTATGAGCTTTCTTGCTGCAGCTCTTAAGTGAATCACTGCAGTTGCTAACTTAGTTACCTGGTTGCAGTGGTGGGATTCAGCCAGTTCACACAGGTTCGGTAGAACCGGTAGCTAACTTTTTGTGCAGTTTGACGAACCGGCTGAATAGCGTGCCTCGTCACACCTGGTCCCGCCTCACCCCTCCCCTCCCAGCCACTCTTTGCCTCACCGCCCACCTGCTCGCCCGGCCACCCAGCCACTTGCTGAGTAGCTGGTGAGTACTCGGAGAGTAGCTGGGCGTGAGAAGGAGTGACTGAGAGGGGAGGGGCGAGGCGGGGCCAGGCTGGGCATGGCTAGAAGTGGTTGGGCAAGGTGAGGTGCCCCTTGACATGAGTGATGTTGAGTTGGCCATGCCCACCCAGTCACATGACCACCCAGCCACACCTACCCAGCCGGCCATTAGGGAAGAGAACTGGTTGTTAAATAATCTGAATCCCACCACTGCCCGGTTGTTAAGTGATTCTGGCTTCTCCATTGACTTTGCTCATCAGAAGTTTGCAAAAGGGGATCACATGACCCTGGGACATTGCAACCGTCATAAATGTGAGTCAGTTTCCCAGATCACGTGACTGGGGGGATACTGAAAGGGTCGTTAGCGTGAAATTTGGTCATAAGTCCCTTTTTTCGGTGCCGTTGTAACTTGGAATGCTCACTAAGGTTACAAATGGTTGTAAATCGAGGACTCCCGGTACTCCTGGCAGTGGGTTATGGGAACTGTTACTCTGAAGAAGGAAATGTGTTTTGTGTTCAGGGTCGCATGTGATGATGTCATTGCTCCCTTTCCCTCGTAGGTGTGATTGTCTTACCTATCACCATTGTGGGAATGTTCCTGGGAGGTTTTATCATCAAGAAGTTCAAACTGCACATCGTGGCCATGGCAAAGTTTGCCTGTATCACCTTCGTGACAGGCTTCCTGTTAAACCTGTTTTACTTCGGTGCCAGTTGCCAAGTGCTTCAAGTGGCTGGTTTGACCGTCAACTATTCTGGGTTTGTCACCTGATTCCTCTTTTGGGGAGTGATGGGAGGAAGAGGCAGTGAATGCATGTTTTAGAACCGCGGTGGCGCAGTGGTTAGAATGCAGTACTGCAGGCGACTTCTGCTGACTGCCAGCTGCCTGCAATTTGGCAGTTCGAATCTCACCAGGCTCAAGGTTGACTCAGCCTTCCATCCTTCCAGCATGGCTGGCTGGGGAATTGTGGGAGTTGAAGTCTATAAGTCTTAAAGTTCCCATGTTTGGAGATCCCTGATCTAGACCTTGCTGCCTTATTGCCCATTGTGGTCAATAGCTCCCGAGGAACTAAGGAGTCAGGGACACTAGAGCCACAAATTTGTGAATGTAGAGTGGCTTCCTGGACACTTGTCCTTTTGAAATCTCTCTTTTTCAATTTGGAAAAGACCCAGTAGGAATTCTTCCAATCAGGATTTTTTCCCCCCTATCCGGGAGCTTCAGAGTGATGACCATAGGAGAATCAGAAAATAGCAACACTAGCAAATACTCACCACCATCTCTAACTACAGCTAGTCCAGTGGTGGGATTCAAATAATTTAACAACTGGTTTGCCTGAACTGCTGCGAACTGACTGAATCCCACCACTGAGTGAACCAGTTGAATCCCACCACTGAGCTAGTCCTTGACTTATAACCGACCATTCAGTTACAAACAAATCAAAAAGAGGCCTTATGACCAGCATCTGAAGTTCTGACAATTGTCCCCCTCCGATCACATGACTGCAGTTCAGTATTTCTGGTTTTTGGGAAAAACTGAATCCATAACAAACCATGGTTTCATTTAATGACTGCGGTGTTCCATAAAAAGGTAGTAAAATCTGATCGGTCACGTGACCAACCCATTTTACAACCGTTGTGGCTTATGATCATAATGGGCAGCTTTCACTGCGTGGTTGTAAGTCGAGGATTATCCGTAAACTGAGGGCAGGGTGGGGAGGGGAACCACTGAGAGAGAATTTGGAAAGAAATCCTCAATCATCCCGAGGATAAGGTAGAAAACATAAACCTCTTTCCCTGAGGTGATTTTCCCATAAAAAGGTACAAAGTAAATTAAAGCACAGCATTGGGAGGGAGGGGGACACATCATTCCAACAGATCAGGGGTGAAATGCTCCCGGTTCGGACCAGATCGCCCAATCCGGTAGCGATGGCAGCAGGTGGTTCGGAGAACCGGTAGCAAAAATCCCTGCGCACCCCCCAACCATGCCCAGCTGAGCCGCACGGCCATCAGAGGCTTTTTAAAAAAAAACTTTTAAAAGCATTTTTTCTACAACCTCTTCCGACGAAAAAATGTGTTTAAAAGTAAAAAAGAAAAAGTAAAAAAAAAAGCCTCTGATGATCGCGCGGCTCAGCTGGGATCATCAGAGGCGCGTTTCAAAGCATTTTTTTCTGCAACCTCTTGGCCGAAGAGGTGGTAAAAAAAATGCTTTGAAAAGTCTCTGACGATCCCAGCTGAGTTGCCTGATCATCAGAGAGGCTTTTCAAAGCATTAGAAAAAAATGCTTTGAAAAGTTAAAAAAAAAAGTTGGCCATGCCCACCCAGTCACATTACCCCCCCCCCCCACCAAGCCATGCCCACAGAACCAATAGTAACAGATTTTACATTTCACCCCTGATTCAAGAGTGTTCTTTCTGGGAGACTTCAGTCTTATTGGCCTGTTTTGGGGATCCTTCTATCTTGCATCAGGTTGTTTTCCAGGACTTTGTTATCCTTCTGCAATAGTTCTTCCCTCTTATGCACGGATGGCATTGTTTTGGCTGAGAATAGGTCTGTCTTTCCCTCTTTGGATTGATGACGGCTCCATCACTACTCTTTTAGCATCAAAGAAGTGTCCTTCTCCAAAGAGAAGGCGTTATCTGTCTGCAACTCTAACTGCGGCTGTGAAGCAACTCACTGGGACCCAGTTTGTGGAGACAACGGAATCACCTACATAAACCCATGTTTAGCTGGCTGCAAAACATCCGTGGGAAGTGGAAAGGATTTGGTAAATGCAGAAATGTTATACTATATCCCTACAATGGAAAGGAAATATGTTCTCATTATCTCTGTCTGTCTGTCTGTCTATTTCTATCTTTCTACGTCTATCTAACATCTATCTATATCTATCTATCATCTATTATCATCTATATCTTTCTATCTATCATCTATATCTTTGTATCTATCATCTATATCTATCTATCTATCTATCTATCTATCTATCTA
>WNWU01000037.1:4953253-4968765 GCA_012654045.1 Ptyas mucosa
ATCATCTATCATCTATCATCTATCATCTATCATCTATCATCTATCATCTCTATCCATCCATCATCTATCGTCTATCGTCTATCTATCTTATAATCTCTATCCATCCATCTATCTATCTATCCATCCATTCATCAATTCATCCATCCATCCATCCATCTATCCATCCATCCATCATCCATCATCCATCCATCCATCCATCCACCCATCCATCCATCCATCTATCCATCTATCATCTTTCAATCATCTATCTAATCTATTTAATTTATTTGCTGTCCATCTCATAACAGAACAACTCTGGGTGGCGTACAGCATAAAACATTAAAATCATAACATGTATCTCAAAAACAATAAAAGCAATAAAATTAAGATTAAAAGAATGCGCAGGGGAAAAGGTGGGAGTGCCTTTTAAGTCACCAACCACCTCCAGTGAGAAATGCCAAAATCAAGAAGAAGACCATCTCTGATGGGATACCTTAACTGGAATCTATTGATCATAGCTTACAGCCATGGTGTAAACTTATCTTGGTTCTCTAAAAGGACCAACAATGCCATACACACCTGTATGGCCTTCCAGCATGCATACACACACCACAGGCTTACAGAGACATATGCATACTCACACACATATCAACGTATTGACTTACCTGTCATAGGTCACTGTCAATCCAGCCACTGGATGGTTGTCACAACCCAGTATTAGATACAGAAACGACAAGGCGAATCCGATGAACGTTGCTGTGTATCCCATTTTTGTGGCAGAAATGATTCCCAGCTTGTACTTTTTCATGATGAACCCACTTAAAAACATCCCAATGAGGACCATCGGCAAAACGGCAACAGCTGAAATATATATAAAAAATAAACAATGAGAGAGTGAAAGTCGCATTCCTTCCTTGCTATCGGATACTCAAGACGAGCAAAAGAAACATGGACATAATTGCAAACAGAGGGAAGAGGAGTATAGGTAGTCCTTGACTTAACAATAGTTCGTTTGAAGTTCCAACAGCACTGAAAAAAAGTGACTTGTGACCGTTTTTCACACTTACGACCGTTGGAGCATCCCCATGGCCACATGATCAAAATTCAAATGCCTGACAACTGGTTCATATTTATGATAGTCACAGTATCCGAAAGTCATGTGACCTTATGACAAGCAAAGTCAATGGGGAAGCCAGATTCACTTAACAACCATGCTACTAGCAATAGCAATAGCACTTAGACATATGTACTGCTTCATAGTGCTTTACAGCCCTCTCTAAGCGGGCTTAGAGTCAGTTTTATTGCCCCCAACAATCTGGGGTCCTCATTTTACCCACCTCGGAAGGATGGAAGGCTGAGTCAACCTTGAGCCTGGTGAGATTTGATCTGCCAAACGGGTGGCAGCTGGTGATCAGCAGAAGTAGCCTGCAGTACTGCACTCTAACGCAGTGGTGGAATTCAGCCAGTTCGCACCACTTCGGGAGAACCGGTTGTTAATTGTCAAAGCAGTTTGGTAAACTGGTTGTTGGAAGAAATCATTAGAGCAGAGAACCGGTTGTTAAATTACTTGAATCCCACCACTGCTCTAACCACTGCGCCACCACAGCTCACGTTGTTGTTACTAACTTGACAACTGCAGGGATTCACTTAATCAATGCAGTTTGGGTAAGAAAGGTGTTACACGGGCCTCCAGAACTCTATGCAATGCTGCATTCTGTGCCAGCTATAACTTCTGAATATTCTTCAAGGCTAGCCCCACATCGAGTGTGTTGCAGTAGTCCGACGGACATGAGATGACCTGTGCCTGAATGTCTGATCACGGGGAATCATGATCCATTAATTATGTACTATTGACAACATTAAAAATAGAATCAAATTTACATTTTATTTTACATACACATGCACACACACATACATATTGCAAATTGCCTCTCTTGTTTGTTTCTCAAAGTCCATCACCTTTGAGTGAAAATATTGTTCCTTGATTTACTTGGTCTATCAGGAAACTGTGGTACAAGCAGATGTGTGTGTGTATGTGTGTGTAAAGAAGAAAAAAAAGAGAACGAGACAGAGAGAGGGAGGGAGGGAGACTTGCCTGTTATAAAATTAGATCTTGACATTGACTGTCCATATTGCTGCTCCATATATTTTGCCTGGTAGGTCATATAACCGATTAAACTACTAGTATTCAGCAGCCATGAGCACAATAGTATTAAATACAATTTGTTCCCCAAGATTCTCTTCAGGGACTTGAAGAACTCTGGGGGGTAAAAGGAAAGAAATATGCCTGTTAGTATATTGTCCGAAGATGCTTCTGTGGTCATGTGGTCAGCATGATTATATGACAAGGCACACAGAACGCTGTTACCTTCCCACCAAAGTGGTACCTATTTATCTACTCGCATTTGCAGGCTTTTGAAGTGTTCTGGCCCGCCAGCTGCCAGCAGAGCTGGTGGCAGACTCGGACAATGAGGAGGATGGGGAGGAACTTGGGTCAGTCCTGAAGTCTGGGGAAGGCTCTGATGGATGCTCTACGTCAGAAGCAGAGATAGAGCCATGGCCATCTGACATTTCCCAGCTGCCTTTGGAGTCGGAGATAAGTGGGGAAGAAGAACAGCTGGGGCCTGTTCCAGATGCGTGTATGCGCAGAGCTGTCAGGAGAGGAGAATAACTGAGGAACAGGAGACGATTCGGGAAAAAAGGCACACGTGGTCGCTGGATAGTCCTTCCCTGGCTGGGGAATAAATAGAAGCAAAAGGGGAGTGGTGGTTGCAGGAGACAACCGTTCGTATTTCTTTCAGAAGATTTGCTTATCGTGGTTCGTGCCTCAGAGACTGCTTGCCAGGAATTAATTCACAGCTCTGCGACTGGAAGCTCCCAGCCTGGCAAGTATCCCAAGGAACTGATAAAGTCTGTTACTGCAATTAACCCTTTGCAGGATTATTGACTGGACTTTTCTTGTGTGTGAGTGCCATGAATTCACAGTAGCTAAATAAAGAGGGTTTTTTCGGGACAAGGAATCTGTTTCTTGGTTCTGCTAAGGCTGGGTCAGAACAGATATCCAATGTCAGGGTGCTCCTGAATAGACTTGCCTACTATGGAAGTTTACATGGAGATGCCAGTGTCCCTATGAGCTGAGTGGTGGTGGAGGAAACTCTGGTTCAAGGTCTGAAACATCAAGACTACGAATCATGGTTCCTAGGGCTGTGGCTCTAACTCTGTATCTAATATTCTGATTTCCATATCTCAGTCCTTCTCCTTTTGCCTTTCACCCCCATGATTGACCCCTCTTGATCTTCTCTTCTCCCACTACAACAGATCTTGAAATCTATCAATTTTCTCATCTTTACTGTGGAAAACAGTCCTCATCCAATTTTGACCCAGCCATATAGTCAGCTCTCCTAAAAGCCAGATCTTGATCCTGGTTGAGACTTGCCACAGCTAAACTGAATCATTTCAACGCTTACCATTTAATTGTCCAGAGTCTCCCATTCCACCTTGAATATCAGGCTTCTGTCCATGGCTATTTTCAGTGTTGCTTTCCATGGGTTCCAGGTTTTTCTGATTGCAAGCAACCTCCTTTTTGTCCAGACTTTTAGGCAGGAACAAGAAAGGGATTCCAGAAATCAGAGCGATGACACCGGCAACTAAAAAGCCCATCCACCATGCACCAACCCAACGCGCATCAGTTGGACTGATAGTTATTGTATCTAGAATAAGGAATGGAGAAAGCTGAGTTCCATTATCTGGAACATTGGTCTCATGGAGCTTTGTCAAGTCTGTGCGCATTTCACAGAATCGCAAACAACAATGCAGGTCATTGCTTTCATAAATGTACAGGGTGAATGTCAGCATGGAAGAGGCTCTTGAAAGTTTGAAGGGAAGGGGAGCGAAGTGAACAAGGCAAGGATATGTCCTCAAGGAACTGAATATGAAGGTCTTAGCAGCTACAAGACGTCATGAAGAGAATGAAACTTTTAGATGACAGAAAGTGGACAAATCTTTTGAGATAGGATAGCTTGCCTATCCTATCTCAAAACAGGACAGGACAGGACAGGACAGGACAGGACAGGACAGGACAGGACAGGACAGCTTGTCTTCAGAAGTTGTGGGTGCTCCATCACTGGAGGCTTTCAAAAAGAGACTGGACAACCATTTGTCTGAAATGGTATAGGGCCGTGATGGTGAACTTATGGCACATGTGCTGGAAGTGGCATGCAGAGCCATCTCTCTGGGCATGCAAGCCATTGTCCGTTGCTCTTCTGGGTTCTGGCGCACCGGCCAACTGGTCTCCACACACATGGGAGCACTGGAAACCGGAGGAGCAGCCGCCCAGCATGCATCTGCATGCCGGGAAGATGAGTTTCTGGTTTCCGGTGCACGCATGCGTGCCGGCCACCTGGTCTTCCAGTTCCTGGCACGCATGTGCGCGTCAAGACCAGCTGGCCGGTGCACATGCATGCTCTGGAAACCAGAAGATCATCTTCCCGGTGCACGCATGCGCACTGGATGGCTGCTCTTCCGGTTTTTGGCATGCGGGGGCATGCGCACACGCTCCCATTTTGGCACTCGGTGCCGAAAAGGTTCGACAACACTGGTATAGGGTTGGACTAGAAGACCTCCAAGGTCCCTTTCAACTCTTATTATTCTACGTTCTAGGAAAGTTAGACAGTGATTTGCCTAATATCCTATTTCTACTGAGACTGAGTCCTCATCACTGCAAATTCAGGAGGTAAAATTCCACCCTTTAAGATTGAGAGTCATTGATAGCTGCTCCTCTCTGTAAGTCACTGGCTTGAGATGGACGGCTATTGCAGTTTAATAAATAGAGTTGTCCAGTCCGTTTTTAAAGCCCCCTAAATCGGCTGCCATCCTCACATCTGGTGGCACCGAATTCCATATTTTTGCTATCCATTGGAGAAACCATTGTTTCCTTTCATTGGTCCGGGATCTACCAACACTTGCGTTCAATTGTGATCCTGAATACTAAGATTGCGAAAGAAGGAGAACAAAATTGTTCTTGGTTTTAAATATGGCGTTTACTGCCTTTTCCTTGAGCTGATTTTTTTTAATGGTTCTGAGTTGTTGTTGTTTTTTTCATTTAGAAGGGGACTATTCTGCCCCGCTAAGCAGGGGTGAAATGCTCCCGGTTCGGACCAGATCGCTGATCTGGTAGCGATGGAAGCAGGTGGTTCAGAGAACTGGTAGCAAAAATCTCTGCCCCCCACCCCCATGCCCAGCTGAGCCGCTCAATCATCAGAGGCTCTTTTTTTTTTTTTACTTTTAAAAGCATTTTTTCTACAACCTCTTCGGTCAAAAAAATGCTTTTAAAAGTAAAAAAAAAGCCTCTGATGATCGCGCGGCTCATCTGGGATCATCAAAGGCTTTTAAAAGAAAAAAAAAAACCTTTTTTCTTTTAAATGACTGTAACGATCAGGCAACTCAGCTTGGATCGTCAGAGGCATTTAAAAGAAAAAAAGGGGTTCTTTTTCTTTTAAATGCCTCTGACGATCCAAGCTGAGTTGCCTGATCGTCAGAGGCATTTAAAAGAAAAAAAGTCTCTGCCGATCAGGGAACTCAGCTGGGATCGTCAGAGCCTTTTGAAAGCACTTTTTAAACACCTCTTCGCTGAAGAGGTTGTAGAAAAAATGCTTTTAAAAGTAAAAAAAAAATAATTGGCCATACCCATCCAGTCACATTACCCCCCCCACCAAGCCACGCCCACAGAACCAGGAGTAACAAATTTTAGATTTCACCCCTGCCGCTAAGAATTATGTTTGCTTTTAGTTTTGCCCTTTCCAGTCCCACCAGATCCTTTCCCAAATACAATGACTCTAGATTTACAACACCAGCCAACTTGGCTGGTCAGTTCTTCTTCCATCTTACCCATGTCCACAAAACCAATGTCCACGTAGAATCTGGCAAACACAGATCCCAGGAGGAAACCAAATAGTGGCCCAATCATGGCTGAGGTGTGCAAAATGCCTGCAGTAATAAAGAAAAAAAAAACAGCATATGTTATATATATATTCTTCACTGATTTGTTTAGCCCATACCAGGGGACACTTCTAATATTTGACGCAATGGATAATGAAGCTGCAAAGATACACATTGAGTGCACTGTGCTCCTCCCGCTCCTCATTATAAAACCAGCAGGACCATTCTGAAGCTAAAGACAGGTGCTAATGTCCTTAGAAGAGATAGACCCATGATGGTGAACCTATGGCACGCATGCCACAGGTGGCATGCAGCACCCTCTCTGTGGGCACATGAGCCGTCACCCCAGTTCAGCTCTGCTATGCATGCAGGTGTGCCCCCCACCATCCAGCTGTTCATAGGATCTCTGCTGCGCATGCGCAGGGGCGGGGGCTTGCGGGTGAGCCACGCGTGCATGCAGGTGGTAGGGTGCATGCATGGGGCCACGTGTGCAGGGTGGGGCATGTGCGGGGAGGTTGCATGCATGGCTGGGGATGGGGCATGCAGGGGCATGCGTACCTGCACAGGAGGCAGGGTGCATGCGGGGGGGGCGTTTGCGCATTGCATTTGGGGGGTTTGGGTGCATGGGCAAGCTTTGGGCACTCAGTCCAGAAAAGGTTAGCCATCACCCTGATAGATCTTTACCCATCTCAGAAGCTCAGCAGGGTTGGTTGTGGTTGTTAGTTGGATGAGAGACTGCCCAAGAATTTGAAACAATATCTTCTTTCAGGAGGAAGAAGACAGTGGAAAACTACTTCCGTAATCAACGGATTTGCAAGGATGCCTTCATCAAGAGCAGGGATCTCCAAACTTAGCAACTTTAAAGACTTGTGGACTTCAGCTCAACAATGGCTGGTTGAGGAATTCTGGGAGTTGAAGTCCAGAAGTCTTAAAATTGCCAGGTTTGGAGATTCCTGATCTAGAGTTATGGTTAGCAGGAGAGCATCTTTGCTTCATATCAAATACTTTATGTTGTTTTCACAGCTGAGCTAATAAACAGGCATGTTTTCATAGCTCAGGAAGGGACTTTGGAGGTCTTCTAACCATAACAGAATAATAGAGTTTGAAGAGACTTTGGAGGTCTTCTAGTCCAACCTCCTGCTCACGCAGGAAACCCTATACCAGTGATGGCTAACTTTTTACGTCACCGCATGCTGACCTGCATGCCAGAAATGGCATGCAAAACCACCTCGCCTGGACCGCGCAGCCTTGCTGGCCTTCACACGCGCAAGCGTGCCAAAACCCGGAAGAGCAGTGTTCCATCGTGCATGCGCGCGCTGGCACCTGAACTTCCAGTTTCTGGCGTGGACGTGCACCCGATGAAAAGCTGGCCATCACGCATGTGCCCGATGGAAACCCGGAAGTTCAGGTGCCGGCACGTGCATGCGTGACAGAACACTGCTCTTGAGGGTTTCAGTGCCCCTCCCTGCGTGAAGGCCAGCTGATGTGTGTGCACAGGAACGCGGAAGAGGAACCAGCGAGGCTGAGCATCCCTCGCAGAATGGTTCTGCATGCCGCTTCCGGCACACGTTCCATAGGTTCGCCAACACGGCTCTATACCATTTGAGACAAATGGTTGTCCAATCTCTTCTTAAAAACTTCCAGTGATGGAGCACCCACAACTTCTGGAGGGAAGTCGTCCTATTGATTAATTATTGTAACTGTGAGGAAATTTCTCTTTAGTTCTAGGTTGGTTCTCTCCTTGATTAGCTTCCATCCATTGCTTCTTGTCCTGCCTTCAGGTCAGTGGTGGGTTGCTACCGGATCACATCGGATCAGGTGAACTGGTAGCGGTGGCAGCAGGAGGCTCCACCCACCTACTCAGACACTTCTGCGCATTCACAGAAGCGCAGCGCATGCACACACACGAGCGAACTGGTAGCGACGGGATTTGGAACCCACCCCTGCTGCAGGTGCTTTGGAGAATAGGTTGACCCCTCTGTTTTGTGGTAGCCTCTTAGATATTGGAATACTACCATCGTTAAACTAGATATACCAACTCAATCTTTATATGTTTTAGCCTTCAGTCCCCTAATCATCTTTGTTGTTCTTCTCAGGCTCTTTTTTTTCTAGAGTCTCAACATCTTTTTACAGATGTGCAGATTGTAGCTGATTCTGACAGCGAGGAGGCTGGTGTGGTCCTGTGCCAGCAGCCTGTGCAGCTGGCACTTGAGTCAGACAATGAGGAGGCTGGAGAAGATGTGGTGCCAGAGGCGGGGATTCAGCCAGGGCCTTCAGAACCTCCAGAAGCTCCTTTAAGTGGACAAAGAGGAGGAGCCTCTTCTCAATGCACGGGCGCACAGAGCGGCCAAAAGGCAGGAGTGGCTCTTCAGGAGGAGGTCTCCTCGAGAGTAAGGCCACTCCCTTAGCCTATTTAAGGAGGAACGCCGACTGAAGCAATTTGTAGGGAACAACTTTAGTTCACTCTACTTCGCGTCTGGATTCTCTGCAAAGTGCTTCTGGGCTTTCTGCCAACCTTCGTAAGATTGTGATTACTTTATCTTTGGTTTCTTGTAGGCTGTTAAGAAAGCTTATTAACAGCCTTTGTTTTGAAAAAGACTGAGTTGTTTTAGTAAATTAAGTTTTGTACAAACTTTGTGTGTGCTGTGTTCTTTGGGGTCCGTAGCTGGGGCAGAACACATGCTTTTTATAGCAAAACTGGATGCAATATTCCAAGCGTGACCTTACCAAGGCCTTATAAAATGGTTCTAACACTTCACATGATTCTATCCCTCTATTAATGCAGCCTAGGACTGTGTTGGCTGTTTTCCCCCTTCAGCTTTTCATGGGAATGTGGATCACGAATGCCAATTTCTATTATATCCAATAATGAATAGAATTAGCTGTGACCTAAATTCGGTATCTGATAATTTAGGAATTCCCCCCCAACTTGCCGAGAAGTAGGAAAACCAAAACTTAAACCATCCCAGTTTGAACATTGCCTATCTCTTCAGCATCATTAAGTTCAGATCAGGATTTGACAGACAAGCATTTTGGTCATTACTGATATAAAAAGGAACATCTTCTTCTCTAGAGAAATCATCGAGGTACGATATGCCCAGAGGAGTAATTGGGGTCTCTCCGATTCCACGTAGCAGATTCCCCAGCAAGACGAAAATCCATGCATAAGATGTAACGATTTTATGGTCACAGTCTGCAAAGAATAACAATCATGGCAAGAAAAGTCATTACGTGGGTAATACCTTTTGCTGCAAAACACAGATCGTCATACTTCTGCAGTCTAGAGTGCAAAATAATGAGTGTGGTGAAACCGAAGACGGAGGTATAATAGGATAAAAATGTGCTTATGATAATATACGACTAGCAATAATATATGACTCTGTCGTTTGTCAGGTTTGGTACAGCAACCAAGCAGGGCAGGTATACATTTCAACGGATAGTTAGGACTGCAAAAAAAGAAAAAAATTACAACCAGCCTGCCTTTCCCTGAGGACTGGTATACTTCACGAGCCAGAAACAGGGCTGAGAAAATATTGTGTTTCCCCAAAAAGAAGACATGTCCCGAAAATAAGGCCAAGCCTGATTTTTGAGGTAGGCCTAAATATATGCCCTCCACTGAAAATAAGCCCCCGTCTCTCTCACTCACACACACACACAGGTCCCTCACCCTGCCCTCACCCTCCCAAGGTAGCCACATCCCTGCAAACTCCTGCACCGCCCGTCCCTTTCGCCGCCCGCGGCACCGACCGTACACCTCGAGCGCCTACTCCTGTGCCATGGTGGCGGCCCGCCTGCTCTCTGCCCCATACCCAAGCACCACATCCACATAGCCTGAGCTACCGAGCGCCCACCACAGCAGCCCCAGTGCAAGCATCGCCGCCCCGGGGCTTCCTTCGTAGGGTGGCCACCGGCGACCAAGCTCAGCCACAAGCGAGGAGCGTTGGCCATGGCTTGGCCAGCTGAGCTGTGTCTGTCGGTGTTGCCCTTGGCGCAGCTGCCTGGCATCTTGCTGCCGGGCACCTGGAAAGAGTAAACTGGACCTGCAGCCTCATCGGCAGGTGCTCCAATCAGTATTCTATTCTTATATTCTATTCTTATTCACTAAATCCGCATTACTATTACTATTACTATTAATCTTCTCATCGTTCGTATAACTCATCTCCTCTCATTTACAACTGTATGACTGTAACTTGTTGCTATATCCTTATGATTTATATTGATTGTTTCCTAGTATGATTCGATTGCTTATTTGTACCCTATGACTGTCATTAAGTGTTGTACCTTATGATTCTTGATGAACGTATCTTTTCTTTTTATCTGCACTGAGAGCATATGCACCAAAGACAAATTCCTTGTGTGTCCAATCACACTTGGCCAATAAAGAATTCTATTCTATTCTATTCTATTCTATTCTATTCTATTCTATTCTATTCTATTCTATTCTACTCTACTCTACTCTACTCTACTCTACTCTACTCTACTCTACTCTACTCTACTCTACTCTACTCCATTCCATTCCATTCCATTCCATTCCATTAATCTAGTCTCGTCTCGTCTCGTCTTGTCTCGTCTCGTCTCATCTCATCTAGTCTATTATCACCATTGTGGCTAACCATCAAGAGATATCCTGTACCAGAAGCAGTGATATTAAAGTGCCATTTCCTGGATGTTTTCATAGTCAGGTGCATCCAAAGAATGATACTCAAATCAGGGTAAATCCAGCCAGCTATACTGTCACATTAGTTGGGTGATGTTCCATCACCTTTTCCATAGATTTGAGCATAGTTTCCACATACACACACTCTATATTTTCTAATGTAAGCTCTTTTTTTATGTGCTTTCGAACTGCTAGGTTGGCAGAAGCTGGGACAAGGAACGGGAGCTCACCCCGTTATACATACATATATTTGGTTAAAAAAAAATCGATGATGGATTTCTTTGCTTAATGCGGGAGACTGATATGCTCTGATGACATAATGAGCTAAGTAAATAAAAGATTAGGGTCACCAAAGTAGGTGAAATTAAAGAGTATTGTTTTGTTGATAATGGGGAGAACTTTGGATTGGATCTTTACCTTAACAGTAACAGAGCTGGAGGGGACCTTGGAGGTCATCTAGTCCAACCCCCTGCTCACGCAGGAGACCTGTACTAGGGATTCGAACCACTGAACCGCCGAGCTTTCTGAGGACCTACGGGACCTACAAAGCTAGCTACAAGTTCTAAAGGACCTTCTTAGAATCTAAATCTGTAATGTTGAATAACCAGAATTGACCATTTTGGAGCAGATTTGTTGATTATGCTTCAATCAATACCAACTCTCAAGATCATGTCCTGCTCCATGAAGAAGTCCCATGTTGAACTTCTCCCTTTTACCTCTCATAGTGTGGTGTCACCATCATCACCTAATGGTATCATTCTGGAGGGAACTTCTAATGAGCAAAGATGACACGTGAGTATGGAAACGTTAGATTCTAATTTATTTTTTTAAAATTTGATTTATATGCTGCCCTTCTCCGGAGACTCAGGGCGGCTTACAATGTGCTAAGCAATAGCCTTCATACTTTTGTATATTTATACAAAGTCAGCTCATTGCCCCCACAACTGGGTCCTCAATTTACCTACCTTAGAAAGGATGGAAGGCTGAGTCAACCTTGAGCCTTGGTGAGATTCGAACCTGCAATAATTGCAGGCAGCTGATGTTAATAACAGGGTCTTTAGACCACTGTACTATCCAATTTGTGGTAAGAGACGTAATATGTTGCAGCGAAGACAAGAATTAGTATATAACATTTTGATTGACAGGCAACTTTAGACCAGCAATTCAAAAGGTATTATTCTTACCTGACCTTGGCATCCCTTTTATCTTGGGCGAATCCTGGGGATTTAATAAGCAGGGGGAGAAACTGGAAATGTTGTTTGATGTGAAGGATATTGTGTCATATTGATAACTGGAAAGGAAAGAGGTTAATCCTAGTGTGTGTTTTTCGGAATATAAGACAAACTTCCCCCACCCCACCCCTAAAAGAGGGTGAAAATTTGGGTGCATCTTATACACTGAATGTAGTCCCACCCACCCGCCAGCCCCCACTTATTATTATTATTATTATTATTATTATTATTATTATTATTATTATTTATATGCCGCCCTTCTCCGGAGACTCAGGGCGGCTTACAATGCGTTAAGCAATAGCCTTCATACTTTTGTATATTTATACAAAGTCAGCTTATTGCCCCCTCAATCTGGGTCCTCATTTTACCTATCTTAGAAAGGATGGAAGGCTGAGTCAACCTTGAGTCTGGTGAGATTAGAACTTGCAGTAATTGCAGGCAGCTGGATGTTAAATGCTGCCTTAATAGGAGGCATTAGCCTGCTACGCCACTCAGGCTCCTACGCCACTTTTGACCTCTGCCTCCCAGCAATTTGCCTCCTTGCAGCAAACAGCCCGTTCCTGTTTCAGTTTCCGCTTCAGCACAGCTTGATTATTTATTTATTGGTTCGATTTATATGCCGCCCTTTTCCGGAGACTCAGGGTGGCTTACAATGCGTTAAGCAATAGCCTTCATACTTTTGTATATGCCTGCTTAGTAGGGCTGTTGGCCCCCCCAAGTGGTGTTCTATTTTAAGTCAGCTTATTGCCCTCACAATCCGGGTCCTCATTTTACCTACCTCGGAAGGATGGAAGGCTGAGTCAACCTTGAGCCTGGTGAGATTTGAACTTGCAGTAATTGCAGGCAGCTGGCAGCTAAGTGCTACTTAACAGCGCTTTAGTCCGCTGCTCCACCAAGGCTCATTGATTAGCACAAGCAGCTGATAATCGGTTGGATCCCAGCTGAACAGCTGATGGCCTCCCAACCATCAGCTGTTTCAGGCTGCAGGGATTGCCATTGCCTATTGCCACCTCCGTGCGCTCCATTTTTGGCCTCCGCTGTTTGCTGTTTGTTGCAAGGAGGCAAATTGCTGGGAGGCAGAGGCAGATTTTTTTTTCTTGTTTTCCTCCCCAAAAAAGGTAGGTGCATCTTATAGTCTGGAGCGTCTTATACTCCAAAAAATACGGTACCTTTTCTCTGGCTGGAAGAAATGAGACATATTTAGCATTTTTAAAAATATACAGTTTACTGTTAGTATGACTATCATGGTTAGTTGTGGCTTATTTTATAATTTTACATTGTCTTGACCACTTTTTATAGTTGTAGATGTTACTTAAGAAGTGACATCTTCTTGATATATATCAACCTTGCAACTCTGAAGATACAAACTTCCCACTGTCATATCGTCACTGCTACCGGTTCGGAAGAACCGGGCTGAACCGGGAGGAACCCACCACTGCTTTTACAATAAAGGTCTTCTACGAAACGAGATGAAAGAGATCTCTTTTTCTCACTCTCATACTTACTATCCCATGAAGAAATGAGGCAATGCCATCAAAAAGCTCCCCAAAGACATGATAAAACAACCAAAGGCGATGATCTTTGGCCGATGAAATTTTGCCCCGAAGTAACTCACAAATGCAATCACCAACAAATTTCCTGGGAAGATAAGATGGAAGGTCTCCGTTAGGGCATGATGCCGTACAGAATGACAGAGTTGGAAGGGATCTTGGAGGTCTTCTAGTCCAGGGATCTCCAACCTCGGCAACTTTAAGACTTGTGGAGTTGAAGTCCACAAGTCTTAAAGCTGCCAAGGTTGGTGACCCCTGTTCTAGTCCAACCCCCTGCTCAAGCAAGAGACCCTGTATTACTTCAGACAAATGGTTGTCCAATCTCTTCTTTAAAACCTCCAGTAGTACCAAAAGCTTCTGGAGGCAAGTCATTCCACTGGTTAATTCTTCTTACTATTAGGCAATTTCTCCTTAATTCAAGGATGGTTCTCTCCTTGATGAGTTTCCATCTTGTTCTGCCTTCAGGTGCTTTGGAGAATAACTTGACTCCTTCTTCTTTATGGCAGCCCCTGAGATAATGGAACGTTGCTATCATGTCACCCCTAGTCCTTCTTTTCATTAAACTAGACATACCCAGTTCCCGCAGCCGTTCTTCATATGTTTTAACTTTCAGACCACTAAATCATCTTTGTCGTTCTTCTCTGCACTCTTTCTAGAGTCCCAACGTCTTTTTTTAAATATCGTGGCTACCAAAACTGGAATGCAATATTCCAAGTGTGGTCTTGCCAAGGCCCCATGCTAAAGTTATACATTTATACCAGTGGTGGGTTTCAATTTTTTTTACTACCGGTTCTGTGGGCATGGCTTGGTTGGCTTGGTGGGCGTGGCTTGGTGGGCATGGAAGGGGAAGGATACCGTAAAATCTCCATTCCCACCCCACTCCAGGGGAAGGATACCATAAAATCTCCATTCCCTCCCTATCAGCTAGGACTCGGGAGGCAGAGAATAGATGGGGGGGTGGAGCCAGTCAGAATTTTTATTACCAGTTCTCCGAACGACTCAAAATTTCCTCTACCAGTTCTCCAGAACTGGTCAGAACCTGCTGAAACCCACCTCTGATTTATACGCTAAGTACACTAAATTTATATTCTAAATAAATAAATTAGGGCATGACAATTGCTGAACGATGTTTAATTCCAGCTGTCAGAGGAATTAAGACCAAGGCAGTTTTTGGGCTTCTGGATACCAATCAAATTTGAACCCTTTTCTCCCAAACCAGAAAACAGTGGTCAATAATATAATACCTATGGCCTCAAGCCTTCCAATTGTCTTCCTGGTTTTGGGTTCCACCTACCCATTTCAAAGCCTCCGTCGATGAAGCCAGCTGTTGAAGAAGGAATGCCAAATCTCCTTTCCAGTTGTGTGAAGGAACTTTTCATCATGGCCCCAGCATATGCTTTACTAAAATACGAAAATGCCAGGGCAGCAAGGAAAACCTGAGAAAAGATGGGATTGAGCGAGAGGGCAGGAGAAAGACAGAAAAAATGAGAACTCTAGTTTTCTCTAGAAAAATGAGACTAATGTTCCCAGGCCTTGAAGGATTCATGATCTTTCCAAGAATAAGTCTAGGTTTCCTCTCCATCTCATCCCACCACCAAAAAAAAGAAAGCTAGAAGATCAGTGGTTTTAGCCATTTTCAATGGCAAAGGGTTATTTTAAAATTGTATATAGATAGTCCTCGGCTTATGACCACGATTGAGCCCAACACTTCTGTTGCTAAGCGAGACATATGATAAGTGAAGTTTTGCCCCACTTTACAACCTTTCTTGCCACAGTTGTAAAGTGAATCAGTAGAGACGTGGCTTAGGAAAGCAACAGCATCCAACAGAAAGAACATAAACCCATAATAAACACACTAACAAACAACAACAAAACAGTAAAACCAAATGACAAACCAAGGAAGACTAAGTCCTTCCTTCCTTCCCTCCTTCCATTTCTTTCTCTTTTCTTCCTCTCTTCCTCCCTGCCTTTCTCTCCTTCCGTCCTCCCTCTCTCCTTCCCTCCCAGCCACCCTCCTTCCTTCTCTCCCTCCCTCCCTCCCACCTTCCTTCCCTCCCTCCATTACTCTTTCTTTCTTTCTTTCTTTCTTTCTTTCTTTCTTTCTTTCTTTCTTCCTTCCTTCCTTCCTTCCCCCCTCCCTCCCTCCTTCTTTCTTTC
>WNWU01000037.1:4983480-5036668 GCA_012654045.1 Ptyas mucosa
TTCTTTCTTTCTTTCTTTCTTTCTTTCTTTCTTTCTTTCTTTCTTTCCTCCTTCCTTCCTTCTTTCCTTCCTTCTTTCTCTTTTTCTTTCTTTCTTTCTTTCTTTCTCTTTCTCTTTTTTGCTTTCTTCCTTTCTCTCTCTCTCCTCCTCCTCCTTCTTCTTGTTCCTCTTGTTCTTCTTGTTCTTCTTGTTCTTCTTGTTCTTCTTGTTCTTCTTGTTCTTCTTGTTCTTCCTGTCAGTCTAAAGCTCTGAAGCTGTTTTGCTGCCTGTGGATTATCTGAACAATTATAAACTAAAACTGGGAAGGCAGCTACGCACTCTTCTGGCTTGGGAACAGGCAGAAATCAGTGCCCGGCATTCTTGAACTGGGAAGCGAGCCAGAATCAGCTGCTCTGACTGAGATTGGGGAGTGGGGGGGGGGGTGGCCAAGGCTGGACCTGTGCGAGGTTGAAGCCCAGCGCCTAAAAATATTTCATGCCAGAACCTGCAACGCTGTTGGATTATCTGGATTTTCTCCTTCCTGTGTTACCGTGGTTTATTAAACATTTTTGGGGGATGTACAACTGTCGCACAGGGTGTGCTCACTAGAATAAAAATATCCATCCATTCATTCTCTTCCAAGCTCTGCCTTGCAAATCTTCACCCTTTCCTTCCCTCGTGAAAGAAGGTTGTGGTTTTTTTTTTTTTAAATTAAATATCGGGAAGTTTGAGATGTTGTGGGTTTTTTCCCAAATTTCTCTCCTTAGTGCATCTGACTTGGCACTTTGATTGGAGACGGGAGTCTGGTTTTCCATCCTTCTGAAGCTTCCCGAGCTTTCCTAACCTCGACGTACAATAGTTCATTTAGTGACCGTTCAAAATTACCGGAGCACTGAAACGTGTGACCCATGACCGTTTTTTCACACTTGTGACCCTTGCAGCATCCCCATGGTCGTGTGATCACAATTCAGACGCTTGGCCGCTGACTCGGATTTATGACGGTTGCGCTTAACCGCTGACCAGGGGTGAGTTCTAAATTTTTTTACTACCGGTTCTGTGGGCGTGGCTTATTTTGTGGGCAGGGCTTGAGGGTCATGTGATAATTATTTAGGATTTAGCAGAGGTACTGGTCTACCAGGCTTTTAACTGCTTGCAGAGCTCTGATCTACCCATTTATTTTTTGCAGGCACTGATCTACTCATGTATTTTTGCAGGCACTGATCTACTCATGTATTTTTGCAGGCACTGGTCTACTCATTTGTTTTCTTTTAACACTGATCCGCTGTAGGGCGGCCCTTTGAAGCCCCACAGCAAGAGTTTAAACAGTTTTTTTCCCTCTAGCCATCAGCTGGGACTCGGGAGGCAGCAATAGATTGGGGGTGGGGCCAAATAAAAGGTAAGAATAATGTGGGGCGGGGGGAGCAGAAGGGCGGGGGGGCAGAACCGGTTCGGTGACGTCATATCGTCACCGCTACCGGCTTGGGAAAACCAGGCAGAACCAGGAGGAACCCACCACTGCCGCTGACCCAATCCGAAAATTGAAAATGAGGCAGGATTATGCATTTGTCAAAAATGTCACTTTCAGTTTAATTTTTTTTGTTTTTTTTTAAAAAATGCAAGTTTTCTGCTCCTTAATTTTGCATAGACTCTTGGGACCAATAACGCTATAGATCAGTGTTTCTCAACCTTGGTAGCTTGAAGAGGGGTGGACTTTAACTCCCAGAATCCCCCAGCCAGCAGCGCTGGCTGGGGGATTCTGGGAGTTGAAGTCCACCCCTCTTCAAGCTACCAAGGTTGAGAAACACTGCTATAGATAGTCCTTGACTTACAACCATTTGTTTAGTGACCCAAGTTATGATGGCGCTGAATAAAGTGACTCATGACTAGTCTTCGCACTGATGATGATGGTTGAAGTTTCCGAAGGTCACATGATGGCCATGTGCATTTTTCCCAGGGGCTACTGACATACAAAGTCAATGAGCAACTCGTATTCGCTTAATGACTCCCTGATTCACTTAATAACCACAGTGATTCACTTAGGGACCTTACCTTAGCCAAAAGGCCATAAAAATCAGGCATCTCGCTTAATGGCCACTTCCCTTTACTGTTGCAGATTCCAGTCGCAATAATGGTTGTAAGTTGTGGATTAGCTGTATTTTGAACCCTGTCCTCTTAATGTTTTACAGGGTTTTTTTTCTCTTATGACCAGCAAGGATTTGGGAGAATCTTTCAGGGCCAGGGAGATTTCTGCGAATTTATAGTAGACTTAGATTATCCTAGTTTTATATAATGGGAGTGTGTATAGTCAAAGCTATGGTTTTCCCAGTTGCAATGTATGGCTGTGAAAGTTGGACCATAAGGAAGGCTGAGCGCCAAAGAATTGTGGCCTTTGAACTCTGGTGCTGGAGAAGACGCCTGAGAGTTCCTTGGACTGCAAGGCGATCCAACCGGTTAGTCCTAGAGGAGATCAACCCAGGGGGGAAATGCTCCCGGTTCAGACCGGATCGCCCAATCCGGTAGCAATGGCGGCGGATGGTTCAGAGAACCGGTAGCAAAAATCCCTGCCCCCCACCCACCCCCCATGCCCAGCTGAGCCGCATGATCACAGAGGCTTTTTTTTTTAACTTTTAAAAGCATTTTTTCTACAACCGCTTCGGTCAAAAAAAATGCTTTTAAAAGTTAAAAAAAAAAGCCTCTGATGATCGCGCGGCTCAGCTGGGATTGTCAGAGGCTTTTCAAAGCATTTTTTTCTGCAACCTCTTCGGCCGATGGCACTCTGACCCATGGCATTATGCAGGCCTCCCTCTTCAGGCCCCATTTTTGTGAAAAACGGGCCCATTTTTGGTTTCCCAAACCCCCCATGTGTTGTGATTTTGCCCTCCCCAGACCCCAGGAGCACTCTGCAGGCCTCCCAAACCCTCTCCAGGCCCCCTTTTTGTAAAAAATGGGCCTGTTTCTGGCAAAAAAGGATGTGCGGGATGGGGTTTCGGGAGGCGAAAAATGGCTGTATTCGGTGTATAAGACGCACCAACATCAGAAAGACCTGGATGTTCTCTCAGATGTTGCACAATATGATACATGATGTCAGATCCGTGTATCTGCCATTCTTTGTGGAAGAGCCTTGGTGGCACAGCAGATTAAAGTACTGTTAAGTAACACCAGCTGCCTGCAATTACTGCAAGTTCGAATCTCACCAGGCTCAAGGTTGACTCAGCCTTCCATCCTTCTGAGGTAGGTAAAATGAGGACCTGGATTGTGGGGGCAATAAGCTGACTTTGTATAAAAAGGAACACCTCTTAGGGGAGCCCGAAAGCCCTACTAAGCAGGTATATACAAAAGTATGAAGGGTATTGCTTAACTCATTGTAAGCCACCCTGAGTCTCTGGAGAAGGGAGGCATATAAATCGAACCAATAAATAAATAAATAAATAAATAAATAAATAAATAAATAAATAAATAAATAAATAAATAAATAAATAAGTAAGTAAGAAGGTGGGGGATTTGGAGTTGTCACATTTAGTTCTTTTCCTGTGTCCTAAGTATCCAATTTCTTGCCTGACCCTCTTTGTATAAACTTTACCCTGATTCATAACCGTTGCCTGGCGCCAGGAATGCCTGGAGAATTCTCACACCTCGGGAAAGGAAAGGGAAGGAGGGGGGAATGAGTGGATTGCAAGATGACCCTGAGAAGCTCTTCGTATCTGTTTCTCAGTGAGGCTGGTGCAATTTGTATTCACACAGGCGGATTGGTCAGAATCCACATTGGAAGGTGGGGAGGGGGTTCCTAATTTCCTTTATCCGGAACTGCATGCCCTGAGGGATCCCAGAGCCTGCTTTGAGTTTTGACTTGCTTTCATCCCTTTCAATAAAAGACTCCTTTTGAAATACAAAGTTCTCAAGAGTTTGTACTTTCTTGGAAGTTGGTCCTCACACATGACCCTGAACTGTTAGGGTTCAGGGACCTAACCCGGAACCCTAACAATGTTCTTCTAGGTCCCATAAGATGACACTGCCTCAGGGAAGGGACTTGGAAGTGGCTCATCCTGTGCAGTGGGATGGACAGAAATAATCAGATACGGGCAGTCCTGCAAATGATATTCTACTGGGAGTTATGGAGAAGAAATTAATATGTTACCTAAAAGCCTTAGAATCATACAGCCTACAAGCTCCTTGACCTCCACATCGTTTGCTTCCCCATCGGAGGCAAGTTGTATCTAGGGATACTCCAAAGTATACTGGGGCAGGGATTCCTGCTGCAGAAAGAGAAGAAAAAAGAAAGGAAGAGAAGAAAAAAGAGAAGAAAAGGAAGGAAGGAAGGAAGGAAGGAAGGAAGGAAAGAAGGAAGGGAAAGAGAGAGAGAAAGAGAGAGAGAGAAGGAAGGAAGGAAGGAAGAAGGAAGGAAGGGGAAAGAGAGAGTGGCGGAGGGAGGGAGGGGAAGGAAAGAAAAGAATTACTATATTTGCATATCAAATATTGTTATCTGTGCATTCTTTACTGGCATATTCATTAGCAAACACTTCCAACTAGACAAGCAAAATTTACTTGGAAAAGACCAACTGTCTGCTTTTTAATGAGTTTTTCATCCCATATTATGGGACGACTGCTGGTCCTGCCTCCTTTTGATTGCTTTGGCACCCATTCCTGACCACGACTGGTGAAAATAAAACTTGCCACTTTGTGGTAAGAAACAAAATTTAAAAATGGAATATATACTGTACCTTAAAATCAAGATATCATTGTTAAAAAAAAAAAACCCTCAAAGAACTCCTGTCTAGAAGATGGGTGGGAATGTCCCTCCCAGACCTATCCTTTTCCCATATGTATAATGGTACATAGTCTCATCCTCTCACTGATCTCCCAAAATTGCTCCAAATTTCCCATCAACATTTGTTAGCAGGTTGCCAATACAAGGTAGTTTGCCTAATTAATTTTCATCCCCCAGAAAACAAAAGAAAGTTTGTGTTAAGGCTGTCTTGGCTGAACACATCTACCCCCAACTGTTCTTCAGATATCTTTCCAAGTGGTCAAAAATTTGACCCTGTCTCCTGACATTCTTGTCAATGCTTGCTAGAATTCCTCAAATTTGCAGTGGCACAATTGAGCAGGCCCTAGGAACTGTAATACAAGTCTCAGGATCCATTTCCCATCTTGGCTGGAGAATATCATTTTCCCAAGTACAGGTAATTCGCTTAGTGACCGTTTCAAGTTACAACGGCACTGAAAAAAGTGACTTACTGCCATTTTTTCATTACAATTGCAGCATCCCTATGGTCACAGGATTTACATGCAGATGCTTGACAACTGACTCACATTTATGACGGTTGCAATGTCCAGGGGTCATGTGATCAACTGTTGCGACCTTCCGACCAGCAAACTCAAGGGGGAAATCAGATTCACTTAACAACCGGGTTACTAATTTAACAACTGCAGTGAATCACTTAACACAGGTGGCAAGAAAAGTCGCAAAATGGGGACAAAACGCACTTAACAAACGCTGCCCAGTTAGCAACATAAATTTTGGGCTCAATTGTGGCTGTAAGTTGAGGACTACCTGTACATCTCGGGGTCTATATCTTAGGGCTAGTATATTTTAAATTAAGAATATAGATGAGAATTAGAAAAAAACAGGGAACTTAAAAAGCTAAACATGGTTGGATGTGTTCAATCCAGTGGTGGGATTCAGCCGGTTCGCACCACCTCGGGAGAACCGGTTGCTAACTTTCTGAGCAGTTTGGCAAACTGGTTGTTGGAAGAAATCATTAGGGCAGAGAACCGGTTGTTAAATTACTTGAATCCCACCACTGGTTCAATCTCTAGATGGGAGGAGATCAGGAAGTCTCAGGACTGTAGACTACACTAGGAAGTTAAAAAATAATCTGTTGTAGCCTGTTGGCCGCCGGCCCCTCCAGCAGCTGAATCAGAGGAGGAGGAGGAGGCGTGGGGGTCAAGGTCAGCATAAGGGCAAACTGGGAGCTCCGAGGGGGAAGAGGGAATGAAGCTGGCAGAGAGAGAGAGACAGAGATGGAACCTGGGCCATCTGTCAGTCCTCAGATGGAGAGTCAACAGCCCGCAGGTCTGAAGGTGGCTGATGAGGAAGAAGAGAAACAGCTGGGTCCAGTGCCTGATGCACGGATGTGCAGAAGGCAGAGGAGAGGAGAGCAGTGGAAATCCATGGGCCGATCCTTGGGAAGGAAGAGCCACCGCTGCTAGCAAGGCTCCACCCTAGCTCTGGGGATAAAAGGCAGGGGGTAGAGATGAATAGGTGATAGCAGACAACTATTCATCTTCTGGCTGGACAGACTTGTTGAGAGAAATTTTTTGCCGGGGCTGCCGGTGCTCCAAATTAAAGGAATCTTTGAGTTCACATCAGAGGGTTTGTCGTGTTTGGGGAGCTGGGTCAAAACATCATCCTTGCAGAAGGCAATGGTGGACCACTTCCATACAGTTGTTAAGAAGGTTCGATGACTATAGTTATGTAGTCATTAGAATTTGTACTCACCTGCAAAGAGATTTTACCTTTTACTTACCAAGGACTCTTACAGTTAAAGTATAGATGCCCAGGGCAAAAGATTTCAACTGAGGATTAATGCATCTGAAATATATAAAATAGAAGAATCACATAAAGTATGCAAAAGGAAACTCTGAAAGCGTGGGAAAAGATTAGAGACAAAATGCTTTGGACTGAAGAAAGAAAAAAATTAAAGCATTTAGCCACAATGCAGAGGACCCACGGAGACAAAAGGGAGATATTTGAAGAAATAAAAACAAAACAGCTTGTCAAATTTTACACACAGGAGTAGCTCTACTACTATATGTTGGGACTGAGTTACAGCCAATGGCACAGGAAGCTTTGTGCTGATAGAAGAAAAAATGGAAACATAGAGAACTGATGGCAGGAAAAGACCCGGTGGTCCATCCAGTCTGTCCTTTGAGTTTTTCTTTGTTTTTTTTCTTTTTAATTAATTAATTTTAATTACCATTTATTTATTTTTTACTTTATTTATTTTTAAAAAATTTTTGTCAGATGATAGACGTGTTTATCCCAAGCATATTTACACTCAGTTATTGATGATACTGTAGAAAGTTAGCACCCATCCCTTCTAGAAGAATGAAATATTTTAGGAAATATTAAAAAGGCAGGATAAAATATTTCCCCTAAAAGAGAAATAAAAATCTTAAAGGAAACAGAACCCCAGAATCCTTGTGAACCGGTAGCAATGGCGGTGGGAGGCTCCGCCCACCTGCCCCAATGTCATCACTCACGATCTGCGCATGCGCACACCAGATTTTTTTACTATTGGTTCTGTAGGTGTGGCTTGGTGGGTGTGGCATGGCTTGGTGGGCGTGGCTTGGTGGGCATGGCAGGGGAAGGATACTGTAAAATTTCCATTCCCACCCCACTCCAGGGAAAGGATCCTGTAACATCTCTATTCCCTCCCCACTCCAGGGGAAGGATACTGCAAAATCTCCATTTCCTCCCAATCAGCTGGGACTCAGGAGGCAGAGAATAGATGGGGGCGGGGCCAGTCAGAGGTGGTATTTACCTTTGAGGTATTTACCTCAAAATTTCCGTTACCGGTTCTCCAGAACTGGTCAGAACCTGCTGAAACCCACCTCTGGTGCACATGCGGCCCTCCCAAGCTCGGTTTTCAGTGGCAGAGAGTTGCAGGAGGTCGTCACCGCCAAAAATAGAGCTCGGGAGCATGTTTTCGCTGGCAGAGCACTCAGCCAAAGTCTATATTTCAGACCACAGTCGCCCACCCAAGTGATGTTAAGCTGGCCACGCCCAGCCAGCCACGCCCCCCCCCTCCCAAGATCAAACACAGCCCTGATGTGGCCCTCAGTGAAATCGAGTTTGACACCCCTGAGTTAGGGTGAAGCATTGAACCTGTTGAACTGAATTTCAATGAATCAAAGGGTTCATGTTTGCAATTTGAGCAAAGTTATCAGTCCAGATTTACCTGTACAAAGGCTTGTATTTTGTAAGGTTAACAGAATGCATGGATTCCTAACTAGCTGAGATTTATATACACACTATAGTACGTGTGTTACCCAGGAGAAAGCATTTTCATCCACCTGAAAAAAGTACAGTTGCCGATATTAGAATATGACTGCCATCTGTAGGATGCTGGAAAAATTACTCCTGCGATTAAACTTCCAAGAGTGTGGGGTTTGTTTAAACTATCTCTAATTCCCAGAAATATTTTAGAACAGACTGAGATCAGGTGGTATTTTAGTCCTTTTAAATCCCTTCCCTAAGGGGAAGTAGTAAGGAGCAGGAGAAGAGAAAAAGAAAGTAAGAAGGAAGGAAGAGAGGGAGAGGGAAGAGACTGAGAAGAAAGATTGCTGTTTAACAAAAAAGAGGAAATGGAAGAAAGGCAACCCCGAACACACATATGAATATATGAAGATAAAGGAGAAATTGTTAAAAAATAAAAGAGAATAAATGTAAACAGGAAAATTAGAATTTGAGAGCGAATGAAGATGTTGTTTATATAAATGAATATAAAAATATTGAGATATGAATTAAAGAAAAAATAGGGGAAAAAGGAAGATTTTGGCAAAAATTGTAATTGAGTAAAATGTATTTGAACTTGAAAAATTGTATAAGATAAGAAATGGCCAATACTCTGTTCAAAAAAAGATGCGGGTGAATGTGGGGGGGAAAATCAATAAAACTTGATTAAAAAAAAATAATAATAAATCCCTTCCCTTCATTTCCAGTGTTTAATTTAATACAGCAAAATTCAGTGCCTGAAGATCTTCTTCAACATGTGAACTATTATTAGTTTATAGCACATATTTAATATTATTAATAAAATCAGGAGTAATCGTTTTGGTTGTTGTTCTGCTTGAAATAAGAGAACAAAACTATACAGAGGCATGTAAATAAATAGAAAACAGATGCACATAATAAAAAGAAAACATATTTCATTCAGATAAGTTGACTTAAATGTCATCATTTTTATAGCATCAGTTTGCATTTTATCTCACAAATACAGTGACCAAATATCCTTCATTATAAATGACAAGCCTTTATTTCAGAATATCCAAATCTATCCTTTGGATTTATTTATTTTTCAAAAACTCACTTTTGGTCTTTTAACTTTTACTGCATAAGTGATAACACTTAATACAGTCTTTCACATCCATGTGAAAAATATGGAAATTGAACTGTCTTTTAAAAATAAATTTACATATGTGGTGTAATTCTTAGGTATCTTTAATAGAATATACATTTTTGCTTACATTTGGCCCCAATGTGTAAATTTGCAGGAACGCCAGACAATTTTTATATGGATCATCATCTATAAAAGATTTGAAATCCCCTCTCGCTTGTGAAGTAGTCAAACTCTATGTTGCCATGAAAATAAGGCATAACTGATCACAACTGGTCACAAAGACTTGTGTTTATTCATCATTTCAGGTTCATTACATGTTAGCTATCTTGTTCCAAATGATTTCTGTTTTTACTTCATAGATTAAAATATTTTAGATTTATACCTGCACATAACATACCATTATAGTTGCATATGTTACGTTTTTATTACAGAGATTCCTTGTTATGCTTGTATTTTATCTCATCCTTGAGATCCTTATCTCATCCTTGAGATAAAATCCTCTTGATTTTACAGTACTTTTGTCTTGTATATTTTCAAAACTTGTTGGTGATTGACAAATATTATTTTATTTGATCATAAAAAGTAAAGGTAAAAGTTCCCCTCGCATATATGTGCTAGTCATTCCCAACTTTAGGGGGTGGTGCTCATCTCCATTTCAAAGATGAAGAGCCAGCGCTGTCCGAAGACGTCTCCGTGGTCATGTGGCCGGCATGACTAAATGCCAAAGGAGCACGGAACGCTGCTATCTTCCCACCAAAAGTGTTCCCTATTTTTCTATTTGCATTTTTTACGTGCTTTCGAACTGCTAAGTTGGGAGAAGCTGGGACAAGTAACGGGAGCTCACCCCATTACGTGGCGCTAGGGATTCGAACCGCTGAACTGCCAACCTTTCTGATCGACAAGCTCAGTGTCTTATCCACTGAACCACAGCATCCCGGTGATGGTATGAGCCCCAATACAAAGACAGAACAAACGTGCCAGAATAAACCAGTTTGATTTAAAAGATAAAGGCATACACCATGAAAAGTTAACTACCATTCCATCTTCATAAAATGAAAATGTGCTTAGCTCTCCAGACAAAAGTTCATCATCTATCAGACTAGCCAACAAATCTTCCATGTGCTTAATATATTAGTAAATGTTGAACATATGCCTAAGACACGTTGTAGGAGCCAAAATCTGTTTTATATAGTTGCTTCATTAGGGGAAAAGGGTCTACCTTGGTATTGGTTTCTATTTCTATTTGCACAAATGGGCCATTTGATTAAAAACACATGCTCTTCCTTCCTTAAACCATATTTTAGTTTATTTTCCTCAAAAACGTTCCCCTTCAGGACTCCAAAAGCAACATCAATTTGTCTTTTAAGTAGGTCTCTTCAGTCAATATATTTGGTTTCTGAAAACTGAGCAATTTAGCTACAGATCATCCATAGAGAACTGTAAATCTTGAGATACAATAAATGTAAGGTTATACCAAAGAGCAGCTATATGGTTTCTAGTTTTCCCTCATGTTCTATATATCTGCTAGTCCATGTCCTACATCATTAAATCACTTTGTGTTTTGATGCCTTTTTACTGGGGGGAAAAAAACCCCAATGAAATAGGGGACTGGAAAAATACAAAAAACTACGTTGCTATGAAGTGACATTATGGGAAAACCTGATATATAGCTTATGGGTTTACAGAAAAATCTCCAGCAGTTAAAAATATTCATTACCTGAGAAGCAAAATATATCCTGGAGTGCCTCCAACTGATAAGGTATAGGAAGCGATTACAGATATCACCAAAAAATAGAGAAACATTTTGGAGCATTCCTTTCCTTGTGGACAAGGACCCAAGACAGCTGAAAAATGCCTTGATGAAGCCTCTGGAAAGTCCACACAGCTACAGTCATAAAATATCTGAAACGAAGCAGAAATAAGTACAGTATGGGCTCATCCCCAGTGCTTAAATTTGAAGCAAGCTAAAAGGTTTACAATCAAATCAGAAGTAGCCAGGGGCGGACTGCTGGGCGTTCGCAGGGGTTCGGGAGAACCCCTAGCTAAGATTCTGTGCAGTTCAGAGAACACCCAATTCCCACTCCTGGATGGCCCCTCACACCCCTCCCCTCCCAGCCCGTTTTGGATGCAGGTAAGTGCAGGGCACGCACGAAGGCTCGGAGAGGGCAAAAAATGGGCCTACCAGAAGTTTGGGAAGGCCGGAAACCAGCCCGTTTCCGGTCTCCAGAGGGCCTTTGGAGCCTAGGAACTGTTTTCGCCCTCCCGGAGGCTCGAGGAAAACCTCTGGAGCTTGGGGAGGGCAAAAATGCCCCCCCCCCACTGTGGTACAGGATGTCGAGTAGGCCATGCCCACCATGGTCACATCCACCCAGCAATTGGGCAGAGAACTCCTTGCTAAAATTTTTGAAGCCCACCCTTGGAAGTAGCTGAAGATGTCTAGTCTAGTGAAAAGAAGGGCTAGGGGTGACATGATAGCAGTGTTCCAATATCTCAGGGGCTGCCACAAAAAAGAGGGAGTCAAGCTATTCTCCATAGCACCTGAGGGTAGGACAAGAAGCAATGGATGGAAACTAATCACCAAGAAGACCTCATCTGATAGTTTGTAGACTTTGAACCAGGTGAAACAAGAAGGTGTTTACCGTGTTTTCCCCACTTCCATTGGATGTTTTACAACCAGCCAGACAAGGTGAGATATACGTGATCCCATTTTCTCCACATATAGGGTCCCACTCATTTTTGGAGCATGCACATCCTGCATTGCACTCTGAAAACAGAGTTTGTTCATAGGAGGAGATTGGCTTGTTGCTAGCGGAGAAAAAGAGAAAATACTGCAAGATCATTGTAGGTTGTTTCTCAACAGCATGGAGTGACTGGACCCATGTAGGATCCTGACATTAAAAGTCTCCCTTTTAATAAATGTTATCGGTTAGAAAAGATGCTACCCACTCTCCTTTCCAATATGAACCAAGAAATGATCCAGCAGATAAGAGGGATCATTGTGTCCATGAACAACATTCGATCAAGACAGGAAGCTCTTTTAAGCTTTTTCCATCTCAGTCCAGAAGATTCTTCATTGAGAAGCCATTATGATCCAACTCTAGCAATTTTTGATATGGTCCTGATCGTTTTGGAAGAGCAAAGTAAAGATTGCCCAAAAACACCCTCCAAAAAACACCCCTTCCTGAGTCAGTGGTGAGCAAACTACAGTCTTCAGGGTATTGTCGGTTTACAACTCACAGCACCAGGTACCTAATTATTATAGAAGATGATCACCCAATTCACACAGAAAGAACTTCAGAAATCTCATCTGAACTTCGGGAGTTCACCATGGAAGACAATGACATAATTTAACAAGGTAACTACTATAGTGTGAACTATCTGCTCGCGCTGTCCAATGGAACTTACCCCTCATAGGAGATGGTCAAGCCTGCCACCTCTGCATTTTTGCAACCAGTTGTGAAAAGGGTGAGGAGTAGTAGGTAGCCAAGGAAGGATGAGGTCAAGGAAAGCTTGGCTGCCCCCAACATGTTCAGCCTGAACTTCTTCATGAACAAGCCTCCAGAGAACATCCCAAGAGCTACAGCAGGAATGTTGATGAGGCCTACGGTACCCACCACCCCCGAGAAGAAAATGAACACAGTTATTTTTTAGGAACTACTGGGATTTGACCAAGAAGTGTTTGTTATCTTCTTTTGTCCCATTCTTCAGAACACTTTATGTATTGCATCCGCCAAACTAATCCCGGTATTCCTGCGGAGTGAGGACAGACACGGGCTGCAATGGGCACGCTTCTGTTGTCATTGAGCAAGGGTGTCAAACTCAATTTCATTGAGGGATGCATCAAGGTTGTGTTTGACCTCGGGAGGGTGCTTTGTGTGTGTGGCCACTCATGTCGGAAGCACCTGTGGTGGCCAAGTGCTAAGGCAGGACTTCCTCAGACCCTCCCTCACTGTCATTATAATCTCCTTCCTTCCTTCCTTCCTTCCTGCCTGCCTGCCTGCCTGCCTGCCTGCCTTTTCTTCTTTTTCCTTCCCTCTTCATTCTCCTTTCTTCTTCCTTCCCCTCTTTCTTTATTTTTCCTTCCTTGCTCTCTTCCCCTCTTTCCTTCTTTTCTCTTTCCCTTTCTCCTTTCCTGTCCCTTCTTACATTCTCAAATGCAAAAGGGGAAACATTTCTCCTCTTGCTTTGTTTTTAGTTTGTTTTGCTAGTGAAAATGGAGCTCGGGGGGGGGGGGGGGATGGCCCTCCCAAGCTCTGTTTTTGCTGGCAGAGGCGCCATGGGCCAGTCCTTTACTGTTTCCAGGGCGGCTCCACGGAGCACCCTGAGGGCCGGATCTGCCCCGCGTGCCTTGAGTTTGACACTCCTGTCATAGACGGCTTCATCTTTCAGCTTCTTTAGAGGGAATGGACATTCTGTGCAGGGCAGGGGTGGGTTCTAATTTTTTTTACTACCGGTTCTGTGGGCGTGGCTTATTTTGTGGGCGTGGCTTGGTGGGGGTAATGTGACTGGGTGGGCGTGGCCAACTTTTTTTTTTAACTTTTAAAAGCATTTTTTCTACAACCTTAAGAGGTTGCAGGAAAAAAATGCTTTTAAAAGCCTCTGACGATCAGGCAACTCAGCTGGGATCAGCAGAGGCTTTTAAAGGCATTTTTTTCCCCTACAACCTCTTTTTTTCCCCTACAACCCCTCTTCGGCCAAAGAGGTTGCACAAAAAAATGCTTTTAGAAGCCTCTGACGATCAGGCAACTTAGCTTAGAAAAATGCTTTTAAAAGCCTCTGACGATCCCAGCTGAGCCGCGGGATCATCAGAGGCTTTTTTTTTAACTTTTAAAAGCATTTTTTTGGCCGAAGAGGTTGTAGAAAAAATGCTTTTAAATGTTTTTTTTAAAAAAAGCCTCTGATGAGGTAGATGGGGTAAGCGAGCGGCAACCGGGTTGGGAAGTGGTTCGGGGGCATGGCCAGCCAATGTTATTACCGGTTCTCCGAACTACTACAAATTTTTACTACCGGTTCTTGTGAACCGGTGCAAACTGGGAGCAACCCACCACTGATGCAGAGGTAGTATTCACTTACCTTCGCTACTGGTTCACAAATGTGAATGCATGTGCCACCTCTGCACATGCTCAGAGCATCAAAAATGGGACATGATGACGTCCGGGCAAGTGGGCGGAGCCTCCCGCAGCCGCCACTACCAGTTTGCCTGAACCGGATAGAACCGGCTAAATATTACCACTGATTCTGAGGAGTCTAGATTCTTTTTTCCTTCTCTAAGTATGAAAACACCAATTTTAGATCTTTGTGAGCAAAAAGCAAATAATCACACCACCAAACTCTGGCTGTTTGCCACTAGATTTTGACAGTGTAGTCCTGGGAACTTTTGGGGGGTGCAAACAAGTTTTGTGGGGGACTCTCTATGTAGCTCAATGGCTGCAAATCAATCTTCCCTATATTACACTATAGTTTTTAACAGAGCATATTATCTGGACCTGTTTTAATTACTTGTATTGTAATGCGGTAAGTTAACAACAATAAATATTTTGCATATTCCTTATAAATGTGATCAACTCTATTCTTTCTGTTTTCACAATCCCGAAGTGTTTCACACATAGCTGAAGGCTTAGCCCTGAGAAAAGCTTAAAATACAATGGAAAGTACTGTGTTATGGGTAAGAAGAATTGTTTCTAAATGCCTCTACTTCTCTTGAAACAGCATTTTCAAATTATGCTACAATTTAAAAGGTGGCAGCCCAAGAAATATAGTTTCCTAACTTCAAGGAATTCACACAATAATTGGGTCATTTACAAAAACAAAAACAAAACCTCTAATTGCAAACAAACCAGATTAACCTCTCTTAATCCTCTATGAAAAATTAAGTATCTTCTTTGATCAGATATTTGGCCTAATATGGCAAAAATAAGGGACGCGGTGGCTCAGTGGCTAAGACGCTGAGCTTGTCGATCGAAAGGTCGGCAGTTCAGCGGTTCGAATCCCTAGTGCCATGTAACGGGGTGAGCTCCCGTTACTTGTCCCAGCTTCTGCCAACCTAGCAATTCGAAAGCACGTAAAAATGCAAATAGAAAAATAGGGACCACCTTTGGTGGGAAGGGAACAGCGCTCCGTGCGCCATTGGAGTTTAGTCATGCTGACCACATGACCACAGAGACATCTTCGGACAGTGCTGGCTCTTCGGCTTTGAAACGGAGATGAGCACTGCCCCCTAGAGTCGGGAATGACTAGCACATATGTGCGAGGGGAACCTTTACCTTTATCTTTATGGCAAAAAACAATATTATCCAAATCTGGCAATTTCCAGAGGTATGGACCTTGCCTTCCAGAACTCAGTTAGGGAGTAGAATTCTACCATTCTGGATGTTGTAAAGGGTGGAAAATCTGACATAGCTGATTTTAAGGGCTCCCTTCAGGAAAGGGTGCTTTCACGAACCTCTAGGAATTAGAAATGGACAAGACTCCAAGTTGTTTCTGATTAATGCTAACTTTCCCTACATTTTCCTGTGCCTACAATTAGCTACAGGTAGCAGTCATATGTTCTCAAATTAGCCAGCTACAAAAATAAGCGCGGTCCATTAAATGTGCCAGACAAAAACAGACAAACAGGAAGATAGAGCTACAGTGTGTTAACTTTATGTATCTGTATCACAGCTGTGCAATCATTTTTTTTTCCAGTCAAAGGGCTGTTTTTACCCTTTGAGAGGCATAGCAAGCCAAGGGACACATACATGCAGCCAAGATAAAGACTCAATTTGATTTGATGTATAAGTGACTTAAAATTACATTAATTAAAAAAATATATACGATTACTTCTCCAAATAATGATTTCCCTCTCTGGCATCTATCAACCAGAAGTGGGTTTCAGCAGATTCTGACCAGTTCTTGAGAACCGGCAGCGGAAATTTGGGGTAGTTTGGAGAACCGGTAGTAAAAATTCTGACTGGCCCCGCCCCCATCTATTCTCTGCCTCCCAAATTCCAGCTGATCGGGAGGGAATGGAGATTTTACAGTATCCTTCCCCTGCCATGCCCACCAAGCCTCGCCACGCCCACCAAGCCACACCCACAGAACCGGTAGTAAAAAAATTTGAAACTCACCACTGCTATCAACATTGTCATCAAGCCTTGGATTATGGACCTTTTTTTCTATGCGTATTAAACCCTCAAACAAAGTAACATCTGCTTCATTCCCAGCTGCAAGAACTTCAACTGTACCTATGATAAAATTGGTCTTGGAAGATGATTGCCCAAACTGTTGTTCAATATATTTTGGCTTATAAGTCACCATGCCAATGAGAGAATTGAATTGGATGATGCTAGAGCAGAGATATAAGAAGTAAACTGGATTTCCAAAGAGGCTTTTCAAGGAAGGCAGGAACTCTAGAAAAGAAAATGGATATGTGTCGGTGGGACAGAAGTGAGAAATGAACACCGATGACAACTTCTTTTTCAAAATCGGTTGACCTGGTAACAACTGTTCATGGAAAATTGGAAGGAGACTTAGTCATACTCAGATCCTTTCCACACAAGAAATATTCATAATATATTGCTTTCTCTTTTTGTCATTTAGGACAGGGGCCTCCAACCTTGGCAACTTTAAGACTTGTGGACTTCAACTCCCAGAACTCTGGGAGTTGAAGTCCACAAGTCTTAAGGTTGCCAAGGTTGGAGACCCCTGATTTAAGAGGCCTTTGACTTTTGCTGCAAAACGTTTATCTCCATCAAAGTGCCCACAGCCCTTGCAATGGTCAGTATGTGGGTCACTGCAACTCACATAAAACTCAAGTTGAATCCATTCAGGATCCCACTGCCAATGGGTCAATTGAGTTATACTTGTTGTCTTAGTTAGATGTAATTCATCTGTTGTCCTACAGATATTTTGGACTTCATAACCAGTGGTGGGATTCAAATGTTTTTACCACCGGTTCTGTAGGCATGATTGGGTGGTCATGGCTTGGTGGTCATGTGACTGGGTGGACATGGCCAACTTGACATCACTCACATTGAGGGGTCCCTCACCTGGCCCCTTTCCTCCCATCCACTCCTTGTCACGCCCGGCCTCAACGTATCTATAGTTCTGTAAAAATGTTGTTCACATTTTTTTCGACTTTATTATCTGCATCTACATACCACAGATGTACTTTCATGGACCACTGAAAGGAGGAAATGGCTCACATGCTTTGCCCAGGAGTGTGATAGGCAGGTCACAAAACAGGCTTTTGAGAGGCTGCCACAAAGAAAGGAGGGCGCAATATATTTTCCAAAGAAGCAGAAGGCAAAACAAGAAGCAATAGATGGAAAGTAAACAAAGAGAGAAGCAACCTAAAACTAAGGAGAAACTTCCTGACAGTAAGAACAATTAACCAGTGGAATTGGCTTTAGATTGAATGGTCAATAGCAAGTAGTTATGAGAACTACATTGCAAAGCTTCTGAAGGACATCGGGTTGTCTGCACCAGTTCTCTTGTTCAGAGCAAGGCAGTACTTTGTGCTGAGACTATTCATTCATTTATTTTTATTTTAATTATTTATTTGTATCCCACCTTTGTTACTTTTAAAAATAACTCAAGGTGGTGAACATATCCAACACACCTTCCTCCTCCTATTTTCCCCACAACAACCACCCTGTGAGATCGGTTGGATGGAGAGAAAGTAACTGGCCCAAAGTCACCCAACTGGCTTTCATATTTAAGGTGGGGCTAGAACTCACAGACTCCTGCTTTCTAGTCTGGTGCCTTAACCACTAGACCAGGGGTTGGCAACCTGTGGCTCTGGAGCCACACGTGGCTCTTTCATTCCTCTGCTGCGGCTCCCTGTTGCTGGTTGGCTCCACAATTGATAGGACTTTCAGTTAGGACAGGTAGAGGAAAAAGGACACCGCGCTAGGAAGAGATTCTATGGTGGGGGAACCAGACTTCTGGTCGGCTCCAGAATTGAACAGGGGACTTCCGGGGGTCTTTGAGTGTTTAAGGTAGCCGACCCCTGCACTAGACCAAGCTGGCTCTCCAAACTAGTTCTCCAAATTACCAAACTAGCGATGTAGAAAATGACCACCAAAGTGTCCAACAATGGATTAGTTTATTAGCCAGATTCCCTCACCTTTTGCCATCTTGAGAAAATTGACTTGGGTTTGGTAGTCCTTGTTATCTTCTGCAATGAACCTGGATTGCTCAGTAGAATCTTTTTGGATCTCAGGCCTTGGAAGATGCTTGGGTAAGAACCAGAAGGGGATTGCGGCAAGGATGCTGACCAACCCAGCAATTAAGTAGCCAAGCCACCAAGCTCCTACCCATTGTGGGTCTTTGTGAGTGATGGCTATGGTGTCTAAGAAGAGAAATGAAGGGGATTTTTTAAAATCAGTATGAATTATTAAATACCAACATGATTTTTAATATTGAGTAGAGATGGATTAAGGTAGTCTGGGCAGTCAATAGATCTTAAATCGATATTTTTGTACTTGCTCAAAGCCTTCCTGATCACATCCCTTAATTCTGGCAATGTGGTTTGGTACGATCATTTTCCGGCAAATTACAGTTTCCATTTAAGTGAGTTTTTCTCCTTTAATATGGAGGCAAGAATTCCTGTCAGTTACAACAATTAATCAGTGGAACCGGTTGCCTGCAAAGGATGTGGGTGCTGCATCACTGGAGATTTTTAAGAAGAGACTGGACAGTCACTTGTCTGGAATGGTAGAGGGTCTCCTGCTTGAGCAGGGGATTGGATTAGAAGACCTCCAAGGTCCTTTTCCATTCTGTTATTCCATGATTTGGGGGATTTCCCCCTCCTACTTTTTCCTGCTGGTCTCAACTATTTTGATACCAAGATGATACCCACAAATATTGTCATTGCTTTTTGGGGGGGACAAACTCACTGTAGTGTTATGCCTTTCCCACTACAACTTCAGAAAACTTTATCCACTCTTTGTTTTCATAGCGCGTGGTTTGATTTTGGTGTCTTAGTCAAAAATAACTTGGGCATTTTGATGTGTACAAAGACTGCCATTCATGCTCACCCATGTCTACGAAGCCAATGTCCACATACAGCTTGGCACACAAGGATCCCAAAAGAAACCCCAAAATGGGACCGATAATTGCAACTGTCTGAACACATCCTGTCAAGAAAGCGGAAAGGCAGATCAGACCGAAACGAATTCAGCTTGATCTTTTGAAGAAAGAGAAAAACTTTTAAATTGAGAAAATAAAGTAAAAGAAAAGAGCAAAATGCTGCAAAATAGGAATAGTACTTAGACCTATATACCACTTTGTAGTCCTTTAAAGCCCTCTCTAAGTGGTCAACATATTGCCCTCAACAAATCTTAATCTTAATCTCATAAATTTAGAGTTTTAATTTTAGGTTCAAGACCAAATTACTTAACTGTATTTTAATCAATCTTTAAAATATTTGTATTACATGTATTTTATCATTTGACTGTACACCGCCCTGAGTCCCCCGGGAGTAGAGGGGTATATAAATATAATAAATAATAAATAATAATAATAACAATCTGGATCCTCATTTTATGGAAGGATGGAGTCAATCTTGAGCCCCATCAGGATTGAACTTCTGGCTGTGGTCAGAGTTAGCTTCCAATACTTCATTCTATCTACTGCGCCATCAAGGTTCCTAATACAACTATGAATATAGTCAGTAATATATAACAGAGCATTAATGGTATAACATCAACAAAACCGATCTGAATAACTAACTCTGAAAGGGACCTGTTTTCCCTAATATATGTATTAGGGACACGGTGGCTCAGTGGCTAAGACGTTGAGCTTGTCGATCGAAAGGTCGGCAGTTCAGCGGTTCAAATCCCTAGTGCCGTGTAACGGGGTGAGCTCCTGTTCCTTATCCCAGCTTCTGCCAACCTAGCAGTTCAAAAGCACGTAAAAAATGCAAGTAGATAAAATAGGGACCACCTTTGGTGGGAAGGTAACAGCGTTCCGTGCGCCTTTGGCATTTACTCATGCCGGCCACATGACCATGGAACTGATCTATCAAAACTATTCTTGCATAAAGAATTGCTTTAATTACACCAGAGGTCCTCAACCTTGGCAGCTTTAAGACTTGTGGACTTCAACTCCCAGAATTCTCCAGCCAGCTCCCAGCTGGCTGGAGAATTCTGGAAGTTGAAGTCCACAAATCTTAAAGCTGCCAAGTTTGAAGACCTCTGAGTTAGACAAAAAAGTGAAGATGGAGAGAATTATCTTTCTTTCTTTTTTTGTCTTCAACAGTACCAATGTAGAAGGGCACACTCGCTTCTGGGGTGTAGTCATCAATATATGCGATTCCCAAAGGCTGGATCGGTGTTTCTCCGATTCCCCGTAGTAGGTTTCCCAGCAAAACGTAGATCCACATGGAAATGCCAGCTTCTTTTTCGCACCCTGGACACACAGAGCGAGAAGCTCAGAGATGCTGTCTGATAACATCCGTAGATCAAGAACGACAACCCTGTTGCTTATATGTAAGTCCAAGTAGGTGCCTGAATGCCTACCAGGATGGGAGACCACTAAGAAATTCCAGGGTTAGATTAGAAATCAGAAACACTGCCTGAAGGATGGCAGTGACAATTGATTGGCATCAGTGGTGGGTTCTAACCGGCTTTACTACCGGTTCTCTCCGTGCATGCGTTTCACGCACGATCGCCGCAATTGCTCCGTGCAAGCGCATTGAGAATCTGCCCAGCTGAGGTGTGGAAATCCACTCTGCCACACCTATCAGCTGGGCTAAAAAGGAAGAAATAAAAGGTAGGAATAACGACGGGGCGGGTGGGAGGGCCCAGCTCCCGGACAAAGAGAACCGGTTCGGTGACGTCATATTGTCACCACTCCCGGCTTGGCCGAACTGGGCCAAACCGGGCCGAACCGGGCTGAACTGGGAGGAACCCACCACCGATTGGCATACAGATAGCTCTTGACTTACAAGCACAATTGAGACAAAAACTTCCATTGCTAAAGTAATGTGATTGCTAAGTGAGTCGTATTCGATATTATGGTCTTTTTTTTTGCAAGGTTGTTAAGCGAATCATATGGTCGTTAAATGAATGCAGCTTCCCCCATTGACTTTGCTTGTTGGAAGCCAGCTGGAAAGGACACAAATAGTGATCACCTAATCCTGGACACTGTAACCATCATAAATATATTTCAGTTGCTACGCCCAATAGCAGTAGCACTTAAGACTTATATACCACTTCACAGTAGTTTACAGCCCTCTCTAAGCGGCTTACAAAGTCAGCCTATTGCCCCCAACAATCTGGGTCCTCATTTGACCCACCTCGGAAGGACGGAAGGCTGAGTCAACCTTGAGCCTGGTGAGATTTGAACTGCCAAATTGCATGATTGTAAGTGTGAGTTCTGATCGTAAATCACTTTCTTCAGCACCATTGTAAATTCAAACAGATGGTCATAAATTGAGGACTATCTATACTTTTGCTAAGGAAACTAAATGGACATGTCTATGAAGGTATCTGGAATATAGCATGAATGCAGAGAGATTTTCATAACTACATACGTGTGAATAAACAGCAGAAAAACTATTCAGATATGTCCCCACTTTAATATTAACTTTGATTATTTTAGTTTACCAAAAGAATGCTTTCCCATATCAGTCATGGCTGAACTGGCTTAAGTTAAAAACAAAAACTAGAAAGGGGAGAAAAAACTAACTTTATATATATATATATATATATATATATATATATATATATATATATATATATATACATGAGAAAAATATATAAAAAAGAGAAAATCCACAATTCAACAGGAAAAAGCATGAATTGCAGATAGCAATGCAATAAACGAGATCCATGTTTCTCAAATGTGGCAACCTTAAGACATGTCAGCTTCAAGTCCCAGAATTTCCCAGCCAGCATACTGTCTGGGGAATTCTGGGAGTTGAAGTCTGTATGTCTTTAAATTGCCATGTTTAGAAACACTGATTTAGATACTATCTATAATGCAAATGTTAAGTATCCAATTAGAGTGTCAGGGTTCCAAGTAACACCCCCAACAAAAGAAAACTCCAAGGCTTGAAGTTCCTCAAAGTTCCATTTTATTAGAGATGTCATATTGGCACATCTGGGAAAACCCGACTCTGAAAACTTCCAGGTTTTCCCCACCCAAAGGAAAGTCCAAGTCCCTGCCCAGCACCCACATGTCCATGACATGGTCCAATCAAAGCACTATGCCATCTGGAGATGCCTCCCTGTTACAATCCTCCAGATGCAGGGCAAGATGTCCTTGACTTTCTGAGAAAGGAATGTTATTTTGACTACATATCACCCATGCTCCATACAATCCCCCCTCCCAGTTTCCCACAACAGTAAATGTGGCAGGCCTGAAGGCCCAATGCAAAAGATGGCTTCCAGGCCTGACACAGAGGCTACAATGACGTCAAAAATGTCATCATGGAAAGGACTCACGTGGAACATTACTTGGCCTTCTGACCACCTGTAACTATCCTGACATGCAAGACAAAATTAAAATTCAGATAATAAATAACTTAATTCCATTCCCAGTGTTGATGGAATTCTCAGAGGTTACAGAGCTGGGTTTAAATTTTGATTTATTTTCTTCCAAATAATGCTAGTATATGGTTAGTTTCAGAGAAACCATGTCTTCTCCCACATTTGAGGTGGAATGTTCAAGAGAGCCAGGACATCCAAGTCTATGGCATGCGTGCCGCAGCTGGCACACACACCTCACTCTATGGGCACATGAGCCATTGCCCAGCTGAGTTATATCACGCATGCATGCACACGCCTCCCACCGGCCAGCTGATTTTGGGGATGTGCGGGGGGGAGTGGCAAGGTGCATGCGGGAGACGTGTGCGCATGCACCGGGGGTTGTGCGTGCTTGTGTGGGGGGCAGGGGTAAGGCGTGTATGCGCAGGGGGAGTTGGGGAGCTCCCGCGGCCCATTTTTGGTCCCAGAAGGCTGCAGGGAGGCCTACTAGGCCTAAAATAAGGCATGGGGGGGCATGTGCACATTCGTGGGGGGGAATGTGGGGGGCGGGTCATGCTATTGCGCATGTGCACGCTTCGGCATGCAACAACGAAAAGGTTAGCCATCACTGCCATAGGAAGTATGTTGTCAATTTTGTTCTTAAATACTTACTTACCTGTCCGAATTTTCGCCTGAGATCTTTCCAACCCTGAGACTCGTATTTGATTTCGATCCTGCAGACATGGGGAGACGCTGATAGTTGAATTGGAGGAGGGAGAAAACACCTCATACCTATAGCTGTGTAAAAACCAACAGTTTCTTGACAAGGATCTATGAAAATTGGAGGGAAAACTATTTCTCTAACTTATTCCAAAGACCTATTCAGGGACCAGTTCTCAAGGTGTCCCCTCAAGAAACAGCTTTACGGAAGCTTTACCTGGCTTAGGACCTGGGTACTTGCGGGACCGCCTACTACCACCAATAGCCTTCCACCGGCCGGTACGCTCCCATAGAGAGGGGCTCCTCCGGGTACCGTCGGCCAAACAATGTCGACTGGTGGCCCTCAGGGGGAGAGCCTTCTCTGTGGGGGCACCTACTATCTGGAACGAGCTCCCCCCGGAGATACGGAGGATCCCGGATATGCGCACCTTCCGCCAGGCAGGCTTGACATAATTTTCTCCCTCTTTTAAAATTTTAATATCTTAATATTTTTAATATTTTAATACTTTAAGTTTAATTTTGTTTTAAATTGATTGGGATTTTAATCTGTCTGGGCCAAAATATTTAATTCGGTTTTATTTCGGCTTTTAAATTTTGTATGTTATGTATTTTATTGTTGGCTGTTCACCGCCCTGAGTCCTTCGGGAGTAGGGCGGTATATAAATCAAATAAAAGTAAAAAGCAAAGTGAACAACTGGATTGATATGACCAGCAAGACGATGCTAGTGAAGATTTGCAGAAAGCAAACTGTGAGGATCCAGGGTGTAGCACGAAGGCAAGACAGCTAGAGAACCGGTATTAATCCCTTTATTGGCACCAACTCTGCCCCCAACATCCCTTTTGCGGCCCGGAGAAAAGCTCTCCCCCAAACCTGTGGATACTCCAGTCCAAACGCTGTAAACAGAATGCCTGCAAACTATCACTCCAGCAGGGTAAGATAATGAGTCCCAGTGGTGAAGAATAATTCCAGCAAGACAAGATAGGCACACACTCTTTGGCCGAAGAGGTTGCAGAAAAGAATGCTTTGAAAAGCCTCTGCCGATCAGGCAACTCAGCTGGGATCGCCAGAGGATTTTAAAGGCATTTCCCCCCCCCCCCCTAAAACCTCTTCGGCTGAAGAGGTTGTAGAAAAAATGCTTTGAAAAGCCTCTGACGATCTCAGCTGAGCCGCGGGATCATCAGAGGCTTTTTTTTTTAACTTTTAAAGGATTTTTTCAGCCGAAGAGGTTGTAGAAAAAATGCTTTTAAAAGTTAAAAAAAAATTCTCTGATGAGGTGGACGGGTAAGTGAGTGGCGATTGGGCCGGGGACCGGTTCAGGAGCATGGCCAGCCAATGTTATTACCAGTTCTCCGAACTACTACAAATTTTTACTACCGGTTCTTGTGAACCGGTGTGAACCAGGAGCAACCCACCACTAATCCAGGTCATAGTTGTCCCAAAGGTGCTTTTTCAAGAAGCAATTGGACCTTCTTTGTTTTTCTTTGAAGAGGTTTCGCTTCTCATCCAAGACGTTTCTTCGGGTGAAGAAGAGCTGAAGAAGCTTCTTGGATGAGAAGCGAAACCTCTTCAAAGAAAAACAAGAACGTCCAGTGGGACAGTTTAGCTCAATGTTTCTCAACTTCAAGACATGTGGACTTCAACTCCCTAGAATTCCCGAGCCAGCATGCTATCGGATAACACCAAATGTTTAACCATTATACTTACTGTCCCATAAAGAACTGTGGCATGGCAATCAGAAATGTCCCCAGTGACATAATTATGCACCCAGCTCCAATTATTTTGGGTCTGTGAAGTTTGGCTCCAAAGTAGCTCACCAGAATTATTATTAAAAGATTCCCTTTAAGAAACATAGAAAGAAGGATGAAGATGGAGAAAAAGACTTGTCCATCGGGGTAAAAATATATTGTTAGCTTATTTGCAAAATATGGAGAATGTGTATATAACATACCAATTTCAAAGCTCCCATCGATTAGGCCAACTAAAGACGAAGGAATATCAAATCTTCTTTCTATCTGAGTGATGGTACTTTTCAGGTAGCTTCCTGACAGAGTTTTGGCAAAGTAAACAAATGACAATGCACCGAGAAAAATCTGTTAGGAAAAAATGGGTGCCAAAGAATTTTTAATTCAACTGTGCAAAAGAGATGAGAAATTTGGTTCGTCATAACTTTCCTGCTTCAGGCCTATTAAATACGTAGGTCTGAATGTAGATACAAACTGGGATGAAATTCAAAAATTTTCCCTACTGGTTCTGTGGGCGTGGCTTGGTGGGCATGGTAGGGGAAGGATACTGCAAAATCCCCATTCCCACCCCACTCCTGGGGGAAGGATATTGCCAAATCTCCATTCCCACCCCAATCTGGGGCCAGCCAGAGGTGGTATTTGCCGGTTCTTCAAACTATTCAAAATTTCCACTACTGGTTCTCCAGAACTGGTCAGAACCTGCTGAAACCCACCTCTGAGCCACATATTTTAGTTGCAAAGGTTGAGAAAATGTGTTAAGCAATTGCAACACTGATTTTGACGTAGCATTATCTAGAATCCAAAATATATTTTGGGGGGAAATGATAGAATTATCTTTAAACAAAAGTGTTTCCCATACATAAAATGTTGTTTGTTCTTCAGAAGCAGGACGAAAGGATGCCATAAATGTTTGCAACCTTTCCAATGCAGTGCTGGAGTGTTAATCTCCCCAAAATAATTAAAGCTAAATTCTAAAGCGATGGGGGTAGGGAGGAGAACAGATTGAAAAACATAAGGGAAAAAATACACCCAGGAAGTTCTCTGCTGTTCTGACCTAGGCTTCCCCAGCAGCACGAAGCCGAGTCCTCGTCCCGATAAACCCCTTTTATTTAATTTACAGTGAATTCCTCTCCAGCAAAGTCTTTCAAGATAGCTCACAATTACTGACCATTATCAGGCTTGGAGAGTGGCCAGGCCGATATCTTTCAAATGCCGCAATGAATGCAGAAATGAACTAGTCACAAACCAATTAAGCGAACTAATTGCCTCCTGCAAACTCCACTCCCCTTTTTCTCCTCTTTTATTCCCTCTGGGAGGAGCCATTCATCGTCCACCTGTGGCCTTACTCCCAAGTCGACCCTTCATCTGGCAACTCTACGCATGCGCACACTGGGAACAGGCTCCAGCCGTTCATCTGCCTCATCGATGTTTGACTCCGAAGGCAGCTGATAACTGGCATACGGTCCTGGCCCCCTCTCTGCCTCCGACGCAGAGCCCTCATCAGAGCCTTTCCCAGACTCCAGGACTGGCCCGTGTTCCTCCCCAACCTCCTCACTGTCTGAATTTGGTGCCAGCTCCTCTGGCCCTGGTAGGCTAAAACATCATCCACTTTAAATATCTGTTTTCACAATTCTGGGTTTTAACTGTACCTTAATTCCTCCACATAATGTTCTTTTTTCCTTCGATGTGGAAGATTCTGCTCGTGAGGAAGATCTGTCAGTGGACAATATCATAGGTTTTGGGAAGAACTGAGTGTTCTCTTTGGACAAAGACTCCATTTTGGATATTGCTTTTCATTCAGTCTGCAATACATTGCACCATGTCATTTGAGGAACTGCCTTCAGGTTACAACAATTTTCTTAGTTTATTTATTTATTGTTTATTTATTGGTTCGATTGTATATGCCGCCCTTCTCTGGAGACTCAGGGCGGCTTACTATGCGTTAAGCAATAGCCTTCATACTTTTGTATATACCTGCTTAGTAGGGTTCCCCCCCCCCCAAAGCGATGTTCTATTTTATACAAAGTCAGCTTATTGCCCTCACAATCCGGGTCCTCATTTTACCTCCCTCGGAAGGATGGAAGGCTGAGTCAACCTTGAGCCTGGTGAGATTTGAACTCGCAGTAATTGCAGGTAGCTGGCAGCTGAGTGCTACTTTAACAGCACTTTAGTCCTCTGCGCCACCAAGGCTCAGTTCATTGTACTCCGTTCCATTGAAAAAGCACAATTTATGGGCAAGAGGGAATGAAATTTCTAGTGAAACCCCCAAATTAGTGGAATTCCCTTCCTGGGACTAATCTGTTATTCGTTTTCCAGAGTGCTTTGAAGGCAGCTGAATTTGATTTCACACTTCAGTGCCATGTTTTGATTAACTGATGCTTCTGAATTTAAAAGGTTTTAATGTAATAGTGTTGTATACGATGGCATTCTCCTCCCCCAAGTGGTATATGGGTAATCTGGGAAGAGCAATATGCTTTGAAAGGAGAATGGGTGAGAGTGGGAATAAATGATGACTTAATCACAAAATCAACATAAGAAAAAAGAGTGAAACAACAGGGAGGAAGGAAAAGGACGAGATGTCACGATTGGATGAAGTTGAGGCGCTCCTGAAAAGGAGACCGCAGAGAAATCCAAAACACAAAAGGAATAGTGAGATGGGTGGCGTATAAATGTAATAGCTAAATAAATAAAATAAACAAAAAAGAGAGAAGTGTATGCACAGAGAGACCGATTTGCCAAGGTAGAAAAGTTTTGAAAAGTCTAGGGAGCAGCATAAACTAGATTTAGTTAGATTTTTCTTTCCTCTTTTCCTTTGCACGAATTGACCTTGCTTGGTTAATTTATGGTTTAACATGTTAATAGAAAATGAATTAATTTAATAACATGTTTCAGCATGTTGTGCAGCTGAAGTCGTTCATATTCTAGTTTGGACATTCACTGACACAAGATCAGGTTTTCTGGAACTCCATGCAGTAGGGAGATCAGTCAGATTTAGCTTTTCTTGGGTTGGAAGTACTCTGAATTTTCATTTCTCTCTATTTCTCATCTATTAATGTTGGTTAACCAAACTTGACAGTGGTGGGTTTCTAAAATGCTTACCACCGGTTCGCGCATCCACCCAGCCTTCTGCATATGTGCTTTGCTCACACGCGTGACTTCCGCACATGCGCCCGGCCTCGAAAATGTCACTAAATAGGACATCTTTACACCAGGGCAGGTGGGCAGGTCCACCCGCAGTCGCCGCTACCAATTCACCCGAACTGGTCCAAACCGGTTGAATACCACCTCTGAAACATGAACATTTTTTGTAGCAACTCACATAAACCAAGTATCTTAAGGTGCTGGCCTTAGAAACCAGGAGGTTGTGAGTTCTAGTACCATCTCAGGTAGGAAAGTTGGCTAAGTGACTTTGGGGCCAATCACCAGAAGTCTGTGCATTGCGGTTCCAACTTAACTATGAAAGCTGGCTGGGCGACTTTGAACCAATCACCAGGAGACTGTGAGTTCTAGCCCCATGAAAACCAGCTGGGTGACTTTGGGCCAGTTACTCTATCTCTCTCTCTCTGCCCAATCCACCTCACAGGGTGGTTGTTGTTGGGGGGGGGGGGAAATAGGAGGAGGAAGGAGTATTAGGTATATTTGCCACTTTTTGTTATTTATAAAGTAATGTTTGTCCATCGTGTTCGAAGAGGACCTTGACATCTAACAGGTCGTGGGCTATCTACGATGTTTCCTCAGGTGGCTGGTAAGGCCTCTAGGCACGAAACGTTTTGCCAGATGTCAGGCAGACATGTGTGGGCACCATTGTTGCAACGTTTGCAGCTAGAGCCGCAATGGCGCAGTGGTTAGAGTGCAGGACTGCAGGCTACTTCTGCTGACTGCCAGCTGCCTGCAATTTGGCAGTTCGAATCTCACCAGGCTCAAGGTTGACTCATCCTTCCATCCTTCCAAAGTCGGTAAAATGAGGACCCAGATTGTTTGGGGGCAATAGGCTGACTCTGTAAACCGCTTAGAGAGGGCCGTAAAGCACTGTGAAGTGGTATATAAGTGCTTTTACTATGCTTATAAAAGCGGGATAAAAATCTAATTTAAAAATTTAAAAATATTTCTAATGATGTCTTTAGTGAACAAATGTTCTTTGCTGTTAGGCATATCAGTGCACGATTTATATGAGTGTATGACTTTTGTAAAGATTCCCCCACTCCCTCAATATTAATTCCAAAGTTGGTACCTTCCAAATTGGTTGGACACAGGGTTAGAATTTTGGGAGTTGTAGCTTTAACACATCTACAAGGTGACATCGAGGAGGGAGGGAACAGGAGGACTATAAGATTTTGACTTAGAAGTCTTGCTAGTATCATTTTTATGGCACGATGGAGATTCACCTGTGTCCTTCTACCTTTGGAACATCACAGAAGAAGGCTTCATATGAAGCCGACATCAAAAATAATGTAGAAGGATATAAACGATGCATCCTTCCGAGCTCAGTAAAATGAGGACCCAGATTGTTGGGGGCAATATGCTGACTCTGTAAACCGCTTAGAGAGGGCTGTAAAAGTACTGTGAAGCGTTATATAAGTCTAAATGCTATTGCTATCCTCAAGACTACCAAACCACAGTAAATATGCAATGCTGGAAATCCGCCAAATAATAGGTGGAGTAATGGAGGAGAATGAGGAGAATATATTGAAGAATAATTATTAATAAGGGGTGAAAAAGAAAACGTTGGGTGATAATTAAAATGAAATGGTAAATTTTGAGATTTCTGTGTAAAAATTTAAGAACATGATAGGATAGACTGGGTTTAGAAAACGAGAAAGATAGAAAGAAATTTTGATTAAAATTGAAATAAGAATTGAGTTGTATACACTTGGAAATTAAGATTTGTGGTGATAAAATTGTAAGGTAAATATATAGATTAATAGAATTGATTGTCTTTGTGTTTAATGTTGATGCTAAAAGGAGCAAAGGATAAAAAATTTAGATAAAGCGGTATTGAATTTTGATTTATAATTGAATTTATAATTGAATATAAAAAGGAGTTTTGTCTTAGTAGGAGATTAGGATGTATGATGAGAAAATAGAAAAATTTATTAAGATGTTGGAATTTCTGTTAAAATAGTTTCTTTTTCATTTGTTAAATTAGTGTACCTATTTGTGACCAAGATTTCATTGTTGAAAAATTTTTATTTTTTATGTTTATGTTGGAAAAAAATAAAAACAATCCCCCCCCCAAAAAAAGACTACCAAACCACAGCGAACGCAGCTAAGCTATACTTTTGCACATATAGTTACAAAATTCATAAAGCAATACAGACCAAGTTGTTTAAAAACATGCAAACGTCACTCAAAGTTTTGAATGTTGGCTTACTTAGAATCTCTACTGCCAGTAAGTTGTGACGAAATCACATTCTTCCTTTACATGCAGTTGGATTACGTTTTCCTGGATTGTGTCTCTGCCTAATATGTTGAAGCCAATATGGATTATCTTTGCTACGTCTTTGCTACTGAAGGCAACCCAATTCCTTTCAGTTTTAAAGGCAGAGGATCTCTGAATATTCTTACTATTTATTTTGAAGATGTTAAAAGAAACCCACAGTTCTATCACGACGCCTGATCATCAAAAATAGCAGTAATTACCAAGATGTCAATGTTACTTTAAAATCAATATTTTTAAAGGTCCCTTTGCCATTGGAAGTTGACTCTGAAGCTCAGTTTTCATTAAAGTAATGGACACAATACTAAAGCCACAAATTTTTCACATGCCTTACCTCGCCAGCCTTCATATTTCTTAGAAGCTACCTTCATGCAAGTAGAATTCAGACACAAATGTGGATTCTCTTTCCTCCTAGCTGTTAAGTGGAAGGTGGTTGAGGGAAACCACAGCCAGAGGTAGATCTAATATCTGGAAGAAGGAAAACAAGACAAGCGACAAAAAAGGGGGAGGAGAAAACAGGTATTTGCGTTCCAGTACGGATTCGTATCTTTTGTTATTATTGTTTTGATCCTGATCACCTCTACATCTTTTGCACTGGTCTTTCCCCTCCTCCTTTACAAATTCCAAGAGACCCCCTGAAATCCAAGCAATGGAAATGGTTAAATGTGCTTGAGATCCTTCGCTCTAAACAGGCAGCAACTTTGACAGAATGCATGTGACAAAGATTTCTCTCCCTCTCTCTCTCTCTCTCTCTCTTTCTAAAGACCTGGTTTTCTTAATTGCTGGTTCCCATGAAATCGAAGACTTAAAGGGGAAGAACAGACCAAAAGAAGAGAAAGAAAGCGGGAGGAATGAAGAAACTCTCTTGGGTTACACTGAAGGCTTTCTGTATAACATGGATTCTCTCTTTTCCTCTTCCTCCCCAGATTATCCAGGGGCTGTACACCATCTGTCTATATATAGAGAGAGAGCATACTGAAGAAGGTTAATCTTCCGTTGTTGTTTTTAAGAAAGGAGAAAGGTGGAATAAAAATGTGAATTGCCTCATACTAGCTTAGAAACCATCCTTTCCTTTCCTTTCCTTTCCTTTCCTTTCCTTTCCTTTCCTTTCCTTTCCTTTCCTTTCCTTTCCTTTCCTTTCCTTTCCTTTCCTTTCCTTTCCTTTCTCCTTTCCTTTCTGTTTCCTTCCTTTCCTTTCCTTTCCCTCGTCTCTCCTCTCCCCTCTCTCTGCTTCCTTTCCCTTCTTTTTCTTACTTTTCTCCTTCCCTTCCCTTCCCTTCCCTTCCCTTCCCTTCCCTTCCCTTCCCTTCCCTCCCCATCCTTCATCCTATCCTATCCTATCCTATCCTATCCTATCCTATCCTATCCTATCCTATCCTATCCTATCCTATCCTATCCTATCCTCCCTACTGACTCAATGGTGGAATTCAGCCGGTTCAGACCAGTTCAGGCGAACCGGTAGTGGCGACCTGCCCCCCCCCAGTGTTATGCCATCCTATTTAGCCACATTTTCTAAGCTGCGTGCATGCATGCAAGCCATGCATGCAAGCAAAGTACATGCACGGAAGACCGCATGCATTTTCAGTGCATGGCAAACCGGTAGTAAAATTATTTAAATCCACCTTTATACTGAATGATCTGTATTGGGAGTCCATTGGCTACTTGATACAATTCAGGGTGTGGGCCATGGCATAGAAAGACCTAAGTAACTTAGTGTTGTGGTCCACTAACAGCCTGCGGAGCTGGCAGCAGAGTCGGACAGTGAGGAGGCTGGGGAGGACAATGGACCAGCCTGGAGTCAGGGGAAGACCCAGATGAGGGCTCTACATTGGAGGCAGAGATGGGACCCGGGCCATCTGGGAGCGATGCATGGACTCCAGAGCCTCCAGAGAGGCAGAGGAACAGGAGGAGCCTGTTCTTAGTGCACACATGCAAAGAGCTGCCAGAAGGCAAGAGCAGCAAAAAGCAAAAAGGATGACTCAGGAGTAAGGCCAGGAGGTGATTGGCCCCTCCCAGAAGGCTTAAAAGAGCAGCAGCAGCTCTTGGGCTCTTTGTAGGAAAGCAACGTTGCTACATTTGTTTCTTATCGGCGTCTCTTCTTTCTGAACTTCGTGGGGCTTTGCCAAGAAAAGCCTTTGGCAGGGTGCCAAAGAAGACAAAGGTTTGTCATAAGGCCAAAGGACTTTTTCTGAAGGACTTGTTTTGGAATTAATTTGGGCTAAGCTGAGAATGAAGTAATTCTCAGCTGTTCAAATAAAATATGTTTGTTTAGGACGGATTGTGTCTGGTAATAACTACTTGGGCCTAGGTCGCAACACTTAGGCCTTTACTCTGTGTAAGGTGTCCTCTCCCACTATGCCTACTTAGATCAGCAGAAGAGTACTTTGAAAAGTGCTTCCAATACCTGAGACTTCCTTATCTTCTCCATGGAGAAAATCTTCTCCAGTGTGGTCCCAAGGCTATAAAATGCATTCTCGAAGGAGGTATGTTTGACTCCTATTCTTCCAGTTGGTAAAAAAAAGGATGTACTGTATATATTCGAGTATAAGCCTAGTTTTTCAGCACATTTTTAATGCTGAAAAAAGCCCCCCTTGGCTTATATTAGAGTGAGGAAAAAAATACCTTTTTTCCTGCAGCCCGTTTTGGCTTCCAGGGGCTGCAGGGAGGCTTGCTAAGGCCAAAATGGGGCGTGGGAGGAGTGCGGCACCCCCCTGTGTCCTGTTTTGGCTTCCAGGAGCTGCAAGGAGGCTTGCTAAGGCCAAAAAGAAAGAGAAGAAAGAAAGAGACAAAGAAAGAAAGAAAGAGGGGAAAAAAAGAAAGGGGGAGAGAGAGAGAGAGAGAGAGAATGCAGGTATCTCTTAACAGAGGCTTGAACTTGCCTGAAATTAGATCAAGCCCTACATCACTTAACCCAATGTATCAGATTAAATTGTTATTGAATTGTTTTTGATATATATACTACATTCTCTTGTGTAATTTAGTTATAGTGTAGTTTACACTATGCACTTACAGAGCTAGTTTACTGTTTTTCTTTGAAATAAATATTCAAAAACATTTAACCTACTGATGCCTCAATTAATGTAATTTTATTGGTATCTATTTTTATTTTGAAATTTACCAGTAGCTGTTGCATTTCCCACCCTAGGCTTATACTTGAGTCAAAAAGTTTTCCCAGTTTTTTGTGGTAAAATTAGGTTCCTCGGCTTATATTCGGGTCGGCTTATACTCGAGTATATACGGGTATGTTCTTTGTTGATACACTTTACTTGAATGCTTTAATTAGGAAGCTACAATTGTTCTACGATGCGATGGCATAGGCACAATTATGAGTAGTTGTTGACAAGGTTACCCTTTCGTTCTATGAGCTGTGCTGACTCCCAGCAGGTGTCGGGATGCAATTCGAAGTTCTGGTTACAGCTGGTGTCATGGGGTCAGGATCCTTGAAGGACTTCTGTCCCTGATTATCATTGCCTATCCTTTTCTCATTGCCTGTCCTGTTAGATCTGCTAGGAAGGGCAGGATCAATTTCCATCCACTTAACATCATCTTTAATGTCATTTAAGGGTGGCACAATGGCTCAGCAATTAAAGACGCTGAATTTATCTGCTGGTAATTCGACAGTTTCGGTTTAAGACCTGAGTGCTGAGTGGCAGGGTGAGCACCCATTACTTGCCAACCTAGCAGTTCAAAAACATGTAAATGCGAGTAGATCAGTAGTGGGTTCCACTTACCTTCGCTACCGGTTTGGAACTGTAAGCATGTGTGCGCGTGTGCTCGCTTCGCTCGCATTCAGCACTTCTACGCATGCGCAGGGCATCCGTGATGACATCTGGGCAGGTGGGCAGAGCTTCCCACCACCGCCACTACTGGTTCACCTGGACCAGGGCGAACCGGTAGAAACCCACCACTGGAGTAGATAAATAGGTACCACTTCAGTGGGAAAGATTTCTGTGTTCTGTACTTTCATGCTGGCCACATGATGAAAGAAGTGTCTCTCGGAGAATGCAGAGTCCCTTGGCTGAGAATTGGAGATGAGCATTGCCCCCTTGAGTTGGTCACAACTGGACAGGAGAAACTTTTAAGTCTTTTTTTAAAAAAAATTGTTTTATTGAGTTTCCACAATTAAACAATTCTTATTCGCCTCTTGTGCATGACTGTGACCATTTACCTATCATCACACTACAATTCACCTATACTCTGTACATTTTTACTAAATCTACATTCTATTTTATCTGTTTTTTTCCCCCATTTTTCTATTTTCGATCCAATTGTACTATTTCTCTCATATTACATAAAAATCCGAGTCCATCAATCCTTTCAATTCTAGCGTCAATTTGTCCATTTTGGCGCAATCCAATACTTTTTTTTAATTATTAAGTCTTCAGAGGGTATATTTGTGCTTCTCCAACATTGCGCAAAGGCCAATCTTGCTGCAGTTGTCATATGTAAAATGATATATGTTGGGTTTTTTAAATCATATTTCCTTTTTGTTATTCCTAAAAGAAACAATTCCATTGTGTATTCTATTTGGAAGCCTGTTACTTCTTGCATCCAACTACGTATTTTCATCCAATAATTTTTTTTTTGTTTCGAAGCATAACCACCATGTATGAAAAAAAGCACCTTGCTTTTGTCCACATTTCCAACAGTTGGGGCTGAAATTTGGATATATTTAGAAGGTGCCAAATACCAACGATAAAACATTTTGTATTGATTATATTTTGCCGACCTGGTTAATTTGTAATTTCTATTCCAAATTGTTTCCCAATCCTCTAATTCAATATTGTCCACAATAACTTTTAAGTCCTTTTGATGTCCCTTATTGACATGGGTGGCCATATATGCTTAGTGAATGAATGAATAACTAAAAAAAAAATGTTGCTGGATCTAGGAAGCATGTTATTTTGGTCATGGCTCCTGCTCTCTGAAACATCTTTTACCACCTGGGATCAGATTGGTCCTAACCTTGAGGGCCTTCTGAAAAAAAATATCTAGGTTATTTGTCCAGGTGTGGGAGGTAGGCAATTAGCGAGACCCTTACTTTTGAGGTGGTTTTTTTTTAATTGGCTGCCTTTTGTTTTTTAATTTCCTGATTCTATATTGCATTGCGTTTTTATCTTTCGCAAGTGTGGTTTATTTTAAAACACTTAAGGAATCAAATTCATGCCATTTAAAAAGTGAAAGTGAGAAGGGATGTATCAAATGGAAAATACTTTCTATGTAGATGACGTTGTAATCTTGTTTCATTTGGGAATGAGGACAGTGGCATTTATTTATTTATTTATTTATTTACTTACTTATTTACTTACTTACTTACTTACTTACTTACTTACTTATTTATTTATTATTTTTCATATTTCTATGCCGCCCACTCTCCGAGGACTCTGGGCGGCTTACAACAAAGACAGTATACTTTTTTAAAAAAAATTTGATTTATATGCCGCCCTTCTCCGGAGACTCAGGGCGGCTTACAATGCGCTAAGCAATAGCCTTCATACTTTTGTATATTTATACAAAGTCAGCTTATTGCCCCCACAAACTGGGTCCACAATTTACCTACCTTAGAAAGGATGGAAGGCTGAGTCAACCTTGAACCTTGGTGAGATTCGAACCTGCAATAATTGCAGGCAGCTGATGTTAATAACAGGGCTTTAGACCACTGTACTATCCAAGGCTCTTGGATAGCATATTGCCCCCAACCATCTGGGTGCTCATTTTACCCACCTCGGAAGGATGGAAGGCTGAGTCAACCTTGAGCTGGTAAGATTTGATCTGCTGATCTGCTGAACTAGCAGTCAGCTGAAGTAGCTGCAGTACAGCACTCTAACCACTGCGCCACCTCGGCTCTGCACCACCTCGGCGGGGAGGTTTTGCCTAAACGTCCCCGCCCCTGGTAATAAATTACCAAAATAGTGACTATTTTGCATGGCAACACTGTAGCATTCATAAATGGCAACTTAATGAGACCCTCAATAGACCACATGCACGCTTACAAATATTTTGGGGTGCAGTTCCAGGTTCTTGGAACACACAATTCATTTATCAGGCTAGGGTTGCACAACGAAGTTCTCAACTGTCTTGAGATATTTCTCCTATTAATCACCATGTTATTTGTATGACACTATTTTATTGTATCCTTGCTTTTTTATTCATATCTGTAGATTTTTAGGTGTATGTTATTTCTATATATGCTTGATCTGCATGTTTGATGTATGTTGTGTTTTGGGTCAAAGGCCGTAATAAAGGGAGGCCCCCAACTTCCTAAGGTCTTGGTTCAACTGCTGAACTCTTCTCATTGTTAATTTTTTTTCTGATATAAAATCAGACATTGCATACTTGTTACCGTACTTTTTGGCGTATAAGACGCACTTTCCCCCTCCCTAAAAGAGGATGGAAATGTTGGTGTATCTTATACACCAAATACAGCCATTTTTGGCCTCCCATAGCCCTGCCCACGTGTCCCGTTTTGTGAAAAACTGGCCTGTTTTTCGCAAAAATGGGGCACGCAGAGGCTTTGGGGAGCCTGCAGAGTGCTCCTGGGGGCTGGGGAGGGCAAAACCTTTTTTTCTTGCTTACCTCTTCAAAATCTTGGTGCGTCTTATATACCGGTGCGTCTTATAGTCCGGAAAATACAATAATTAAGATCATTTACTGTTCTCCATTCCAGGATGACAGAAAATGATCCCTAATGTTACTTGTGCCACTGCCTTTTCAGATACTTGAAACCCTCATCCAGGCTAAAGTAGTGATGGAGGACCTAAGCCAAATATGTCACGGGTGACACACCAGGCCATTTTGATGACATACAGTACCAGGCCCCTTGATGTTCTCCAAGCCACAGGAGAGGACCTTGCTCTTAGCATAGCCTCTGAACCCTCCAAAAACTGGGCAAGCATTCTTATGCAATTTTTGGAGGCTCCAGAGACCCCATGATAGTAGGACTCTCTAATATGACTTCCGGAGAAGAGTATCCAGAGAAAAGAGTACAAAAGAAAGGATGTCTGGAGGAGCCTCCTCCTCCTCTCTCTCTCTCAGTCAAGGTGGGAATTTTCTGAATTTCTGATACATCAAGCCCAAAAGGTTCGCCATCTAAGGCCAAGTGTACCTGTGGTGGCCGAATCAGAGGACAGGGCCAGCATCAAGGCAACCTGAGAGCTCTGAGGGGGAAGAAGGAACGGAGCTGGCAGAGAGACAGACAGCGGTGGAGCCTGGGCCGTCTATCAGTCCTCATATGGAGAGTCAACAGTCCTCAGGTCTGGAGGTGGCTGAAGACATGCGGATGCACAGAAGGCAGAGGAGAGGAGAGGAGAGGAGTGGGAATCTGTGGGACAGGAAGGCAGAGCCACCATTGCTAGCGAAGCCCCATCATAGCTCTGGGGATAAAAGGCATAGGGCGGAGATGAATAGATGTGGCAGACAACTATTCGTCTCCCTGCCGGATAGACTTGTTAGCCTGCGGTGAGAGAGAAACTTTTTGCCGGGGCTGTTGGTGCTCCTAATAAAGGAATCATTGATTTAACTTCAGAGGGCTTGTCGTGTTTGGGGAGCTGGGTCAGAACGGTACCTAGTACTGCAGGAGATGACCAGGCTAAGCCCATGGAGGGGTGGGGGTGTCAAATACGTCATCAGTCTCAAGTCTCTTTGCACCCACAAGAGAATCGAAGTCCAGCCCACCTTAAATTCCATTGACCCTTATCTATCCATTAGTAGATCAGATTTTTGTAGAGCTAGAATGCAATAAACCTGTATTCATTTGAACCATCTTGGCTCCACGTTTCCTGTGCTTGACAATTCTTCCTTATTCTGCCCTCACTTCCTTATTCTGCTCTCACAGTCATTTGCTCACAAACATTGCTTATCTTCTAAACTCTTTTGAATCTTCCTTAAATTTGGTACCCAGGACTGGATGAGAGGACTTGAACTACAGTGTGACCAATACTATTAACTCCTGGACCATTGAGGCAATTACAAGAAAAGTCGCAAGCTCCATTCTCTTTTACGACCCTATACTTCGTTAATTTGAAGAAGAGTTGGGGTGACTGGATGGAGCTGAGCATTTACTGACCGGATGCTCTTCCTGACGCCACGTGGAGTTCATGAACCCCATTAAGCAAAAAAAAAAAAAAAAAAAAAAAAAAGAACAGTCACCAATATGATACCACAGAATTATATTTATGTTTTTTTCTTCACATTGCAACATCCATGTTGTTCATTTTGTGACACATTATCTCTAATAATTCTGAATATATATTTACTATAATACATTATACCAAGAGGCACTTCCAGTAATTCTGGCAAAAAAGGAGCTTCATTAATAGTGTCTAACTTACAAAACAGTAAAAATAAATAATATTTATCTAAAAGATTTCTCCTGTTTCTCCGCCTGTACAGAATCTATTTTGTACAAAACATTTATCAGCCATTAACTAAAAATCACCTAACAAATACTCGTGAAGGGAATATATTAAGTATTGCTACATGTCTTAAGTGCAAGATATCTGTGAAAAGAAAAGCCAACAGAGATTTCAGTCAGTTTGTGAAAGACCATTACCTTAAAAATACAAGGCCTTGTTTTTGAAGTTTTTGCTTTAAAAGAAGTTTGGTTACAACAATCTTGGCAATATATAAATATAAATTAATGCAGGTAGTATTTTGTGAATAGAAGACCGTGTTTAAAAAATTGACATCTACAAATACTGAATGCAGGAGGTACAGTTCTACAGTACAACAATGGTTGGCAATTCCACCTACTTGGGAGGGTTAAAAATGTCACAACTGAATCCCTTTTATAAAGCCTCATTTGAATTTAGTGGGACACTGTGAAGAAGCAAGCAGTGTGTTGTTATGACACAACAGATGCTACTTCTTTCTTTCAGCAACTTCTTCAATGCCACCATTTCTTCCCAACTTGAAATTTTAAAAAAACCCAAAGAAACAGAAGAACCACTCAGGTAGTGAGGTCCTTCTAAATTGCTATTTCTCCATCATCTTCCACCTTTCCTTTGCTTTGGCTCTTTAAAAACTGTTGAAGAGTCAACACTGGCTGCCCAACAACTTTCAAGAACTCTCATTTCTATCTATCCGGGATGGCTATTCTAGTTCAGAAGATCATTGGTTCCTTACTAGGATGATGGCTATAACGGTAGGCTACACACAAGTCAACACTAGTTGGCTTGAAAAATTAATGGGCCTTGGAAACATTCAAGTCTGGCTTGATCACCTTCACCTGTCGCCGTCCCCTTTCTTTCTTTATGAAGAAAATAGTACTTCATGATATTGCTTTTGAGGAAACCTTCAACTCTTACTATGAAACCCACAACTCTCCTAAGAAACCTTGATGGGGCAGGCAAACCAACAATGACTGAAAGACTCAAAACCTGCCTAGGTGAACTGGAACAATGGGTCCTTCAAGCAACAGCCACTATGGTTTGTTGAATGCTCAGATTGAACTCAGAGGACTCAAATACAACCATGTGCTGAAGGTTTACCTCTCAAGGTAGGAATCAACACTATTTGGCCTCAAGAGAAACAAGAGTGAATTGACTTTAATTCCTATGATGGTCAAATACACATCCATCTTTCAAAGATTGCTGGGGATAATCATTCTTAAATTTTGGGGCAAATAGGATAGATGGGTGGGTGGGTGTGTCCTAATTTCATGGATGTTAGGCATCACCTGTGCGTGGAACATTGCAAGGATCAGAGATGGAAAAGTTACATCTCTGCGCACGAGCGCAAGCACTTTCCGTTCGTGCAGGATGCTGTGGAGCTCTGAATGCATCCGCCACTCACACCGCCCCACCGCCCTCGAGCCGGGCTGCCAATCTGGAAAGATTGGAGACTGCTGCCCTCACAAATGTACCTAGATCAGTTTCATGTCTGCTAGCAATCCCTAGGGAAAAAAAAAATCAGAACTGGAGAAGAACAGCAGATAAACAATCCTCTTTAGACGTGGGTTGGTACAGTTGAACAGGAGAAAAGATTGACATGAAAACACAAACACTCCAACATCCAGCAAGTACTTTTGTTTCAAACGTAGGACGTATTTCTAGGCAATTTAAAGCCATTAGACTCTGGTTTGTCCTCCGAGAAGGAGAGCTTATATAATAGTCACTAGAATGTGAGAATCATCTCTCTAATGTGCACCAGAACAGTGGTGTCTGCAAAATATTATTAAAAAAAATAAATAAAAATTTAAGATGGTGGCCGTGATGGTGTAATCAAAGTTTCTACCCCCACTTTTCTTTTGCGTATTATGTACAACGCACACAAAAAACAGGCAAAGCATTGATTGCATTGTCGTAGCTGCCAATCTTGACTTTCTGGCTGTACTCTGTGGACCAGGGATCTCCTACCCTGGCAACTTTAAGACTTGTGGACTTCAACTTCCAGAGTTCCTCAGCCAGCAAAGCTGGCTGAGGAACTCTGGAAGTTGAAGTCCACAAGTCTTAAAGTTGCCAGGGTAGGAGATCCCTGCTGTGGACAACCCTATGCCACGAAGGGACAAATCTGAGATGTTTGCTTCAAACATCATACATGAAGACTTGATACACACCGTATAACCTTCTCAGGAAGGGAGTGTTTTAACTAACTAATTTCAAAGACATTGGTGAGTTATGGGAAAAGTGCGAGAGATTGAACTACTTACTAACCAATTCTAATGTGCATTTCCCCCCTCACTTGGAACTGGCTTAATCTAAGTGAAGGGAGGCAAGGATGGTGCTGGTTTCAAACATGGCTTCCCAGACTAGATGGCACCAAAACACCTGATCTTCTTCTTCTTCTTCTTTTTTTTTTAAAAAAAATTGAGTGGCAGTGAAAGATTACTCAGAAGCATAAGGCATCCGTTTCACATCTTAAGAACTCCTACATTTCCCTCTAAATCTAGCCTTAGCCTCATCTATGTGAACCCTGGTTCAGTGGTGGATGGTCAGAACTCAGCCATTGTGGTTCACAAACCACACATTATGGCTCAAGGCAAATTGTAAATATGGCAAATCATGGCTTATTCAACGATCTTCAATCACATCACAACTTTGGGCAAAATGTGAACTGAGTTTCTACATTTCCAATACATTGAGCAACAATCTGAACAATCTGTGTAGGGGTGTCTAAAATGGGCAACTTTGAGACTTGTGGACTTCAACGTGGCTGGCTGGGAAATTCTGGGAGTTGAAGTCCACAGGTCTCAAAGTTGCCAAGGTTGGACGGTCCTGGTGAAGACTGTGAATCTAGGATAGGGCTGTCAAACTTGCGGCCTGTAGGCCGCATGCGTCACGTGCTGCCCATGCCCACATACGGTTAACGAAGGGGGGGGGAAGGGAAGTTGTGATATGTCACGCGATCACGAGTTTGACACCCCTGATCTAGGAGATTCCAGAGAACTAACTTGGGAGAAAAACAACGAGGCAAAATAAACTCATCCTGAAGTGGTTAGTAAGATAAGAGAAATGGGTTGGCTCAATAACCAATCAAATGGAAAGAGGACAATAATTTCAGAAATTATCTGAAAAAATCCTGCACATAGTTACAGATGGATCTCCTTCCACATGTATTGCTACTTAAAACTCCGTGATGAAGAGTTAAGGCTCTGCTGCTAAATTGGAGCACTTTTCTTACACTCGAAGTGTCTCTTGACGGCTGATGCTACTAATTCCGCCGATCTGAAAAGAATTTCTCCAATTCCAATCCCAATCATGCAGGACTTCATTTGTCAAATTCAAAAACAGTTACATTTTATGGGGTGGGGAGGTGGGGGAATCTTTTCTTTTTAATTATCTTTACAAATGAAACCCAACTTCCCTTGACTATCAACAGGACACTCAAAAGTGTCTGTATTTACATGTAGGCTAATAGAAATTAGTTGTGAGCAAAGAAGTAACCATTAAAAATGGAAAACTGATTCATCTAACAAAGTCCTAAGCCTGCTGGTGAATTTTTCCCCACGTATTGGGATCTTGCCTTTATAGCTGCCAAGACATACAATCAAGGTAGACAAACTTTGATATCAAAGTTTCTTCTGCAGTTCCGGGTCATTCATCCAAACTGCATTTCGAAGGGAGGAATGGAATCGTATTCACTTTAAAAATAAAACTGAAGACTACTCAGATGGAGGACATAAATAGTACGGGAGAAATAGGCAAGTCATATTGTCTTTGTTTCTCTAAATTATACTATTTTCTTTACATTCTGGCATTCATACCTATAGCCTCCCAAAGGGGACATTTGAAAGACCTCCTGAAATGATACTTGTCAGATCACCAGGTTTTCCTTAATATAGGTACATGAGAACATCAAAACAGAATTGAGTCTGCTTATGATGCGGTCAACGAACATGAAATGCAGGACAAAGTCACTTTTCTTGAAAACCAACAGCATAATGGATTCCTGCCTTGGTGGGAGAAGGATAACGCTAAAGTTTTTTTTTCTTGTTTTATGTAGTTGCTTTCCAATTCTCCTTGGGCCAGAAACCATTTCTATCTATCAACTAAGACCTCTGGACTTCAACTCCCAGAATTCCCCAGCCAGCAAGGGGAATTCTGGGAGTTGAAGTTCACAAGTCTTAAAGTTGCCAAGGTTGGGAACTCCTGGTTTTAGATCCCCTCGCTTCCAAACTGCTGTCCTAAAGAACCACGGAGTTCTTTGGAAATTTCTCGTGGTTGTGGAAGGGGACAGATAAATAGTAAGTGACATTTCCTTGGCTAAAATATTAGATGGGTCACTGTATCTACAAAAAGGCCTCTGCGTCATGGAGGGAAAATGCAGGACGGCAGCCTTCCTTAATGTTGTTGTGACCCTCTAGAAATGTGTCTTCCAGAATCCTCAGCAATGACCAAGCTGTCTGAAAAATCCTGGAAGCTGAAGGCCTCCCTTTTAGAGGGGGGCATTTGACTTGGTGTAGGACTGCAGCGAGTCCTAGGCAGTGTTTCACATAAATTGTCTATGTGCTCCAGACTCCTCGTAATCACATGCAATCAGCTTATGACAAACAAATCAATGAAGAATGGATCCCTTGAAGTAGATTTGAGTTCCCTCGGATCGAGGTCACCAGACACCGGGTTCGTAGCCCATACACAACACATTCCAACAAAAAGCAGAAGAAACGGTTACCCGGCATTTCTCATTCACGGTCTGCCTTTAAAGTCACCTTTCTGAGGCCCCACAAGACACACGAAAAGATGAGGATGCAACGAAAGGTGATAAGGACGAGACGGATCCTAAGGTGTGTCTCTCCAAAGTCTATCTCAATTCAACACATTGGAAATTCCTTCAGACGCCATAGAAAATTCCCACCACCACCTTCTCTTCAGCAGATTAACATGTGAGGCTTGCTTGAAATTTGCTCGCCCAACGTGGGGGAAGGGGAGATGGCATAGACAGTTGTGCAATATACAGGTAAGAGTTGCAGCTCGCACAAGTCTTCGAGGGACACGGCCTTTTTGGAAAAAACAATCAAGACCCACAAAACAGAGACAGAGGCAACTCGCTCCAGAAGTGGGAGATCCTGTTTTCCAGAGCTGTTGTGGGCTCACCTCTGTCTGGATTTTACTGAGTTGTGTGGAAGAACAAGCAAGAGGTCCGAGGCAGAGTTCTCCAGGCTGAGAAAGAGAGAGAGCACGCACTCTGCAATGGAGGTGCATAAATCTTCGGTGGGGACATGCCCAGTGTGTCACAGCCAGTCTCCAAAGCAGAATGTCCTTCCCTTTGCTCCGTGAATTGTGGCGCTCCTGTTTTGTGTCCGCCTGACGTCCTGCAGGCGCATCTATGCTGGCAGTCGGGATCAACCATTAACTCACACAATCAGTTATTCCACTTTGGCAAACAAACAAATAAACCAAGGGCAGTAAGACCTTCTCCATTTCACAGAGTATTGTCTCATTTTCAAATCCTTCCCTTTTTTTTTTTTTTAATAACGTCACAGGCAGCATTGTATAATCTTCTTTTTAAAAAGAACAAATAAACAAATATGCAGCTTATAAACCCAGGCTAATATTTTATGTATATATATATACTGTATTTATATAATTATATATATATATATATATATATTTATAATTCTCCAATGTATTTGAAAGTTTGTAAAAATGGCCATTGAACTGTGAAAGCAATGTACCTCATGAGAAGGAAGGAAGGAAGGGAGGGAGGGAGGGAGGAAGGAAGGAAGGAAGGAGGGAAGGAAGGAAGAGTTAAACAGCTGTAGGTGAATTACCCCATATTTCTACAGTGTTGTGTCTAAACGTTGTGCTGGCTTGTAAAAACAACTGTTATGCAAGATGTCCTTGCACCAAATACTGTACAAAATTCCTGTCACTGTCATTGGTTTGCTTCTGAAGCTGTGTGATCTTCTTCCTCTTTGGCCTTTCCTTTCTCCTCTTCCTCCTTTAATCGCCTCTATTTGTTCAGAGGACGAGTGCAGCGCCGTTGATGGCTCCCCGCTTTGCTTGTCCTTTCCAGCTCTTCTCTCTTCCTCTTCAATGACCTTCTTCCACATCTGATGGTTTTGCAGCAAGTGCTGAGTTATCTGGCAGTAAACTTTCCTCCTTTTCTTTCCTGCCAAAGAAGGCGATAAGCAAACATGAAGCCTCATTCACATTGGGAGAAAAGTCTGAAAAGACCTGGCTTACTTCTACAAAAATGTACCGTGGTTTTTGGAGTATAAGACAACACTTTTCCCCCCCTAAAAGAGGGTAAAAATTTGGGTGCATCTTGTACACCGAATGTAGCCCCGCCCTTCAGCCTTTGCCTCCCAGCAATTTACCTCCTTGCAGCAAACAGCCCGTTTCAGCTTCAGCACAGCCTGATTAGCACAAGCAACTGATTGTCAGTTGGATCAGCTTCCCGACCCTCAGCTGTTTCAGGCTGCAGGGATTGCCATTGCCTATTGCCGCGTGCCCCATTTGCTGCAAGGAGGAAAATTGCTGGGAGGCAGAGGCAGATTTTTGTTTTCTTGTTTTCCTCCCCAAAAAAGGTAGGTGCGTCTTATAGTCCGGAGTGTCTTATACGCCAAAAAATACGGTAATAAGAATAGGCAGGACCCAGCTGGAATAAAGCAAATAAGGACCATGTGTAGGACTTAGAATAGCTTTCTTTGTTGAGAACAGTTTGATAGAGGGATATTGCTGAAAAGGTGTTGCCAATTTGGAATACAATTCAGCAAAATTGTCAGGCCCCAAGAAACCAGCAATGACACGTGGAGTTACTTCGGAGTAGGTTCTTGATTGTTTCTCACCTACAGACAGAATCTTGCCAAACTAAAGCAACGATCTACATAATTACAGATATACTCTGAACTGCTAGGGAGGGACTGTCTTAATCCTCTTCCTACCTACCGGACTATCCAAACTCTGCTGCCTCTTTGCCCCCTGTTCAGCAGACCCTCCCTCCTGGGACTCAAGTCTACCTTCCACCACAAAACAAATTGTGGAAAAAAGGTCCAGCACCAATTTGTATGCCTGGCATGGAACAACCAGTTTCAGTGAACACACATCTTTCCCCTCTTCCTGTATCTAACTTTTGCGTGATGAGGTCGTAACATGTTTTTATTGTCCCATGTTTGACCTTGCTTTGCCCTCAATCCCCAGCCTATTCATCTCTTGCCAACCTTACCAACTGATCAATACTTATCAGACAAATACTCAGGACAGGAGCCTGAGTGGCGTAGCAGGCTAATGCCTCCTATTAAGGCAGCATTTAACATCCAGCTGCCTGCAATTACTGCGAGTTCTAATCTCACCAGGTTCAAGGTCGACTCAGCCTTCCATCCTTTCTAAGGTGGGTAAAATGAGGACCCGGTTTGTGGGGGCAGTATAAATATGGGGACTTTGTATAAATATACAAAAAGTATGAAGGCTATTGCTTAACGCACTGTAAGCCGCCCTGAGTCTCCGGAGAAGGGCGGCATATAAATATAAATAAATTTTTTTAAAAAAATTAAAAATACAATAACATGGAACTAAGGAATGGGGAGGGGGGGAATGCAAGGATCATCTAATCTAGGGGTATCAAACTTGATTTCATTGAGGGCCGCATCAGGGTTGTATTTGATCTTGGAGGGTCAAGGTGGGTGTGGCCAGCTCAATGTCACTCGTGTCAGGGGCTCCTGTGTTGGCCAAAGCACTCTGCCAGTGAAAATGGGCTCCTGAGCTCCATTTTCGGCCTCCTGCAACTGTCTGCCTGTGAAAATGGAGCTCAGGAAGGTCGCACACGTTAATGTTAATGTTAATTTTATTTATATACCGCCCTTCTCCCGAAGGACTCGGGGCGGTGTACAGCCAATTTAAAACATAAATATACAGACATCATCGTTAAAATTAATTAAAATCAATTAAACAGTTTCGGCCAAAATTTAAAACCCCAAGTTAAAACTCCAATTTAAAACCACTTAGATAGACAGCCCCGCCTGTCGGAACAGTAGGATCTTGAGGGCACAGAGAAATACCCGGAGGTCAGAGACTGTACGTATTTCCGGGGGCAGTTCGTTCCAAAGGGCGGGAGCTCCCACAGAGAAGGGTCTCCTCCTGGGTGTCGCCAGCCGGCATAATTTGGCCGACGGCACCCTGAGGAGTCCTTCTCTGTGGGAGCGAACTGGTCGGTGGGAGGCTATCGGAGGCAGAAGACGGTCCTGTAAATACCCCGGTCCTATGCCATGGAGCTCTTTAAAGGTGGTAACCAACACCTTGAATTGCATCCGGAAGACCACTGGGAGCCAGTGCAGCTCGCGCAGGAGGGGTGTTACATGGGCGCAACTCTGCGTGGCTGCATTCTGGACCAGTTGGAGCCTCCGAGTGCTCTTCAAGGGGAGCCCCATGTAGAGAGCATTACAGTAGTCCAGCCGGGAGGTGACAAGGGCGTGAGTGACCGTGCGTAGGGCGTCCCAGTCCAGAAAGGGATGCAACTGGCGGATCAGGCGAACCTGATAAAAAGCCCCCCTGGCCACGGCCGTCATGTGCTCTTCTAAAGACATCTAAAGACCCTCCCGAGCTCAATTTTCGCTGGCAGAGGCATCATGGGCCGGTCCTTTGCTGTTTCCAGGTTGGCCCCGCGGGCCAGATCTAAGCACTCCACGAGTCGGATCTGGCCCGCGGGCCTTGAGTTTGACACCCCTGATCTAATCCAACCCCTGCTGCAAAGGAAACCAGTTAAGCTAATTAAGTTAACCAGCAACCAAAGATTCAGCTGATTAAGCTACCGCTTCATAAGGTTTACATTCTGGTGCTATGAATATGCCAGACCAGGAGGACACCTTCGGATCTAACTGCATAGAAACTGCTTCTGCTTGGTGAAAGTATTTTTTTTTTCATGCTTTCATCTAAGATTCTGTGAAAACACTTGGGATTCTACCGCTCCCCAGATTTGCATTCCTGTTCTTTGCTAACTTGCATGGCGCACTTCCCCCCCCCCCCCCCCGAAGTTTTAACAAAAGGAAACAAAACATTAGGGAGGAAATATTACTCAGGAATGCTTTGTGTCAAAGAAATGTGTGCATAGATTAGCACTTTGGAAGCCAAACTCTTGAGTCCTTCAAGTTTTTCAACTTCAAACAAAGAGCTTTTCACGATGGGATAGCCCAAATCTAGTTCAATCCTTCCTTAGAAAACTTTCCATTCCCTGTAGGAAGCCTCCAGGTTTAATCAGAAGGAACTTCAATTCTGAACTAGCCCTCCATAATAAAACATTCCCTCTCTGGTTTCCTGGGAGATACCCCCTCCCATACTTTGCAGGGCTCCAGAGAGGCCAAAAGGGTGTTAATCACATCCCACATTTTGTTGGCAATGATGTTAGGAATGGCTAATGGACAAGGGAGAAGGGGCAAACCAAGAACACGTTGGCTTGATAACATCAGCTCCGATATAATGTTGAACATCCATCAATTGAAAGCTGTGCTTGACAGCATATCATAGAGAGCATTTGCCTATAATGTCACCCGAAGTTAGACTTGACTGAATGGTGAATACAACAACAAAACATTTTGCTGGAAATCATTTCACACATGCTCATTGTGAGTCACTGTAACTCCATTTGTGGCATTTTGCTCATATTGTGTAGTGTGTTGGGGCCCAACAGCGGCCAGCGGAGCTGGCAGCAGATTCGGACAGCGAGGGGGTTGGGGAGGAACATGGGCCAGTCCTGGAGTCTGGGAAAGACTCTGATGAGGGCTCTGCGTCCAAGGCAGAGAGGGGGCCAGGGCCGTCCAACAGTTATCAGCTGCCTTCAGAGTCAGACATCAGTGAGGCAGACGAACAGCTGGAGCCTGTTCCCAGTGTGTGCATGCAGAGTAGGCAGCAGCTAAAGAACAAGGGTCAACTTGGGAGTAAGGCCACAGGTGGACGATGAATCGCCCCTCCCAGAGGGAATGAAAGAGGAGCAAAAGGGGAGGGGAGTTTGCAGGAGACAATTAGTTCACCTAATTGGCTCGTGACTCTCAGAGATTTCTTGCCAAGTTTTGACGATATCGGCCTGGCAGCTCTCCAAGCCAGAGAAGGTCTGTGACTGTAAATTCTCCCTTGAAAGACTTTGCCGGATGTGAATGAGAGGAATTCACAGAATAAAAAGGGTTTTTTTTTGTCGGGACAAGGAGTCTGCTTCATGCTCTTGGGAAGCCTAGGTCAGAACCTAGTGAGAGATTCTGGAAATGTAAGGACCTTGGAAAATGGACATGTGCCACATGTCCTATCTCCCAGGGAGAAGATCCCGTTTTCTTATTATTTCTTGGGGATGCTTGCAGACACGTTTTCTACTGTGAATTGCTAGAGTTGTCCTTTGGTGAGTAATACTTTGCCCATCCAAGGTCACCTGAATCTGTAATTCTGAATAAGTTTGCAGATGTCGTCTTTAACGTAGACAGATTGAAGTGCCTGGGCGGGGATACCAAGGTCGTATGTTACACACAACTCGCTATTTCTTACCTTGAAGCTTGCTGTTGGGAAGACTGAATTTGAACCACATAAGTTAGTTTCGCCCCGACAATTCGGATTGTTTAGTATAACTTTGAATGAATGAAAGAATGAATGAATGAATGAATGCTGCTTTGGCTTGTGGGTCACTCAATCAAGGTTACAGAACATGCAGAAAGACTGAGTAAATACATGTGTCGAAATGGGACTGGATAGCAATTCTGACACAGGTGTGTCACCTGAGGTGAAATCTGTTCCGATTCTTCTGACTTCCATAAGGGCCTGAAGATCTGGCTTGGAGGCATATCACGGTGGAGACGGGTTGACAAATTAAGAGAAGATCCCACCTCCCACTGGCGTGTCCTGCTTCCTTTCTTCCCATCTTTTTAATTGTAATCTTTGCTATATTGATTTTTTGTTGTTCTTTATAGAGTTTGCTGGCTTTTATTGTTGGAAGTCGCCCATTGTTTATTTCATAAATTGCAATGTTAAATTAGCCAGGAGGCTACAGCGAGTGAACAAAGTGGTTGTTTGGCTGCCGTTTGGTTCACACTCGTGGACTATCCAGAGTGCACCAAGGGAGTGGACTAGCTCCACATTCAGCAAGGAAGCCACCCACTTGTATGAAATTAGAAATAACTTGGATGAAATTAGATGCAGAGGTGGGTTTCAGAAGGTTCGGACCAGTTCTGGAGAACCGGTAGTGGAAATTTTGAGTAGTTCGGAGAACCGGTAGTAAAAATTCTGATTGGCCCCGCCCCCATCTATTCTCTGCCTCCCGAGTCCCAGCTGATTGGGAGGAAATGGGGATTTTGCAGTATCCTTCCCCTGGAGTGGGGAGGGAATGGAGATTTTACAGTATCCTTCTCCTGCCATGCCCACCAAGCCACACCCACAGAACCAGTAGTAAAATTTTTTGAAACCCACCACTGACCTAGAGATGTAGTTGCCCATTTGCGGTTTACAATTTGATATTGCGTCTTAGATCAGACAATGCTGGTAATTACTGCGAGTTCAATTCTCACCAGGCTCAAGGTTGACTCAGCCTTCCATCCTTCAGGGGTAGGTAAAATGAGGACCCGGATTGTGGGGGCAATAAGCTGACTTTGTATAAAATAGAACACCGCTTAGGGGGCTCCGAAAGCCCTACTAAGCAGGTATATACAAAAGTATGAAGGCTATTGCTTAACGCATTGTAAGCCGCCCTGAGTCTCTGGAGAAGGGCGGCATATAAATCAAACCAACAAATAAATAAATAAACAAACAAACAAACAAACAAATATAACAACAACCAAACCCCCCACGTAACATACTTCCAAGAAATCCAAATGAGGGGATCCTTGGTGCTCTTTGAGCTTGGTTGTTTCTTACAGACGTTTCATTACCCAACTAGGCAACATCATCAGTGCCAGTATATTAGCACCGATGATGTTACCTATTTGTTTTACATCAATTATCTGGTGGGTCTCCTTGCCACAAACCATACATTTGACTCAGAATAACTTTTTGCGAATGAGTTTGGGGTGGGCATGCAGCATTTTTATTGGGAAACCAGCGGGTCAGAGGCGAATAAGCTGAAATACAATAAAATAAAAAAAACCTAGGACAAACGTACTTGCTTCATGGCTGTCACAGGAGTCCATGTCCGGGGAATCCTCTTCGTGTTCATCGGTATCTCCTGACTCATCGTTATCTTCAATCCATTTACCTGGCATCAGTCCTGCTGAGTCATAGGAGTTACACAAGGGTCCCACAATGTGAGTGATGAAGGATTCCTGGAGTTTTGCTAACTGCGGAGCAGAGCGGTCCATGAAGGGGCTGATGGGGAGACCTAAGCTGGCTTCTTCATCACCCTTGGGAAACAGGAGGCACTCTATTAATCAAAGGCAATTGGGATGATTTCCAGTTCGCTAATGGGGCTAAGCCACCCTTTTCAACTTTCAGGCGTGCTATGTCTGATATTCCCAGATTTCCAAAATCCAGGAATACTGGCTAGGAATTCTTGGGAATTGGAATCCCAGAAGACCTGGCAGGAGCCTGATTGAGGAAGATTATTGTTATATGCACGTGGAAAGTAAATTGTTGCAAGACCAAGCATCTGTATTCCAATGACATACTAAACTCCATTAGTTTTAACCTTAGTTAGAACTTCTTTTATATCTGTGTTTTAGTATGTTCTGCTGGTTTCCTTCTTTGTAATCAAAAGTAAAGGTAAAAATTCCCCTTGCACATATGTGCTAATTGTTCCTGACTCTAGGGGGTGGTGCTCATTTCCATTTCAAAGCCGAAGAGCCAGCGCTGTCCAAAGACATCTCTGTGGTCATGTGGCTGGCATGACTCAATGCCAAAGGCGCACGGAACACTGTTCCCTTCCCACCAAAGGTGGTCCCTATTTTTCTACTTGCATTTTTTACATGCTTTCGGACTGCTAGTTTGGCAGAAGCTGGGACAAGTAACGGGAGCTCACCCTGTTACGCGGCATTAGGGATTCGAACCGCTGAACTGCCAACCTTTTGATCGACAAGCTCAGTGTCTCAGCCACTGAGCCACCGTGTCCCTTTTAATCAAAAGTAATTCCCTGCAAACTTGTTAAGACAGTTTATGGTTCGATATGTTACATGGATCCAGGAAGCAGATTCTCTTAGGAATTGGGCGATGTGTGATAATCTGAACACAATCGTTTCGTTTGGTTCATCTCATTGGTCAGTTTATAGTTCAAAAGATTACATGAACACTGAAAATAGGTTTCATTCAACCCATTGAATTTAGGAAGGTTGTGTGAACAATTGGCTCTCTTGTGTAGCCTTAAATATCTCTTAAGTGTGGAACTGGAAACCAGTCTAAAAAGGAAAGAGACATTAACCAGAGCAACAAATCCACTATATGATCAAGGTACTTAATAAATGAGTATTTTCTAAAGAAATCTAAGCCATGCTTGCAGAACTGGGCTGGTGACAAAGATTTTAAAATGTTAACAACCAACTCTGTTCCTTTTAGCATGTTTTCTGAAAATAGTTTTTTTTTTAAAAAAATGATAATAATGACCAGCAGCTTTTAAGGAAGGTGGGTTTTGTTTGTTTTTTTGCATTTTAAAGTTTTGAAACATGAAAGCAAAACGTTTGACTATTTAGAAGAATGAATTAAGGGGAACTGGTTTACCATGGTTTATGGAAATAATGTGCCTTCGTTATTGAGAATTGTTCAGAGCAAAAGTCTTTGCCATTCTCAAAAGCTTGGAAAATAAGCTAAAGACTAAAATGATGGGCATTTTTCATAAGGCAGTAAAAAAAAAAGTCTTTTGTTATCTTCTCACCTGTTCATAAAATTCATTCACGATGCCATCTGTCCATTTTAGATGTAAATCTTTGTACTTGGCTGGACCATTGATATCGGCCAGTTTGATGCACATCTGACAGACCAATAATCGGTCGTTCTCGTTTGTCCAATCGATGCCCGCATCGTCGTTCACCTGGCAGGTAATGTGTTATTAGAAAAAGCACCTTGAGACTGTTGTGATCAAACCTAACATAATGCAATTCCAAAGGTGAACATGATGTATACTGCAAAAGAACCCTTTCCTATGTAGGGATTATTATTTGGGTGTATTATGCATTTCCTTGGTTTGCCACTATAGAATAGAATAGAATAGAATAGAATAGAATAGAATAGAATAGAATAGAATAGAATAGAATAGAATAGAATAGAATAGAACAGAACAGAACAGAACAGAACACTGGAATGGAATGGAATGGAATGGAATGGAATGGAATGGAATGGAATGGAATGGAATGGAATGGAATAGAATAGAATAGAATAGAATAGAATAGAATAGAATAGAATAGA
>WNWU01000037.1:5036963-5058235 GCA_012654045.1 Ptyas mucosa
TAGAGTAGAGTAGAGTAGAGTAGAGTAGAATAGAATAGAATAGAATAGAATAGAATAGAATAGAACAGAACAGAATTCTTTATTGGCCAACTGTGATTGGATACACAAGGAATTTGTCTTGGTGCATAGAATAGAATAGAATAGAATAGAATAGAATAGAATAGAGTAGAGTAGAGTAGAGTAGAGTAGAATAGAATAGAATAGAATAGAATAGAATAGAATAGAATAGAATAGAATAGAATAGAATAGAATAGAATAGAATAGAACAGAACAGAACAGAACAGAACAGAATAGAATTCTTTATTGGCCAAGTGTGATTGGACAAAGAAGGAATTTGTCTTGGTGCATAGAACAGAACAGAACAGAACAGAATTCTTTATTGGCCAAGTGTGATTGGACACACAAGGAATTTGTCTTGGTGCATACGCCCTCAGTGTACATAAAAGAAAAGATACGTTCATCAAGAATCATAAGGCACAACACTTAATGATAGTCATAGGGTACAAATAAGCAATCAGGAAACAATATCAATATAAATCATAAGGATTCAAGCAACAAAGTTACAGTCATAAGTGGGAGGAAATGGGTGATAGGAATGATGAGAAGATTAATAGTAGTGCAGACTTAGTGAATAGTTTGACAGTGTTGGGGAATTATTTGTTTAGCAGAATGATGGCATTCTGGAAAAAAACTGTTCTTGTACAGTTTTTATACAGGTTTATCACTATCATCTTTTTTTTTAAAAAAACTTCTCGATTTAGCTTCTAGCCCTAGCGATTTCTAGTCTTCCTCCCATACATGTATTAATCATCTCTGTTTCTGCTTTGGTTCTGTGGTGGATGGGTGCTCCATCGCTGACTTTTAAGAAGAGACTGGACAGCCATTTGTCTGGAATGGTATAGGGCAGGGGTGTCAAACTGGATTTCTTTGAGGGCCGGATCAGCGTTGTAATTCTTATCCACGGGCTGGGGTGGGGGGAAGGAAGATGGGATGGACACCTCCTGCAGCACCCTGCTGGCCACAATGGGGCATGGAGGGGGGGGGTCCCGAGTGCGGACCTGTCTGCTCCACTTTTGGCCTGAATGGCCTCCTGCAACACTCTGCTGGCGAAAAACGAGGCCTCCACATAGTCCATTTTTGGCCAACAGAGTGCTGCTGGAGGCCAAAACCCGGCCATGCGGGGGCCTCCATGCAGCCCGTTTTTGGCCAGCGGAGTGCTGCTAGAAGCCAGTGAGGCCAGAAACGGGCCGCATGGGGGCCACATGCACCCCCACCCCTCTGCAGCCTGTTTTGGCCAGCAGAGGCACTACGGACCGGTCCTTTGATATTTCTAGGTTGGCCCCATAGGCCAAATTTAAGCACCTTGCAGGCCTTGAGTTTGACACCCCTGGTATAGGGTTTCTTGCTTCAGCAGGGGGTTGGACTAGAAGACCTCTAAGGTCACTTCCAATTCTGTTATTTTCTCATTCTATTATCCCAGGGTTCTGCAACCTTAAGCGCTCAAAAGAGCCATTTGGACCCGTTTCCCAGAGAAAAGAAAACACCGCGAGCCACAAAACCCTTCCCGTATCTGAACTATTTCTTGAACGGCCACAAAACTAGCATATGTAGTTGAATTAAACATTCTGCTTTTGTCTGAAACTTTTCTTTTCTCGGATTTATCCATGGTTGGCCTACCGGGGGTTGAAAAGCTCAATAAATCACGTGCTGGCAGGTGTCGCACGTAGGCAGTTGTTACGCATATTCTGAGTAACAGGGAGCCGCAGCAGAGGGGTGAAAGAGGCACATGCGGCTTCAGAGCCGCAGGTTGCTGACCCCTGTGTTATCTGAATCACACTTTTTCAGCTTCTTTATAGAACAGGATAGTCTTACACTAGATAATAACATTATTCTTCTGATATGACTTGGAGTCTGCTGGAGAAAGGCTAGCTCCAGGAAAATGCTAATATCTGCCTACCGCAATAGTAGGATTTGACTGACTTTCTTTGCTGATTTTCTAGGCTCCTATATGAAGATTTGAACCTTAATAAGACACAGGGATTGGGTTTACCTTGGCATTGAATTTAGCTACAAAATCAAAGTGCTTCTTCAGATCGGTGGCCAAAATGGCCTCGATGACAAGGAATCGGAAATGCTTGAACTCCACGTGATCAAGATGGATTAAAAAATTATATTCTGGCCTGGACATGAAAAGATTCCATGCAGCCGCCGCATGATGGTTCTCCAGAACAGAACGGTCATTATATAGAACGGCCTACATACACAGAGAGATGGAGAGAATATTTATTTCCAAAAGATCTGAGAGATGGCAGGTCTGCTGAAACTCAATAAATGATATGCAGTCCCCAAGTTAACCATATTTGCATGAAAGGGAATTTGCTTTAGAACTTTTTTTTTTTTAAAAAATCCAACAGAATAGAATATTGGTGAAACTCTTAAGCATGAACAATAGTGATCGTGTAATACTTATTTAATGATGAGGCCAATGTTTTGCACGTGAACATTCGGTCTTTTAGTGAACAATTATGTCCCTAGTGATCTGCAAGTCTCTGGCTTCCCACATTGCTATTAAATCCCAAAGGGGAGCATCCGATTTTGTTTTAGAAGTGATATATATGTCATATAAATGTTTTAAGGTGTATAACTAGTAGAATGTTTGGTATATGAATATCTAAACCAGGGGTGTCCAACCTTGGCATCTTTAAGACCTGTGGACCTTAACTCCCAGAATTCCATGCTGGCTGGGGAATTCTGGGAGTTGAAGTCCACAAGTCTTAAAGTTGCCCCAGTGGTGGGATTCAGCCGGTTCGGGCTGGTTCAAGGGAACCAGTAGTTAAATTGCTGTCTGGCCCTGTCCCGCCCCTTCCAGGAGTCCCCACGTGCCCTACTTTGGCTCCCAGGCAAGTGCAGGGAAGCCGCCTAGGCCCAAAACGGGGCATGGGGGGGGGGGGGGGGTGCAGCCCCTCCCCCCAGTGGCCCATTTTCACTCCCAGGAGACTTCAGGGAGGCCTCTTAGGCCCAAAATGGGGCACAAGGAGGGGTAGCATGGCCCTCCACAGCCCATTTTTGCTCCTAGGCCCAAAACGGGGTGCAGGGGGGGGCGTATTTTTCCCCTGTCCCATTTTTGCTCCCAGAGGTGTGCAAGAGGCCGAGTGCTGCCTGTCACACCACCTGGCCACACCCACCATGGCTACACCCACCCAGCCGGTCGTTAGGGCAGAGAACCGGTTGTTAAATTATTTGAATCCTACCACTGGACACCCCTGATCTAAGCAAACATACACCCAACCTCCTCCCACCGTGCCGTTGTGGAGGTAATCCTGCCTCTAAAAAAATGTTGGACTATTTCTTTCTTCTAGAGAAATCACCGTTCAATTTCTCCGTCCACAAAACTGGTGGAGAATTTAGTCCCAGGAAAGCAGCAGATGGCTTTAAGCTCATGGAGAGCTACGTAAAGGTAGTCCATACTTTACTGATGTAATTGTCATGTGATCATGCCACTTAGTTCCAGCTGCCATTGTTAAGTGAATTCCACATGGCCATTAAAGCAAGAATGTGGTCACCATTTGAGACCGTCTACCAGCTTCCTACTGTCTTTGTTTGTTGGAAGCCAGTGGTGAAGTTTGTAAATGGCGATCACGTGACTGCAGTATGCTGTGATGTCATAATTGTGAGCCGGTCACCCAAGTTCCCAAATTGCAACCATTTGACCTCAGGGACAGCCTCAACTATGAAGACTGTCAGGTCTCACCCATTCAGCACCATTGTAACTGCAAATAGTTGCTGAGTGAGTGGTTGTTAAGCAAGGACTATCTGAATATGATCTGGACTTCAACTCCCAGAATTCCCCATCCAAACATGGCAATGTTAAGAGTTGTGGACGTCGACTCCCAGAATTCCCCATCCAAACATGGCAATTTTAAGATTGTGGACTGTTAAAGCGATGCTGGCTTGGGAATTCTGGGAGTTGAAGTCCACAACTCTTAAAATTGTCATGTTTGGATGGGGAATTCTGGGAGTTGAAGTCCACAACTCTTAAAGTTGCCAAGTTTGGAGATCCCTGCCCTAGAATAAAATGTAGTAGTCTGAAAAAAGCATTACAAGGCTCTTTCTAAACAAGGCGTTCCCTTAATCCCAACCTACTTACCTGAGGAGCACTGGTTGCCACCAAGAAGGCATTGGTTCTCCCTGGATGATCATAGTCATGCATGGCAGCAGCTACATAGAGGGCCATCAATTCAAGCGATGGGATGTTGCCCGCCAAGCATCCATAGTTGTCATCTGTTGGCGTGTACGTTTTTGACAATACGTATCCCAGGTGGCCGTGAGTGATCCCACTATCTGAATCTGGGCAGAAAATCAAGTTATTCACAGACTGCTCCTTTCAGAGGCAATATTTCTCTGTTCTGTTTTGGGCCCACTAGCCTGGCTTAATCAAACATACCATTTTACAAGAGTTCAGTACAGGGGTGTCAAACTGGTGGCCCACGGGCTGGATGCGTCACGCACAGGCCCCGCCCCGCAGGTCCACAAAGGCAAAAAGGTCGCGATACATCGCGATACGATTGAGTTCGATACCTGTGATCTAGTAAGTCATCTCTAGAACTATGACTAAATAACTCCTTCTATCCACCATCACCAAAGAGACACCCACGTGCAAACAGCTGAATGCACCTGCAATTTGAACCTACTCAATATATATGATTCTCAGCCGAAAGCATCAAGGAAGCTTGGACAGCAGTGACTTATATGAACTGATCTGAACTTGTGGAGCGCCGAGCAATTTCTGATAGCTCCAACCAATGTGGTCCGTGGACAGGCTGCTGGGAACCATCCTCTGCAATATTTGAAGGACCCATGTGCGTCCAAGATTTCCCACAGAAGCGAATTTAGTCGTTCTACTGGCTTGAGGTCAACAGCATGGGCTTTGTGCAGCAAATTGTGGCAGGGGTGAAATCTACTTACCTTCCCTACCAGTTCGGAAGTGCACACGGCTCGCTCTGTTCGCACATCACATCCCGCACGGACCTTCTGCGCATGCGCAAACCCTTCTGCGTATGCGCAGAGGGTAAAAAACAGGTTACTTCCTGATTAAAACCAGGAAATAATGACAACCGGGCGGATGGGCGGAGCCTTGTGCTGCCAACACTACCGGTTCGGCCGAACCGGTCTGAACCGGTAGCATTTCACCCCTGAATTGTGGACTGTGTTCCACACACAGGACCCACAACTGGGGATTAGGAGTGAAACATGCGCCCTTAAAATCTCTGTATCTTCCCTAAAATCTTTTGGCTGTTTACTATTGGGAGCACTGTTTCAAAAGGTTTGTTCGGTGCACTGCCTGCTCGGTCTAATTCACGCTGAAGATACAGCCATTACAGAAGTGTCACCATTCTGGCATTCACCCGCCCCACTATCATGTGATCGCACTTCGGTGCTGTGCAACATGGCCACATTTATGGACATTTGCAGCAGTGGTGAAATCCAAATTTTTTTTTACTACTGGTTCTGTGGGTGTGGCTTGGTGGGCATAGTGTGGCTTGGAGGGTATGGCAGGGGAAGGATACAGCAAAATCTCCATTCCCACCCCACTCCAGGGGAAGGATACTGCAAAATCCCCATTCCTTCCCCACTCCAGGGGAAGGATACTGCAAAATCCCCATTCCCATCCCACTCTGGGGCCAGCCAGAGGTGGCATTTGCCGGTTCTCTGAACTGCTCAAAATTTCCACTACCGGTTCTCCGAATTACTCAAAATTTCTGCTACCGGTTCTCCAGAACCTGTCAGAACCTGCTGGATTTCACCTCTGATTTGCAGGGTCCCATGATTGCATTTTATGCTTTTCCATCCTTCTGGTTTTCAGCAAAACTGCACCCGTAATGAATAATGGGTTTGCACTTATGATGACCAGGCATTCACGTTTACAACTACCACCAAAAAAACAAATAAATCATAATTTTTTCACAACTATCATGTCATATGACCATAATGAGTAGGCTCCATTATGGTTGTAGGTCGAGGACTATCGGTAACAACACTGCACCAAGAAATTCAGTTCATGGCAGCCAAACCTTTTCGTAACATTACCTGAATCACTTGCTGATCCATGGTCATTAATCATAGTTGGGAGGCCAGGGATGGGCTGGGATGAAAGATACCAGACAGCATGGAGGACATCAGTAGCATGAGTTCTGTTATGATCTGTTAAGAGAGAGAGGTTTGTTGCATTTGAGGGTGGATTGGGGGGTAACAGCACCATCTACTGGCCACAGATGAAAATGTGGATTTGTTCCTGGTTCCCACCTTTGAGAACCAGTCAAATGATATTCATAGCAATGTTAAAATTCCTCTATGGCATTCTAACATTGGGATGCTCCGTTGCATTGATTGACACCGAAACTCTGTCCCATTCAGTAGAGTTTGGCAAACGTTTATTGATTAGAACATTCAGGGGAAAAAAATCCCTGTTAGGAATGAGACTATTACCTAACTTGTTGGCTGGCAATATATAAACCATCAATGTATGTTTGCAGTGTATTGCAATTGTATTGTATAGCTTTAAGACTGCTGCATTGCATCATACTGTGTCCTGATTGGTTAGCTTTGTTGCCAATGTCCTTAAGAAGGAGCTAGAAACATGGCTTGTTCTCTTTGTTGTCCTTGCTCTCTGATATCTCTATCTGACTTACTATATTACTGTTTGCAACTCCAGAAGAACTGTTTACTGTGTATGATTACTACGACTGGTATGAAGACTTTGTTTATTGGACTGTGCTTTTATTTTCCTGAATGTAAATTGTAACACAACTCAGTGTATCTGTGTGGTGATTGTACTTATTCATAACTACTCTCAACCGCTTTCATGTGCACACCCTTGCTACTCAAGGGTTATTCCTTAACAATCCCATTCTTGAATTTTGGCTTTATTTATTAGTATTTTCTCCCATATATATATATGGGGGAAAATACTAATAAATAAAGCCACAGTTCAGTGTGTGTATGTGTGTGTGTGTATTACTGGATTTGCTGGTTTATACTCACTTTTAATTATTTTGTTTTCTTGTTATGCTCTTATGAAACACATATTGACAGATAAGTGATTATGCGACTTTCAAGGATTTTAGTTGAAAGTTCAAATAAAAGGTGCTTTGAAAAAAAAATCACAGCTACCATCTGCTACCAGACTTTTAGAAGATAGTTGAAGACTTTCTTATTCAGAAAAGTAAGTTTTCACTGATGAATGACAAAAAAAGCCCCTCTTTCTAACTGGATTATTTAAAAATGTGATTGCACTATGCATTGCACAGATTTCCTTTTAATAATAGCCAACGGTTTTATTTTTAAGAAAATATGCTTGGAAAGTAATCTTCTATGGACGTTGAAGGAAAAACAAATGTGTGCTATGATTAAAAAAATAATAATAAGAGAAATGGAAAATAAGAGAATCAGCAAGGCATGCTATCGTACTTACAAGGTATCTCTCGATATCCACATTCTAAGGCATGGAAATAGTTCATAAACTCTGGTATAGGGATTTTGAAAGTTTCAAAGAGACCCATGTCCTCAAAGAGCCTATAGGATACCTGGAAAACAAAATAAAGGAAAGGAAAAGGAACCATCATTCTTAGAACTTGGGGTTGGCTATCGTTGATAGCTCAATCTAGAACTTCAGACTATCATCATCAACATCATTTAACGACCCCATAATCCCTTGCGGGATGGAATCTGGGCAAATGAATGGAGCTGGCAGAGTGTTTTAATGGACAGATGCCCTTCCTGTCACCAATGCAGAGTTTTGTTCAGCAGATATATTCTCAGTGTGCCCAGAGAGAAAAATACCTGCCTCTACCTAGGATCGAACTCACAGCCTCTTGATTGTGAGGCGAGAACTCTACCTCTAGGCCACTAAGTGCCATTGCTATTGCTATGAGCTGCAGCACACCAAATATTGCTGATGGGCTGCAGCTGATGCCCACAATCTGATTTCTTGATTAAGGTTGTTGGCTTCCTCCGGGTCAAACAAATTTCCTAGGGAACTAAGCTGAACAAATCACCCACCTGTCATTACCAAGTTCTTATCTGCAGGCTACCACCTAGTAGCCTCATTCCAGTTGGCTTTCCTAGAATCTGGAAACCCGCTGGCTGAGAAGCTGCTATTTTCTCTTGTTTTGCGAAAAGGTGCAGTGAAATTTAACTATATTTTTAAACGGAAGTCTGGCTTTAATCTTTCTAGTGGCAGCCTTCCATTCTATCCCCTCTTTTTCTCGGCAAAACTTGTTATATCCCTCCAGGGGCATTATTAGGCTAACAGTAAGTGAAAATTAAGGCATTATCTAAGCACACAGCTTGTCATCAAGCAGAACGAAGCGTCCTACTCACCATTTTTGCATGAAAAAAGAAAATTCTTTTTGCACATTGGCCTGTGCTAGAGCCAAAGGTTTCCCGTGGTAGTGCGTGGGCTATTTTCTTTTCAAAACCAATTCGAAACCACCGTTTTAGAAGGAGCCTAGTAGCGCCTTTTCCGACTAACACATTTTAGTTGGAAATTTTTTTAGCACCTTTGAATAAAACCTGTCGGTTAGAAAAGGTGCTTATCCCATTCCTCGCTTCTGCTACCATAAACTGGCAAGTCTCTTCTTCTCCAGTGTTAATAAGCTCTATAGTAGCGGTCACCAACTTGTAGAAAATTTTGGTGGTCCCCAGAAAAATTATTTGCATTTTTTTATATTGCACTAAATCAGGGGTCCTCAAATTACAGCCCCTGGGACAGATATGTGCAATGAACGTTTGTGTTGCTGCAGAGAGTCTCTCCCTTCGGGGTCTTTTTGTGTGAGTTGGAGGGGGGCATAAATTCCGACTTGGGGTCTACTTCAGCCTCCTGGTGTGGGGCTTTGGGCGAAGGCTGGAGGAAAGTGCCGCTGGTGGCGAAGAGCCAAAGAGCCTTGTTCCAGTGGGACTGCATTACGGCCTGGAACTGGCTGACCATCTCAGCTCGCTGAGCCTCCAGGCGCCGGTACCTGGCCTTGCACTCCCGCAGGTCTTCCCTCTGCTTGGAAAGCCTATGCTCCTAGTCCTGAGTGAGGTGCTTCTGCTGAGCCTCCTTCTCGGTCAGATCCAATTTGAACTGAGCTGTTTTGCCAACTCTTTTTTCATGGTGGCCATTTAGCTCCAGCAACTGTTTCCTGTTGGGGCCCTAAGGAGCCCAGGCGGGCAGGTGAAGAGTAGCGAGTAGAGGCTGGCAAGGCGCCCCTCAATGTGAGTGACATCGAGTTGGCCATGCCCACCCAGTCACATGACCACCTTGCCACGCCCACCCAGCTGGTCATTAGGCAGATCCTATTAGTGGTCTGTGGGATTTAAAATTATGGATTTAGTGGTCCCTGAGGTTCGAAAGGTTGGTGACCCCTGCTCTATAGCTTTCTTTACAAAATATATTTTGTTTCTCAAAATCCTTCTACAAGGCCCGGATGTACTTCTTGGCGTTTGGGTAATGCTTATTTCCTAACCATGAATCGGCTAGCTCTATTTTTTTCTTCCTGGCATATAGCAATACAAAACTTTGCACCTGAGTTCCTAACCTATGACTCAGCTAGGATTGAAACCATGGCTTCTCAGAGGAGCCACACTGGCTGGGTTCGTACGAATCAGAAAGCCGTAATAGTTGATTCCCACATAACGCTAGAACAGAAAGAAATACATCTCTGCTTTCGAATAGCTCTGGATTTGGAATCGGGATTAGAACTCGAGAAGGATGCATTATAAAAAGCAGAACTCTGAGGTAAATCTTCTAGAACATCCAATTTCTTACCTGACTTAAAATCCGACCCCACCTCTTGCCGATTTTGTCTACCAAATCAAAGATTGGGAAATTCCAATTGTTTAGCTGCTCCATTAGTGGGTCCAAATTGTCCATTATTAGAGGCTTGGGGGCAAGGATGGGTTTTTCCTGTAACAGATAACCAACAAACACATTCCAAATGTTTAAAAAAATCACAACAACCCTGTACAAAATGTAGGATTCTTTGGGCTTTTCAGTGTTCTTATTCCAAAGCTTCCATCTTGGGTTAGAGGTATCCAAGGAGTTATATATGCAAGATTTAGGAAAGTTGTCAAACTCTTCCAATTAATTAGATAAACACTTCCTAATCAGTGCCCCAAGCTGTTAAGATATTTTAATAGCAAACCAGATGGGGGAAGTTAAAATGAAATGACTTCCAACTAATGGGAAAAGCAACCTTTACAAAAAAAACCCACAACCAACAACCCAAAAAAGAGAACCAAAAGAATGTTGATCCAGCTCTCAAAGGTTTTCAGGATACCATTTCGTGAGCAGGCTAAACTCAGAAGGCTCCTAGTTCTAAACTGGTTTTCCTTACGCATGAAATGGGAAAGTATGGCATAATCTTCAGTTTACAAAGCAAGAATTAAAGCAACAGCTGATTTGACAGAGGCAATATCAAGTTTCTTGATATTACCTCTGGGTAACAGAATAACTGAGTTGGAAGTTACCTTGCAGGTCTTCTAGTCCAACCCTTTGCTTAGGCAGGAAGTCCTATACCCGTGATGGCGAACCTATGGCACGCGTGTCACAGGTGGCACATGGAGCCATGTCTGTGGGCACATGAGAGTTGCCCTAGCTCAGCTCCAGCGTGCCTGTGCGTGCCGGCCAGCTAATTCTCGGGCTTTCCGGGCCCACCGGAAGTTAGGAAATGGGCAGTTTCCAGTCTCTGGGGTGGGGAGGGTTGGGGGAGGGCTGTTTTTGCCCTCCCCAGGCTCCAAGAAAGCCTCTGGAGTCCGGGGAGAGTGAAAAACGGGCCTTCCAGTCCCAATGGAAGTTGGGAAATGAGTTGTTTCCGGCCTCTGGAGGGCCTCCGGGGAGGGGCGGGAAGGCATTGAATTATGGCTGAGCTCCCTCCACTTTTGGCACGCAACGGCAAAATGGAGATTCTCAGTCATCCAGGTCATGGTGATCCCAAAGTTGCTTTTTTCAAGAGGCAACTGGAAAGTCCAGTTGCCTCTTGAAAAATTTTCATCCATTGCTTCTTGTCCTGCCTTCACGTGCTTTGGAGAATAGGTTGACTCCCCCGTCTTCTTTACGGCAGCACCTTAGATATTGGAAGACTGCTTTCATGTTACCCGTAGTGCTTCTTTCCATTAAATACCCAATTCTTGCCATTGTTATTCGTTATTCTAATAATGAACAGATTCCAGTAACAAAGAACTAAAATGAATTTGATGCTTTCTCAAATTTAACGCCCTTAATCATCTCCAGTAGAAATTTTAATTAGGGTTTTGTTTTGTTTTTTATTTTTAAGTGAGCTGTCTGAACTCATTGTGTCAAGTTAGTTCATTTTTGGATCTAATATACTGCCATTTCTAAGAGAGAAAATGAGTCTCAGTAAATTGCTTAAACACAGTATGCAAGTACAGTTCAACCATAAGAAGAAAATACAGTTTAAAGCATCTTGTTACACTTAGAGAGATTTGATCTTCAAATTTGTAACGATTCCTAGAGTTAATTCCTATATAAAAGAGACACACACACATATTCAGTATCTTCCAGATGTTTTGGATTGAAACTCATATCCAATGGCAAATAGTGATTATGGGAATTGTAGTTCAAAGTTTCTATAGGGCACCTTTCCTATGAAATCTGGCAGACACTATGCTCTCCTCCTCGTTTTGGAAGTTTGTTTATTTTAAACAATGTCAAACACCTATAGTGGTGGCCAAAATTGTGGAAACCTTTTGGGAAAAGTGTATTTTTGAGGTTTGATGGCTAATAACACCACTTTTTTTTTTGGAGTTTCAAGGTAATCATATTCCACTGCTGGAATGGCCTGGGAATAGCCCAGACCTTAACCCAATTGAAAATCTATGGAGCTGACCAATGGTGGGATTCAAGTAATTTAACAACCGGTTCTCTACCCTAATGATTTCTTCCAACCACCAATTTGCCATACTGCTCAGAAAGTTAACAACCAGTTCTCCCGAAGTGGTGCGAACTGGCTGAATCCCACCACTGAGCTGACTAAACTTGCTAATCAGAAGCGGCCAAGCAACAAAACCCAGTTAATAGAAGCAATCATTCAATCTTGGTTTCACATTAAAACAGCTGCAGAACTAAAAGACTTGGTTCACTCCATGGGAAGATGTTGTAAGGCCGTAATTGATGCTAAAGGTTACCCAACTAAGGATTAACTGACATTATAATTTTTGTATATCTCATTTTTTCTGTGGTGATAATTTTTGTATATCTCGGTTTTCTACATGTTTCACTGTTCTTCTTTATACTGTACCTGCTGTTCTTATAGCAAATCCTTCGTAAAAGTTATTGCATTACATTCTTGATTAAATTATCTTTCCATTGATATATAATTTTATGGTACTCCTCCAAAAAAAAATGGTGTTATTAGCTAGTTTTAGAAAATACACTTTTCCCAAAAGGTTTCCACAATTTTGGCCACGACTGTATGATCGTCCTCTTCTATTTTGTTGCTGCATCAAAATGCAGTATAAACACCACTGTTAAATGAGAGTATGAAAAGACCCAAACTTAGTAGTCTTGTAGACCTGAAAAAAAAGATTAAAATATCTAGCACCTTCTTTCTTTGGAAGATGAAGGAGAATATAGATGAAGAAGATGAAGGTAACTGATGATTGTTGAAATCTGCAAATGAAAAAATGAAATATGTGCACCAAAATGCAACAAGTGCATCGGAGGTGCCCCCTTTACTATGGGAAAAAACATGAAGGAAGTGGTGAGAAGTTCTTTCTTAAAGCATGTCATGATATGTTCTTGCACCTGATGGTACCAAGATCAAAATATCCCACAGGTTACCATGTTAAATAGGGAAATTGGACAGCTGATGAATTTACACTCCCTCAAAGGAAACCCTCTGTTAATCCCCCAAAGATTTTCAGCATATACTGTAGTTCTTTGATGTCAGTGTCTTGTCCCTTGAATTTTTTGAACAGACACTTAAGTTGGCTCCACAAAAGAAGACAATTGATTAGGAAAGGGGGAAAGTTGTAAAAAAGAGAACTACAAAAACCAAATTGCCCAAAGGACCTTAGAACTAGGTCCACCCAACAGATCCAAGTAGAAAAGGAGAAGACCTAGTAGGATTTGAGAGGACTTTGAGAGGTCAGGTAAACAGAAGATGTTCTGGCTTTGTAGAGTGCTGTTGGAACACGATCTGCAGAGGAGTTCTTTGTTCATAAATTGGGCAAAGCCAAAAGGTTTTGTGTAGTTATAAAGAAAAAAAAACAGCAGCTGGCAGAACCACCCTGGAGTAAGAGTTATTGCTGCTTGGCAGGGGATGTTATTGTTGTTATTCTGAATTCAAACTGGGTTGGAAAGTGGATGGTTGAGAGCAGTGATGAAATCCAGATTTTTTTTACTACGGGTTCTGTGGGCGTGGCTTGGTGGGCATGGCAGGGGAAGGATACTGCAAAATCTTCATTCCCACCCCACTCCAGGGGAAGGATACTGCAAAATCCCCATTCCCGCCACACTCCTGGGGGAAGGATATTGCAAAATCTCCATTCCCACCCCATTCTGAGGCCAGCCAGAGGTGGTATTTGCCGGTCCTCCGAACTGCTCAAAATTTGCGCTACCGGTTCTCCAGAACCTGTCAGAACCTGCTGGATTTCACCCCTGGTTGAGAGACAAACTCTCTGTTTTGAATTCCTAAGTTCCCTTGGGAATGCTGCAGACCTTCAGTATGGCCTCCAGAAATCTCCCAATTCTCCAAATAATCACCTTCAATGAGAAAATGAAAAAATATGACATGTTGGAGAAGCAACAACACATTTCAAATATCAAAAGATTTATAATCAAAGCATCCTTCTCTGGGGGCAGAACAAGACAGGGTGTGGGTGTGGGGGTTGAGCTTCATATGAATTGTTCTAACCTTCTCAAATTCTTCCCATGTTCTTCTCATTGAAGCGTTCCAAGCTTCAGGCTCTTTTAGATTGGCCAATTTTGGGTAAGGTGGGAATAGCTGTTTTGAACTCAAAAGTGAGTTTTTGATATGTATACATTCCAAATGTTTTGCCGACCATGATGAATGAGTATTCAAACATATATGTAATGCATAACGTCACTATGTATAGTGTGACAGACAGTCTTCAGCAGGGGTGAAATCTAAAATTTGTTACTACCGGTTCTGTGGGCGTGGCTTGGTGGAGGGGTTAATGTGACTGGATGGGCGTGGCCAACTTTTTTTTTTTTTTAACTTTTAAAAGCATTTTTTTCTACAACCTTACGAGATTGCAGAAAAAAATGCTTTTAGAAGCCTCTGACAATCAAGCAACTCAGCTGGGATCGCCAGAGGCTTTTAAAAGCATTTTCCCCCCCCTACAACCTCTTCGGCCAAAGAGGTTGCAGAAAAAACAGCTTCTGATGATCGCGCGGCTCAGCTGTTCATGGAGGATGGACGCAGGGATTTTCGCTACCGGTTCTCCAAATCACCCACCGCCATCGCTACCGGATCAGATGATCCGGTCCGAACCGGGAACATTTCACCCTTGGTCTTCAGGCTCCAGAAGACGATTGGAGGTTCAAATAATAAGGAATTCATTTTAGATCTATTTCAAGGGATGTCTATGGAGATTCTTAGTCATCCAGCTCATAGTTGCTCCAAAGGTGCTTTTACAAGAGGCAAATGGACTTCCTTTGTTTTTCCTTGACGACGTTTCGCTTCTCATCTAAGAAGCTTCGTGAGTTCTTCTATTTCAAGGGATCATCAGGAATTGACCCCAAAGAAAAATTCATTGCTCGTGCTGTGCACCATTAATATCACAATGTCAATTGTCATCTTTACAGAGTTGATAGAATTATAATTGACCCGTTTTGCCATCATTGGTAGCGATGCATAATTAGCCAGCTCTTGTGGTTGAAAACAACAACAACAATGAAAAATCCACATTTTCTATACTGAATCCTGTTTGTGGCTGATGGTCTATGTTTCCTATCAGTTGCTGCCATGTACAAAATTGATTCAAATTCGGTTGCTGGCTGTTAAGTCTGTTATTGCAAAACCCTGGAAAGTTAAAATTCATTTCCCACCAGACTGATGGCCTTTGAAAATGTCACTTTGTCATCCATCACAGCTGTGGCTTTAAAACTGACACAGAAATGAGCTTTGAAAAACTTATAACAGAGGCCATTTTCTTCCAATCTGGTCCCTATTAATTAGTTGCACTAAACATGTTTTTCCTAATAGATTATCTGTGTCTAAACAAGTATCGTCCTGGACAGAAATATTGAGTACAGATGTTTATCATGTTTGTTCTTGTCTTGAATTAAAAGGAATTTTTATCCTTCCCTCTTCCCTTCGGTTGTTTCTGTTTTTGACATTGGCTTATTCATCTTGAGTGGAAAAATATATGGGGAATGTTGGGATTTTGGAGTTCACGAAGTTTAGTCTTGCAAATATTTCATTATCAAAGTAGGTGGCGCATGGCAGTGGGGTCATTTGGCTTTGTGTATGGGGCAGTTTGACCTACCAATCTTGATCGGAATAGTTATAGTGCCTGTGTGTCTGTCTCTGATCAGTCTACTAGCTGCGTTGTTTCATCTTAAGATTGTTGGGTTTTTTCTCCCCTTATATACGTGTTGGCTGTTGGATGTGGGATAAGAAAGATGTGCCTCAGGCTATTCCTTCTTCAGCTTTTGTTTACTTGAAGTAATTTATAGACAGGGTTCACAGCAAAGGCAGTTTGCTAATCAAACGTTTGCAAGGAGAAAACCGAGTCTAGTGAACACGAAGTTCCTAACCTTATTTAGTTTTTGAATCCTGCAATTCAAAAGATAAACTATCAATATATATATACTTTCAAAATCATCACTTGGGATTCCTGCACCCTTCCTGGGAGCTCATTAGCGATGCGCTAAATGAGGATATTTATAAGCTTAATTTAGGCCACCTGGGAATTCTTGAGCAATTGTTCACAACTGTTTCAAATTACTCCCATCTTTCAAACTATTTTTCTCCCGTTTTGACAGTTGGGTTTTTTATGGCTGTTGCTTCGAATGTTTCTTTTGGTCTTTATTTCTAACTCTTCTAGACCACAACATCCCATAACATGCTGGCAGTTTACAGTGCAAAAACAATAAAACACAGTAAGAATAAATAAAGCAATTAAAACTGGTTAAACATTAATCCCTATAGGTGTCCAATCCCAATGGCTATCTATGTATCTCTGCAATGGTACCAATCTAAATAGCTAACTGGAAATAGAAAACCCACCTATGTCTTAATTTTATGCTATACTTTGACTAAGGTAAAGGTAAAGGTTCCCCTCGCAGATATATGTGCTAGTCGTTCCTGACTCTAGGGGGCGATGCTCATCTCCGTTTCAAAGCCGAAGAGCCAGCGCTGTCCGAAGACATCTCCGTGGTCATGTGGCTGGCATGAAATGCCAAAGGCGCACGGAACGCTGTTCCCTTCCCACCAAAGATGGTCCCTATTTTTCTACTTGGATTTATTTACGTGCTTTCGAACTGCTAGGTTGACAGAAGCTGGGACAAGGAATGGGAGCTCACCCCGTTACCCCGTTACGCAGCACTAGGGATTCGAACCGCTGAACTGCTGACCTTTCGATCGACAAGCTCTGCGTCTTAGCCACTGAGCCACCGCGTCCCTATACTTTGACTAAGTCAAAAACTAAGAAGGCTGCCTATAAAATGGCTGGCGCCTGGCTGATGGTATCCTGTCCCTTTAAAGCAGCGTTTTTACGACCCTTTACGACCTGTAGACTTCAATTCCCAGAATTCCTAAGCAAGCATGGTCCACAGATTGTAAGGGGACCATAGTTGCTCACCCTTCAAGACCTCTCTAGCCAGCACAGCAACTGGTAGCTACAAAAGCTGGACAGAGAGGCAACTAGGGATAGCTCTGTTGGAATGGTGTTGGTGCGGGAGTGAGAGTGAGATGGAAGGTGATTTGTGGTAATCCTAAGCATCCTAAGACTAATAGAAAGAGGTACTATTCTCAAGCAGTGGGACTCATAAGAAGAAGTGATGGAGGAGCAGTGTTAGGAGCTGTAGTAGAACTGGGGAAGAATGGAGTAGTGAGGAGTTAAGTACCCACTGCCATAGATTCGCCATCACAGGCCTAGAGTCATTACATTCCCATAAATGGACTAAATTCTTTTTTTTTTAAATTTTGATTTATATGCCGCCCTTCTCCGGAGATTCAGGGCGGCTTACAGTGCGTTAAGCAATAGCCTTCATACTTTTGTATATTTATACAAAGTCAGCTTATTGCCCCCACAATCTGGGTCCTCATTTCACCCACCTTAGAAAGGATGGAAGGCTGAGTCAACCTTGAGCCTGGTGGGATTTGAACTTGCAGTAATTGCAAGCAGCTGATCTTAATAACAGTGAAATAGTCCACTGCGCCACCAGGACTCTTAATGCTGACCATTACTTGACTAGATTATTTTATTTTATTTATTTTATTTATTAATCATATTTCTATGCCGCCCACTCTCCGAGGACTCTGGGCGGCTTACAACAATCGACAGTATACTAAATAGCATATTGCCCTCAACAATCTGGGTCCTCATTTTACCCACCTCGGAAGGAGGGAAGGCTGAGTCAACCTTGAGCCGGTGAGATTTGATCCGCTGATCTGCTGAACTAGCAGTCAACTGAAGTAGCTGCAGTACAGCAATCTAACCACTGCGCCACCTCGGCTCTCGGCTCAGATTACTGCGTATAGGCATGAGCAATAGATCAGTTTAAGTGGAACTTAAATATGTAGTCCTGATCCTTCGCGCCTGACAACAAGCCTTGCTAAATCAGCAGAGAACTTCAAGGAGCACAGCCAGGAGGCTGTCATCGTATGAAACTTGTTTATATCTTTTGAGAAAGATTGTACAGCTCCGTATCATCTCCTACAACGGCAAGGAGACCTGAACACTTGATTATTTAGAAATGGGTTATTCTACACTAGGGGTCTCCAACCTTGGCAACTTTAAGACTTGTGGACTTCAACTCCCAGAATTCCACAGCCAGCTGGCTGTGGAATTCTGGGAGTTAAAATCCACAAGTCTTAAAGTTGCCAAGGTTGGAGAACCCTGTTCTATACCAACTAGTGAGTTGGTTTTGAGGGTTTTAGCGACGTATTTCCCTTTCTTTCTTTTAACCAGATGTCCGCGAATGGAATTTCGAAATTGACTGTAAGCATGCGGCATACAAATACGATAAACTCAGAACATGTGTTGAAACCCCAGCTTTACAAACAAAACAAAAACAATGGGCTTAATTTTTTCAAATGCCGATTTCAAGACTCTGCAGCCTGTTCTGGTTAAGAGATTTTCTTAGAAGGCATCAGCTTTCGTAAGCTCAGATGCATGGAGTTGCTGAACCGATTTTGGGCTGGAGGGTGGTTGAATGGAGGGGAAAACTAGTTGGTTGTGCCGATGCAGGTTATACGTGAGTCAAATGATAAGTATCACATCAATTGTAATATGTTAAAAACCTGTTGTGTTTTGTTGAGGCTTCTGGGAAACCTGAAACTTTTTCAGCAGTCTCTCATTCAACTCCGCTCTTAAAGTTAAAATCATAAGGTTGGAAGTGACCTCTAGTTCCCAACCCCCTCCTCAAGGCAGGAGTCTTATACCATCCCAGTCCGGAATGGGACTTTTCGGCTCCTACCTTTGGTCGCGCTTGCTTCTCTGCCAAGCTTCCGCCTCGGGGCATTCACTGCTAGCTTTTCTCCTCAGCTGACACCCCCCCCCCCTCATTCACTCGCCCTGGCCAGTGGGCCACGGCCCCTCCATCTCACATACTTCAGTGCGGCCCATTCGATGCCACACTGTTCATCCCGGGCTTTTAGCCACCCGGGATAGTTAGCCGCCAGGCAATCAGCTAGCTGCCAACGCTGGCAGCCAGAAGCCACGGTACGATCGATCGCAGGGGTGGGGGTTGGTGGAGTTGCTGCAGCCAAAGGGTCTCAGGCGCTTGTTAGGAGAAGGGAGGGGTGGAAGCTCCCCTGCACCGGATCGTGCCTCCCTGATAACAAACGGGAAGAGTGGGGGGGTTGGGGGAGGGGGTAAGTACGCCGGCTTCATACAAAGGAGTTTTTGTTTCGGGTGGGTATCGTAGCCTTAGAAAGAGAGAGGGAAGGAGGAAGAAAAGTTCAGTCTATTTTGAAAAACCTCCAGCATTGGAACCCCCACAATCCCAGGAGGCAAGCTATTCTACTGATTAATTGTCCTCACTGACAGGAAATCTCTTCTTGCTTTTAGGCTGGATCCAGCGGTGAAATCCAATTTTTTTTACTACCAGTTCTGTGGGCGTGGCTTGGTGGGCGCGGTGTGGCTTGGTGGACGTGGCAGGGGAAGGATACTGCAAAATCCCCATTCCCTCCCCACTCCTGGGGGAAGGATATTGCAAAATCTCCATTCCCACCCTACTCTGGGGCCAGCCAGAGGTGATATTTGCCGGTTCTCCGGACTACTCAAAGTTTCCGCTACAGGTTCTCCAGAACCTGTCAGAACCTGCTGGATTTCACCCCTGGCTGGATCTCTCTTTAACAAGCTTCCACCCATTACTTCTCGTCTTGACCTTCTGGTGCTTTGGAGAATAAACCAATTCCCTCTTCTCTGTGACAGCCTCTCAAGTACTGGAAGACAGTTATCATGTTCCCCCCATTCTTCTCTTTGATTAGTCATAGCTAGCTCCCTCAAGTGTTCATTATATGATTTAGCCTCCAGACCTTTTCTCATCTTTGTTGCTCTTCTCTGCCCACTTTCCAGGAACACGGTTGCCTTCCTCCAAAATGGCTACTTTGAGATCTCTAATGGACTGTCCTGGCAGGTTGTAATGCTGTGATGTTACCCGCCTTTCCCTGAAAAATAAGACCGGGTCTTATATTTTCTTTGCCACCAAAAAAGGCACCAGGTCTTATTTTTGGAGGTGGGGGATATTGTCCACTTAGTTCACTTCACTTGTGCTTGTTGGCTCCAGCCTCCTTTTCGCTGTCAGAGGCCTTTAGGAACTTCTTTTGCTGCCAGCAAGGCTTTCCTGAAGGCCTCTGTAGCCGATAACAGAGCTCTGGATCAATCCGGTGCTCTATCATCGCTGCAGAGGTCTTCAGGAAAGCCTTGCAGGCAAAAGAAATGGGCCATCAGGGCAGGTGTCGGGATGTGTGAGGTCTGGCTGCAACTGTTCGAAGGTAAGTAGTAGAGCAGCTCCACACACCCCACCCCATCACCACCTTAACTTAATTTTTATCCGTGCACCCTGGAGTGGGCGGGATCTGAGGAGCCTGAGTAGCGTAGGAGGCTAAGGCCTCTACTAAGGCAGCATTTAACATCAGCTGCCTGCAATTACCACGAGTTCAATTCTCACCAGGCTCAAGGTCGACTCAGCCTTCCATCCTTTCTAAGGTGGGAAAAATGAGGACCCGGTTTGTGGGGGCAATAAGCTGACTTTGTATAAAAATATACAAAAGTATGAAGGCTATTGCTTAACGCATTGTAAGCCGCCCTGAGTCTCCGGAGAAAGGCGGCAAATAAATATAAATATAAATAAAATAAATAAAATTAGGGTTTATTTTAGGGGTAGGCTTATATTGGGCACACATGTAAAAACCAAGCTGGGACTTACTTTCAGGGTAGGTCATATTTTTGGGGAAACAATGTACTTTGTTCTTATTTCGACTCCTGAAGTCAAACTTGCACACCAGACTCTTTTTAATTTTTGTTACCATGGGCTCAAACAACTCTCCTCTTCCAATGTCTACATCTCCTTCTAAACATTCTCAGGTACATTAGTGAGGTGTTATTACGTTCAACATTTGAATGGGATACCTCCACAGGCAGCAAAGGATGCAAAATGACGGTCTCTGGGGCAAACGTCCTGCAGGGCGGGCCCGTCTGGGCCTGCTCCTTGGCACAAGGTGTCTCGTCTTCATTCTGCACAATGTCACTGCTGTCGCTGTTATTCGTCTCGTAGTCGGAGGTGGCCTGCGCAGGATCATCTAAAAGGAAAACCCAATTGCCTGTTACTGCTGTTAGGACCCAACTCTCTTTCTGATCTGACCTAGACTTCCTTAGAAGGCATTAAGCACAATCTTAGTCCCGGCAAATCTCTTTTATTCATACGGCTGTGAATTATTGTCATTCACAGTCCAAAAGGCTTCTCAAACAGTCTTTCAGGGGAGTGTTTATAAACACCCACCTTATCTCCCTTGGAATGCTGCCAGAGAACTAATTGCCAAATGCAGGGCAAGGCCAAAGTTAGTACACAGTCA
>WNWU01000037.1:5058245-5098926 GCA_012654045.1 Ptyas mucosa
AATTGTTCTTGTCTTCTGGCAACTCTGCACATGCGCACACTGGGAACAGGCTCCCGCTGTTTTTCTGCCTCGCTGATGTCAGACTCCGGAGGCAGCAAATAACTACCAGATGGCCTTGGCCCCCTCTCTGCCTCTGACTCAGAGCCCTCGTCCGAGCCTTCTCCAGACTCCAGGACTGGCCCATGTTCCTCCCCAACCTCCTCACTGTCTGAATCTGCTGCCAGCTCTGCTGGCTGCTGGTGGGCCACAACACTTTCCTTGAACCAACCAAAGCAGATCCCCTCAGCAATTCCATCAACAAATAGCAGAGTCCCACCTTGTCCCAAGCTCGGTCTTCAGGTACAGTAGATGCCTACTTACCTGTCCTGTTCAAAGTATGTGTGGCCCCATCATTCCTATCCAGCATTCCTTCTCTGGAGTCTGTTTGGCTGTATGGCCTGCCACAACTGGAAAACAGACAGTACGACAGAAATTCGGTCAAATAGTGGACAAGCAGCAAATGGATAGAAGATGATCTATTATGAGAAGTAAGTGATGTAACTGCACATTTTTTCAATTCAATTCAATTCAACTCAATTCATTAAATGTGTATACCGCCCTTCTCCCAGAGGGACTCAGGGCGGTGAACAGTCAGAATTAAAATACATACAGTATGAACATTAAAATAATTTAAAACATAATTAAATTCATATTGGCTACCCCAATTTAAAACCCCTTCCCCATAAAACAGATAAAAAATTTTTAAGCCAGCCCGGCTTGCTGGAAGAAGAAAGTCTTCAAAGCCCGACGGAAAGTCCGGAAGTCCGGGAACAATCGTATCCCTGGGGGCAGCTCGTTCCAGAGGGCGGGTGCCCCCACAGAGAAGGCTCTCCCCCTGGGGGTCGCCAGTCAACACTGCCTCACCGACGGCACCCTGAGGAGACCCTGTCTGTGGGAGCGTATTGGTCGGTGGGAGGTTATGGGTGGCAGAAGGTGGTCTCGTAAGTACCCGGGCTCTAAGCCACGGTTCCTACATGAAAACAGATTGTTTGATTAATGCTCAACTCAATGAGCAGAGTTGAGTCCATAGATGTATTTCTTCCCACCACTGGGGGAGAGGCTGGTCATTCTACACACCCATAAATCTGTTCTCATGTCCTCATTAGCCCGCATTATTTTTTTCCCAAAAGAAATATGTAGAAAACCACATTGGTTTTTTTTTCCCCGCACACATTATTTCCCTAACATCTGGATTTTGTACCCATTTACGGTATCTCTGTTGGCAAACAATCCCGTCCAACGTGCACACCAGTGTGAGACGGTTCCCAGTGCGCGCAGTTTTGAATGCTACTTTTAGACTGAAAGGATATTGCAAAAGTGAGAATCTGCATGAACCAAAGGATAATTGTTCCAATCTGCCTCTTTAGAGTGAATTAAATCAGATTACTTCAAAACGTGGAGCAAACGGAATTTTTTCCCCCCCTACTCCTGGTATGCAACACATAATTGATATATAACAGAGGTGGAAAACAGTTTTACAGTTAGGGGCCACACTTTAAAAAAAAAACCAATACTTGGCGTCCAGGGATTGTAGAGGATGTGGCGGTAATAAAAAAGCAATTTATATACACTCTCACACCCACACACAAGTACACGGAGCTGTTGATGGAGAAGCAAGGCAAAAGAAAGAAAGAGTGAAAAGCAAAGGAGAGAGGCAAAATTGTTCTAGAAGGGAAAACAAGTCCTTGAATCACAAAGAATAGTTTCACTATGAAACCCACCAGCAGGAAAACAGTCGACACCATTTCTTGTGGACCAAACGTGAGATAAGACTCATTTGATTACACTAGTACAGGGGTGTCAAACACAAGGCCTCTGGGCCGAATCCGACCCTTGGGGTGCTTAGATCTGGCCCGCATGGCTGCCCTGGAAATGGCGAAGGACCGGCCTGCGATGCCTCACACAGCTCTCCCGAGCTCCATTTTGGCTGGCAGAGGATTGCAGGAGACCGTTGCAGCCGAAAACGGAGCTTGCAGGAGCCGCACGGAGTCTTCCCGAGCTCCGTTTTGGCTGCAGAGAGATGCAAGAGGCTGTCACAGCTGAAAATGGAGCTCGGGAGCAGTGGTGAAATCCAATTTTTTTTATTACTGGTTCTGTGGGCGTGGCTTGGGTGTGGTGTGGCTTGGTGGGCATAGCAGGGGAAGGATACTGCAAAATCTCCATTCCCTCCCCACTCCTGGGAATGGAGATTTTGCAGTATCCTTCCCCTGGAGTGGGGTGGGAATGGAGATTTTGCAGTATCCTTCCCCTGCCACGCCCACCAAGCCACACCACACCCGCCAAGCCATGCCCACAGAACCGGTAGTAAAACAAATTTGGATTTCACCACTGATTAAGGTGCTAAAAGGTGCTTTTCTGTTTTGTTCTTTAAGCCAAAATTTAACAATTCTTATTTTCTTTACACCTCGTGCCTGCCAAATGTTAGTTATCTATAGCTGTGGGGAGGTGTCTGACCTTGGGGGGAAAAAAAATCACCCCAGGATTAGGGGCCCAAGGCAAACTATAATTTATATCGTTCACTCTGATAAATTCATAAATTCAATGGCCAAATGAAACCTTCAGGTTTTGCAGGAGTATAAACAGTGGCCAAGGTTTACCTCAGCGGGAATCACTAGAAAGTGAGCAATAATGCCTTCAGCTGTTTTCACAGCACTATCGGGGAGATCAGAGTGGGAAAGGATTTCTAATTTAATGTAATAACGCGGCCTCAAGAAGTTTTTATTTTCCTTCAAAAGCCATCCTCTGATGATCATCCAATGCTCCTTGAATGGCGAAAGTAGAGTAAAACAGGCTAAGGGGTGAGAAGCAACATAAAAGAGAATAAACAAAAAATGGGATGTCAACCTTTTGGGGTTGACAAGAAATCACAGGTTTTATATTGCTGGCTGCGGTATTTATAAATTGGCTTCTTAGAGCCTCAAGAGGCCATAGCAATATCGCTGGAGTGGGATTTCAGATTTTTGGGGGTTGGCGGGGGTTCAGCCGAGGCCGGAGATCATTAAGTTCTTATTTTGCCAAGTGCGTTTTCATAAAAAAAATATGAAAATATGGGCTGCCAAATGAGCCCAGATGACAGCAACCTGATCTTAGGAGGCTCTGAAGGAATGGGAAGGGAGCAGGCCAGATCAGCTCTGGTTTTTGTTGTTTTTTTTTAGAAAACTTCACAAATTGCAAAAGTGTGGTGCAAGAGAGATGACTCGGCGATGTCAATTCTCCGATTAATAAAACGGTCTGTAAAACCAATTCCAAGTGTCAGTGTCGCTTGGCTCGCTCAGGTCTGAATTGTCCCCTGGAAACCGTCTTCTGTGAGTTCATAATTTAAATTCGTTGCATCTTAAGTGCTCAGCATGTTATAAGATGTCACAGCTCTGACCTACTTTCCCGTCGGACTTACACAAGAGGGGGAAAAAAATGGACCTGGGTGAATTTCGCCCTTCGTGCAACTTGCTTGGGAGGGAGAGAGAGATAGAGAAATAGTCCTCAATTTATGACCATTTAATGATAGTTCGAAGTTAGGGCAGTCTCAGACTTGTAAATGATGAGCTTTACACCACCCTCAGGGACACATAAATGCAATGCAGGTGTTTGGCAACCAGTTTGCATTTATGATGGTTTACAGCAGTGTTTCTCAACCTTGGAAACTTGAAGATGGGTAGACTTCAACTCCCAGAATCCCCCAGCCAGCAGCGCTGGCTGGGGGATTCTGGGAGTTGAAGTCCACCCATCTTCAAGCTTCCAAGGTTGAGAAACACTGGTTTACAGCATCTTGTGGTCATGTGACCACAATTCCTGATCTTCCTTGAGGGCTTCCGACCATCAAACTGGGGACTTTTTCCACTAAAAGAAATCCTGGCCCAATTGTAGTTGTAAGTCAAGGACTTACAGGTATTCTTCAATTTATGACCACAATTGGAGGGCAACATTTAGGTTGCCAAGTGAAAAAAAATTGCCAACTGTCGGGATTTTGATCACGTGCGACCATGGGGGATGCTGCAACGGTCATAAGTATGAAAAACGGTCATAACTCACGTTTTTCAGTGACGTTGCAACTTCGAATGGTCACTACGCAAGCTGTCGTAAGTCGAGGACTACCTGTACTGGTAGCCCTTCAATGCTCCCTAAGACGCTGAGAAGGTAGAATTTAAATCTGGATGTACTTAAAGGAGAGCAAATAATTTATTGATGGGTTGTGTTTTCTTCCTAATGCTGGCAGTAATTTAGTTCCAAGAAATCAAAATGCGGAATATAATTTGGTACAGAAAGCCAAGAATTTGATCCAGGAGGACAGCCCAGATGACTTACAGTCATATTGCAGTTTTCCAAATAATGGCATGGAACACAATCCATGTTTTGGCTAGAAATTGCTTATTACAATAGGAAACATGCTGGGCAACATGATTAGATTGTGCAGAGATTATGAATCTTAGTTGTGAAATCCAGCTGGGTGACTTTGGGCCAATCACCAGGAGACGGTGAGTTCTAGTCCCGCCTTAGGCATGAAAGCCAGATGAATGACTTTGGGCCAATCACCAGGAGATGGTGAGTTCTAGTACCACCTTAGGCATGAAAGCCAGATGGGTAACTTTGGGCCAATCACTAGGAAACAGTGAGTTCTAGTCCCACCTTAGGCATGAAAGCCAGATGGATGACTTTGGGCCAATCACCAGGAGACAGTGAGTTCTAGTACCACCTTAGGCATGAAAGCCAGATAGGTGACTTTGGGCCAATCACCAGGAGACGGTGAGTTCTAATCCCGCTTTAGGGATGAAATCCAGCTGGATGACTTTGGGTTAATCACCAGGAGATGGTAAGTTCTAGTCCCGCATTAGGCATGAAAGTCAGTTGGGTGACTTTGCACTAGTCACCCTCTCTCAGCCCAATCCACCTCACAATAGGGTTGTTATTGTGAGGCAAATAAGACGAGAAAGGCATGTTGGATATGTATGTTGGATAAGTTTGCCACCTTGAGTTATTTGTAAACATAATAAAGAGAGATATTAGTTCAACCTATTCTTCCTCTAATCCAAGGACCACGGGCTTCAAAAAGGAAATATTTCACGTAAGTGAATGACAGAAAGACATTACTAAAACAGAGAAGCGATTTGGGGTTCATTTGTCCCCACAGAGAGGGCAGGATAATACCCTATTAGGCATGCTAGCGGTGTTCATGGATTAAAGCATTCAGTTCTTTTTCACCACACAAAAGGATTAGTGGGAAAATTATACCACTTCACCACTTGGTTAATTAATTAGGTTGCTGTCCTTTCTTTTTCCTCTCCTCCTCTCTGAAGTTGAGAAGTGAGCTAGGATTCCCTGGCATGACAATTAACTACGATTCTTTGGCATGGAAAAACATACTGTAAATCCTTCCTTCCATCCCAAATTTAATTTTCACAGGGGAAGCAATACAGCTCGGTTTAAGAAGACCTCCCATTGGAGCCCCTTACAGGGACTTTTGAACCCGGATCTAACCCGAAACTGACAGCGCCCCCAACAACTGATCAAAGTTTTTTTCAAATACTTCGGTTTTATTGGTTTGTCAGTTGAACTTATTTTTCCCTGGATCGCAGCCTTCCGCATACCGAACTCAAGGAATAAAGGACATGACCTAAATCAATTTCATTGGGAAATGAGATGACTATCTGGAAGGATCACCTGACTGAATCTATTCCACCGCATATTTCATTTCCACAAAGTCAATTTAGGGGAAATGAAGACAAGATGTGAGCTATCTCGGAGCCCTGTGCATCTGCCAAGAACAATTCCAAGTGTCTGAACTCAACTATCACTTGGTTACTCTGCAGCAGCATCCCGCAGTGATTTACATGCCACGCCTTTATTTTCCCTACTTCTGAGAAATAAGAATTATTCAGAAACGATCAGGGGCCACCAAAATGCCACCTGCTAAAAGAGCTCAGTTTACACTTTCTTCCTGCAGCCTCTAAAAGCTTGAATAGAGGCTCAGGAATCTTCGGAAGTGGTTAAAGAAATAGTATTTTTAGAACCGGGATGGGCAATTCGTTTTCCCAAGGAGCAGAGGAAAAACTGGTCCTGTCGTGGAGAGTCAACCAATAGGGCTCTGAAGCTGCATATGTTCTGACCTAGGCTCCCCCCCAAAAGCACGAAGCAGAATCCTGGTCCTGACCAAATCCCTTTTATTAAACCAACAGTGAATTCCTCTCATTCACATCCAGCAAAGTCTTTCAAGGGAGAATTTACAGTCACAGACCTTCTCTGGCTTGGAGAGCTGCCAGGCCGATATCTTCAAAACTTGGCAAGGAGTCTCGGAGAGTCACAAACCAATTAGGCGAACTAATTGTCTCCTGCAAACTCCCCTCCCCTTTCGCTCCTCTTTTATTCCCTATGGGAGGGGCCATTCACTGTCCACCTGTGGCTTTACTCCTGAGTTGACCCTTGTTCCTTAGCTGTTCCCTTCTGGCAGCTCTGCACACGTGCACACTGGGAACAGGCTCCAGCCGTTCTTCTGCCCCACTGATGTCTGACTCCGAAGGCAGCTGACAACTGTCAGACGGTCCTGGCTCCATCTCTGCCTCCGACGCAGAGCCCTCATCAGAGCCTTCCCCAGACTCCAGGACTGGCCCATGTTCCTCCCCAACTTCTTCACTGTCCTAATCTGCTGCCAGCTCTGTTGGCCGCTGGCAGGCCACAACAGCATAGGCAAGTGTGCGTGCATGCATACACACACACACACACACACACACACACATCAATTGGGGGTGGGGGGGAAAGCAATCACTTCAAAATAAAAGCAACCCACATCTGCTGGGCAGGGACAGGCAAAGAGCTGGAAGTAAAATGCCCAGGTTTTTTTTAAGAAGGATTGGACAGCAGTAACTTGCATTTACAAAATAAAATAAAATAGAAAAATAGAAAAAAAAAATTAAAATATAAAATTAAAATGAATAAAAATTAAAATAAAAAATAAAAATGAAGTGAAGTGAAGTGAAATGAAATGAAATAAAATGAATGGAAAATTCATTTTCCATTCCAAGAGCCTTGGATAGTACAGTGGTCTAAAGCCCTGTTATTAACATCAGCTGCCTGCAATTATTGCAGGTTCGAATCTCACCAAGGCTCAAGGTTGACTCAGCCTTCCATCCTTTCTAAGGTAGGTAAATTGAGGACCCAGTTTGTGGGGGCAATAAGCTGACTTTGTATAAATATACAAAAGTATGAAGGCTATTGCTTTGCGCACTGTAAGCCGCCCTGAGTCTCTGGAGAAGGGCGGCATATAAATCAAATAAAAAAAAAAATGGGGGTCTCGGACTCTCAGGAGAGAAAAGTGACACACGGCTACTGCAAACAGAGCAGCTGAACCAATCACAGCGGAACAATCCCTGCTCCATCATTCTTTTTCACTGTTCTCTACAACTACTGGCAGCTGCTGATGGATAAGAATTAAAGTTGAACGCTTTTGGAAAGATTCGTTTCTTTAGCTTCCTTAGGAGAGCAGGATATCTCCCCTCCCCCCCCCCCCACCCCCCGAAATTAATATTGGAAGACACCGTTCTCATCCAGCTGTTAACAGCTGGTTTCTACTGCTGTTTTTCATTTGCTGTGAACCTGTCTTACATACAATTATACTTGGGTGTGTCTTTAACCTGTCTTTAAAATCAATTATACTTGGGTCTCAGATATAGGTTAGTTCGGTGTTTCTCAACCTTGGAAGCTTGAAGATGGGTGGACTTCAACTCCCAGAATCCCCCAGCCAGCAGCGCTGGCTGGGGGATTGTGGGAGTTGAAGTCCACCCATCTTCAAGCTTCCAAGGTTGAGAAACACTGGGTTAGTTCTATCATGTGCACCTTAAGCTGTTAATTAAATCAAATGTAGACTCTTCTGCAGCTGAACTATACGTTTGTCCCCATGGAGAGCCAGCTGGGTGGAGTGTTGAAGGTGCTGGCCTAGAAACCAGGAGACCGGAGTTCTAGGCCACACTTAAACATGAAAATTTTGGGGCCAGCCACTTTTTTTCAGTCCAATCCACCTTAAAGGGTCGTTGTTGTGGGGAAAAGAAGGAAGAGGTAGGAGTATTAGGTATGTTTGCTACCTTGAGTTATATATAAAAAGGGTGGAATGACAATGATGACCATGACCTTCCCCACTGGCCTTCCCTAATTTTGCCCTGTAGAAGACGCTGGATTTCGAATCCTGGAATTTCCAAACTATTGGGCCTCTAGTTAGCTGAGAGACAGTTTGCACTAGAGATTAAGGGACCAGGCTAGAGGTGGTGAGTTCTAGTCCCGCCTTAGGCATGAAAGCCAGATGGGTGACTTTGGGCCAATCACCAGGAGATGGTGAGTTCTAGTCCCGCCTTAGGCATGAAAGCCAGATGGGTGACTTTGGGCCAATCACCAGGAGATGGTGAGTTCTAGTCCTGCCTTAGGCATGAAAGCCAGATGGGTGACTTTAGGCCAATCACCAGGAGATGGTGAATTCTAGTCCACCCTTAGGCATGAAATCCAGCTGGGCCAGTTACTCTCTCTCAACCCAATCTACCTCACAGGGTTGTTGCTGTGGGGGAAAATAGGAGGAGGAAAGTGTGCAGGATGCATTCGCCACCTTGAATTAATTGTAAAAATAATACAATAACTAAAATAAAGTCTAATATTTATGGAAAGGCCCAGGGTGGGGAAGACTTGACCAAGGCACGGATATCGATGAGCTGTACTGAAGAAAGCTCAGAGATCAGGAAAGAAACCCACGACCAAAGGAAAATATAAGAAGCTCCGACAAATAGAGAAGTATTATCTTACCTACTGCAAATGACAGAGGTGCCTTCCACAGGCTCTGATAGGTTAGGGGCACTCTGAGTGCAACCTAAGAGTTTGTGAGGCTTGATGGCTTGGACAGTGGCCATGACTGTTGACTCTGGAAATTGTTCTCCTGAGGTTCTGCGGATGGGGCTGTTGGCTGGTGTGCCCTGGACGGGTGAATGGCTTGGGGAGACAAGAGGTGAAATATTTGGGGAGATACCTGTGGAATGGGAAAACAGCATTTACTTTTCAAATGGTCAGCGTATACAGGGTTTCCCCGAAAATAAGACATCCCCTGATAATAAGCCCAATAGAGCTTTTGAGTGCATGTGCTAAAATGAACCCCCCCCCTTGAAAATAAGCCTTCCTCAAAAATATTTAAACGCATGTGCAGCTGATCCCCGCCATTTCCTCTGGTTAGGGTTAGGGAGACAAAGCTGGAAATCAGGTAAGACGGCAAGAGGAGCCCTCCCGTCTTGCTCCATGCACCCCAAAATAATAAGACGTCCCTGAAAATAAGGCCATACGCTTATTTCGGGGTTTAAAAAAATATAAGACAGGGTCTTATTTTTGGAGAAACACGGGTATATATTATCTCTTTGCGAAGCCAACTCTCTACAGGTAGTCCTCAACAAGGTACGATGATAGAACCAGAGTTTTTATTGCTAAACAAAGTGGTTGTTAAATGAACAATTTTACAACATTTTTCTTTCTTTTTTTTGCAATGTTAGTTAAGTGAATCCCCCACCCCCCCACCCCCCGGTTGACTTTGCTTGTAAGAAGCCAGCTGGGAAGATCCCAAATGATGATCAGGATGCTGCCACCAACAGCCAAGTACCTGAATTCTGATCATGTGACATGAGGAGCAGTGGTGGGTTCGGTCCGGTTCTATAGAACTAGTAGTAAAACCGGCGGGAGGCTCCGCCCACCTGCCACGATGTCATCATGGGTGATCTGTGCATGCGCAGAGGCTGCGAACCGGTAGTAAAGGTAAGTAGGACCCACCCCTGATGAGGAGGCTGACATGGGGATGCCCCAATGGTCGTAAATGGGAGGCGCGAGCTGTTTTTCAGCGCCGTGGTAAATTTCAGTGACTGGTTCTCCTACGTATGACCACTGCAACATCCCCACAGTTGCATGATCAAAATTTGAGCACTTGACAACTGGAATTTATTTGAGATGGTTGCAGTGTCCTGGGGATCCTGAGATCAGCATTTGTGACCTTCCCAACTGGCTTCCCATAAGCAAAGTCAATGGGGGAAGCCAGATTTGCTTAATGACGGCATGATTCATTTGGCAACGGCAATGATTCACTTAACAACCATGTCAGAAAAAGGTCAGGCGTGATTCGTGAACTATCGCCTTGCTTAGCAACAGAAATTCTGGTCCCAATTGTGGCCATTAAGTTGAGGACCACCTGAAATCCTCCCTTAGGTACCAAAGCTGGCAGGGTGATTTGAATCTGAAAAGCAGTGCAGAAGCTTAAGCTACTTAAATGAAGTTCAATGCCATGGATTGATTGGGGCTGATAACAAGAACAGTGTGTGGTATCTATTGCCTTAAAAACCTCCTAGGTTAGAACTTTGCTTCCAAAGATCCTTCCCCTGTGCTAAAGGATCCTCTGTTAACAACCCAAATAGTACAGGTCGTCCTCGACTTACAACAGTTCATTTAGTGACCGTTCAAAGTTACAACGGCAATGAAAAAAAAAGTGACTTATGACAGTATTTCACAGTTACGGCCTTTCCAGCATCCCCATGAGCACGCGATCAAAATTCAGATGCTTGGCACCTGCTTCTTATTTATGACGGTTGCTGTGTCTCGGGGTCAAGCAACCTTCTCTTTTGCGACCTTCTGAGTAAGCAAAGTCGATGGGGAAGCCAGATTCACTTAACAACCGTGTTACTAACTTACCAACTGCAGTGATTCACTTAACAACGGTGGCAAGAAAGAAAGGTCGTAACGACAAAAATTTTGGGCTCAATTGCGGTCGTTAGGTCGAGGACCACCTGTAGCCCTATTGCAGTGAGGGCTCACCTTTTCCAGATTGAGTACCCAAAGCGCACAAAGTGTGCATTTTTGCACATGCCCAAACCCCCAAAATACAATGTGTGTGCCCCCCCGCATGCGTCCCGACCCACCCGCACATACTCACGGTCCCCCTGCACGCTTCCCGTGTGTGTGGTTCCCGCGCACGGCCCACTAGCACGCACCCCGTCCCCCACGCATGTGCACCAGAGACCTGATGACCAGCTGGCCAGCAGAAAGCACGGGCACATGCGCGGCAGAGCTGAACTGTGGTGATGGGTCGTGTGCCCACAGAGAGGGCGCTGCGTGCCACCTGTGGCACGTGTGCCATAGGTTCGCCATCACGGTCCTATTGCATATCACCACTTGTTAGAAAACAGGTAGACAAGAAATATCCATCCAGACTGTCAAATGTCGTTTCATTCAAGAACCTCTTTGGATTTAACTTGAAATCCATAAGAGCTGTATTATCTCTTTACTGGTTCCAATAGTCTTGAATTCACATAAAATCAGCACCCTCAGTAGATAACTAGGGAGGTTTAACTAGGGAGCCAGTTTGGTCTACTGGGTAAGGCACAAGGCTAGAAAGCGGGAAACCATGAGTTCTAGTCAGGGATGAAATGTAAAATTTGTTATTACCGGATCTGTGGGCGTGGCTTGGGGGGGGTAAATGTGACTGGGTGGGCAAGGCCAACTTTAAAAAAAAAAAACTTTTCAAAGCATTTTTTCTAATGCTTTGAAAAGCCTCTCTGATGATCAGGCAACTCAGCTGGGATCGTCAGAGACTTTTCAAAGCATTTTTTTTTACCACCTCTTCGGCCAAGAGGTTGCAGAAAAAAATGCTTTGAAAAGCCTCTGATGATCCCAGCTGAGCCGCGCGATCATCAAAGTTGTTTTTTTTTTACTTTTAAAAGCATTTTTTCGTCAGAAGAGCTTGTAGAAAAAATGCTTTTAAAAGTTAAAAAAAAAAGCCTCTGATGATCGTGCGGCTCAGCTGGGCATGGGGGGGGGGCGCAGGGATTTTTGCTACCGGTTCTCCGAACCACCCGCCATCATCGCTACCAGATCGGGCGATCCGGTCCGAAACGGGAGCATTTCACTCCTGGTTCTAATCCCACCTTAGGCATGAAAACCAGCTAGCTGGGTGACTTTGAGCCAGTCACTCTCTCTCAGCCCAACCCACCTCACAGGGTGGTTGTGGTTGTTGTTGTTGTGGGGGAAATAGGAGGAGGAAGGTGTGTTGGAGACGTTCGCTGCCTTGAGTCATTTGTGAAAATAATATGTGCAAGAATGGAAAAAGTGGATTGACTATATACAAAATAAACATCAAACTAGAAAATATTATATAGCTTTCAGCTGAAGGAGATTAGACAAATATGTTTATCCTGATTAGAGTAAAGAGGATAGAATATGAAGGGGTTGAACAATATATATTGTGTTTGTAGTTATAATAGACTCATATACTGGAAGTCCGAAGGGGGGGGGAAGGGTGGTTGGGTAGGGATGGGAAGGGAAGGGGGAAATGTATTTGATAGTTTATGTTTTAAATGTATAACTTGTGGGGGGATGGGGAGGGGAAAAAAGGGGGAAAATTTGTATTTGAAAAGCTTTTTCAATAAAAAAATAATAATAATAAAGGCAGGAGCTACAAAATGAAATAAATAACCACCTTGTCGGCTTGGCCGCTTTGAATTCAGATGGTTGGTAGCAGACATCGCGTAGGAGGTTGAGAAGGATCGGCTTTTGGTGAGAGTCATCAGGAGGGAATTGTTCCATGAGTCAGAGCTGTGAAAATAAAAGAGAAAAGGCCGCACAATTCTTATTGGTAGGCTTCCTTAGAAAGAACAGAGGTCTGACTGATGATCACAATCTCCAGGAAGCTGTAACCTCATGTTTCTTGCAACAACCAGTCGGATGTTTACAGGCAAACTGCTTATAAAGGTGATTTTGCCATCATTTCAATCTAAGATAGGCAAAGTTGCATATTAGTGGGGGGAGAGAGAGAGAGAGTGGTAGGAGAGAAAGAGAGGGAGAGATACAGAGAGAGAAAGAGAAAGAGAGGGAGAAAGAAAGAGGGAGGGAGAGAGAGAGAGAGAAAGAGAAAGAAAGAGAGGGAGATACAGAGAGAGAGACATAGAGAAAGAGAAAGAGAGGGAGAGGGAGGGAGAGAGAGAGAGATTATATCTGCAATTCAATTGGCCAAATTAAATCATCTGCAAGAATAATTTATTTACATGAACATCCTTCTAAGCATGGACAACTGCTCTCTACTCATTTGGCAGAACATTCAAAGAATTAATTCTCCATAAAGCACGAGTGTCAAACTCGCCACGGCACGTTGCTGTCACGTGACGTTTCCTGACATTTTCCCCTTTTGCGGAGCTGGGGCGGGCGTGGCCTGCGCGTGACGCATTCCAGCTCATGGGCCGCCAGTTTGACACCCCTGCCATAAAGCATCAGAGACGGAGTGCATTTGTTCAAAGCCTTCAGTACAACTTGATAATTGCAGTAATATATATGACCAATGGCATCACACAACTCTACCTCTCAACACAACCTTCTTGATGGCAGCTCCTCCAACTATAAACTGGTTTGCAAACAACAATGAACCTTAGGTAAAAATACCAAGTCCTGAATATATGTAGGAAGAAAAGGGAACTTTACTGCCTTAGTAGAAGTAGTAGATTGACAGGGGAAAGTAGGGGGACTTACTTGTGTAAGAGAGTCATTATCTAGGCCGGGGGTGAGGAAACTATGACCCTTTTATGACTTGTGGACTTCAACTCCCAGAATTCCCCAGTCAGCCATTCTGAGAGTTGAAGTCCACAAGTCTTAAAGTAGCCAAATTTGGACTTCCTTGAGACAAATCATTTCAATAAGTCCTCAACTTATGACCATAATTGAGCCCAAAATTTCTGTTGCTAAGCAAAACGTTTCACAAGTGAATTTTGCCCCATGTTTCGACCTTTCTTGCCATATTTGTTAAGTTGTTAAGTTAGTAACACGGTTGTTAAGTGAATCTGGCTTCCCCATTGTCGGAAGGTCGCAAAACGGGATCACATGACCCCGGGGATACTGCAAACATCATCACTATGAGCCAGTTGCCAAGCATCTGAATTTCAACCATGTGACCATGGAGATGCTGCAAGGGTCATCAAGTGTGAAAAATGGCCATAAGTCACTTTTTTTCAGGGCCGTTGTAACTTTGAACAGTCATTATAAACAAACTGTTGTAAATCGAGGACGACCTGTCCCAGAAATCCTCCATGTTGGTTGGGGGAATTCTGGGATTTGAAGCCCACAAATCATAAAGGGTCCATAATTTCCTCACCCCTGATCTAGGCAAAGGGGGCAGAAACATTTTTTTCAGGGGTGGGTTCTAAATTTTTTTACTTCTGGTAAAAAAATTTTACTTTACTTTACTACTACTTTATGGTTCTGTGGGCGTGGCTTATTTTGTAGGTGTGGCTTGATGGTCATGTGACTATTTAGGATTTAGCAGAGGTACTGGTCTACCAGGCTTTTAACTGCTGGCAGAGCTGTACCGATCTATCCATTTATTTTTTGCAGGCACTGGTCTACCCATTTATTTTTGCAGGCACTGATCTACTCATGTATTTTTGCAGGCACTGGTCTACTCATCTGTTTTCTTTCAACACTGATCAGCTATAGGGCCCTTTGAAGCCCCACGGCAAGAGTTTAAACAGTTTTTTTCCCTCTAGCCATCAGCTGGGACTCAGAGGAGGCAGCAATAGATTGGGGGTGGGGCCAAATAAAAGGTAAGAATAACGCGGGGGGTGGGGGGGCACAGGGGGCAGAACCGCTTCGGTGACGTTATATCATCACCGCTACCGGCTCGGGAGAACCGGGCCGAACCGGGAAGAACCCACCACTGATTTTTTTGGCTCTGATGAACAAGATGACATTGAAAAGTGGCTCAGGTAGATGCTGCCCCGATTTGTTGATGTATAAGAAGAAAGAGGAAGTCCATTGACATTGACTTTCAAGATTCTTTCAGGTCTCAATAAAAGTGCACTTGATTTCCTGGTCTTGTCTATCTGGTGGGGTTGACACTTGGCTGAATGGAAAAGGTAAGAATACCTGACTCTAACTGTGATGGAGAGGGAAGACTACAATTTTGTATTGGTTAACAGAAGAGTTTCAGGAGGTAGAAAATGGATCTCTTCAGGTTTCATATTCCTCACGTACTCTATTTCTCATATATTGCGTTGAGTACAATTTCCTGTCAATAAGGATTCCTACGGTTTCCTTTATTGAAACAATCTTCAAATGCAATTCAATTCCAAAAGGATGCGGTGGCTCAGGGGCTAAGCCGCTGAGCTTGTCGATCGAAAGGTCGGCAGTTCAGCGGTTTGAATCCCTAGTGCCGCGTAATGGGGTGAGCTCCCGTTCCTTGTCCCAGCTTCTGCCAACCTAGCCGTTCGAAAGCACGTAAAAAATGCAAGTAGAAAAATAGGGACCACCTTTGGCGGGTAGGTGACAGCGTTCCATGTGCCTCTGGCGTTTAGTCACGCCGGCCTCATGACCACAGAGACGTCTTCGGACAGCCCTGGCTCTTCGGCTTTGAAACGGAGATGAGCATCACCCCCTAGAGTTGGTAACGACTAGCACAAATGTGCGAGGGGAACCTTTACCTTTACCAGGAAAGGTAGAGAAAAATATCTTTGTTGCCAACAATAAAATGGAGAAGACATTCTCTGCTTTGGATGATTCCACCTGTGAAGTCTAAGAGCTGAACTAGTTGTTCTTCTATCAGATAGACACACAGTGGGTTTATTGCCCTTGGCTATGGACAGAACATTCCGGACTTATTAATTTTCCCAGCAGGAAAATTCAAGACCTGATGGTGCAATTTGGGTATCTTCCAATTTGGGTATCTTACAGCTGTATAAACTTCAACTCCCAGAATTCTCAGCAATAGCTATGCTAATTGGAAAGTTCCAAAAGTTGATACATATATCTAAGAATTGTCAAAATTGGAAAACCCCTGAGCAACTTTTTTGACCCGCGTAAATTCCCTGATAATTGCTGAGTCCGCTCCTTGTCTACAACTCCATGAACCCCTCGATTTATCTCACTATCTCACATAGAATCAACAAATAATTTATAGTAGTGTGGCTTATCGCCTAGTTTCTTTTTCCTACTAAAGATTTTAATTGCATTAAACAAGGACCTTCACAACTTAATCAAGACCTGCTGTGATCCATTTTGATGGATAGGAAGTATCTTATTATTATTTTTTATGATTATTCTTTATGATTTGCTGCACAGTCAGCCAGATGCTCAGATCTGATTTGGCATTTTTATCCATTTATCGAGTGCTTCCCAAGGCCCTGGGATATGTTGCTGTCTGATGATGTTAAAGGTATCATCTTAGGATGTAAGCTGTTCCGAGTAAAGATGCCTTCTGCAATTGACCGATACTGAATTTGTCAATTGATTTGCTGCCCATCACACAGTTCAAGGTAACTCTGAGCAGCTGATAACATTATAAGCTTCTACTAGAGTGCGTTAATCATGTGGTATTTTAGATCTGTTGACTATCCACCAATGTTTTAGTGTTTATATTTGTTTTTCTACTTGAATTGTCTTTTTATATCAAATATAGTTAAAACTTACACTTGTATCGAGCTGCACTGGCTCCCGGTGGTCTTCCGGGTGCGCTTCAAGGCTCTGGTTACCACCTTTAGAGCGCTGCATGGCTTAGGACCTGGGTACTTACGAGACCGCCTTCTGCCACCAGTAGCCTCTCACCGGCCAGTACGCTCACATAGAGAGGGGCTCCTCAGGGTGCCGTCGGTCAAACAGTGTCGACTGGCGGCTCCCAGGGGGAGAGCCTTCTCTGTGGGGGCACCTGCCATCTGGAATGAGCTCCCCCTGGAGATACGGAGGATCCTGGATTTACGCACCTTCCGCCGTGCCCTCAAGACCTTTTTATTTCAGCAGGTTGGCCTGGCCTAACTTCCCTTTTTAATTGTAAATTTTAAATTTGTTTTAAAACAATAGGGGTGTTTTAATTTGTTTGGGCCAAATTATTTAATGTATTTTTTATATTGTCTTTTAAATTTTGTATTTTGTGTCTTTTGTATCTTTTGGCTGTTCACCGCCCTGAGTCCTTCGGGAGTAGGGCGGTATATAAATCCAAAATAAAGTAAAGTAAAAGTAAGAAGTCTCTGAACTGAATTTTGACTTTATTCCTTTCTGTCGGTATCTCTCAACCTTTGCAACTTTAAGAACTTAAAAGGTAAAAATCTACAATTATTTTCTTACCTGGATGATGAAGTATCGTAAAGTTTGATGCTGGGGCTGCGATCCCTTCTAACAGAAGCTGGCTCCAACGTGGGCAAACCAGTGGCAGATGTGGTCGTTGTCCAAGTGGACGACACTCGCCGTAGAAGACCTGGGGGTAGGCTTTTCCGAAAGCGCTGAAGGTAAGACAATAACAGATAAACAGAGCCTGTAGTACAGTGGTTTAAAGCACCCTGTTATTAACATCTATTAACATCTGCTGCTTGCAATTACTGCAAGTTTGAATCCCACCAGGCTCAAGGTTGACTCAGCCTTCCATCCTTTCTAAGGTGGGTAAAATGAGGACCCAGATTGTGGGGGCAATAAGCTGACTTTGTATAAATATACAAAAGTATGAAGGCTATTGCTTAACGCACTGTAAGCCGCCCTGAGTCTCCGGAGAAGGGCGGCATATAAATCAAATAAAAATTAAAAAAAAACATCTTACGATTACTTTATCATGTCAAAGAGAAGAAGGAATTGACTGATTCTCCAAAGCATCTGAGGACGAGAGGTAATAGGTGACAGCTGGAGGCTAAAACCTATGAAGAACGGTTGCAGGAACTGGGCATGTCTAGTTTAATGAAAAGAAGGACTAGGGGAGACATGATAGCAGTGTCCGGATATCTTTTGAGTGCATGGCAATAAGGCCAAGCGCTTATTTCAGGGTTCAAAAAAATATAAGACAGGGTCTTATTTTCGGGGAAACACGGTAAATATTTTGATGCTTATATAATCAATACTATTTTTTAAAAAATTGATTTATATGTCGCCCTTCTCCGGAGACTCAGGGCGGTTTACAAGGCATTAAGCAATAGCCTTCATGCTTTTGTATATTTATACAAAGTCAGCTTATTACCCCCCACAAACTGGGTCGTCATTTTACCTACCTTAGAAAGGATGGAAGGCTGAGTCAACCTCGAGCCTGGTGAGATTTGAACTTACAGTAATTGCAGGCAGCTGCATGTTAATTACAGTGCTTAGTCTGCCACGCCACCAGGCTCTTTAATGGAAGATAGTATACTTTTCAATAATGATTGATATTATTGCATATATGTTTATGTATACCGTGTTTCCCCAAAAATAAGACCTTGTCTTATATTTTTTTGAACCCTGAAACAAGTGCTTGGCCTTATTGCCATGCGCTCAAAAGCCCGATTAGGCTTACTATCAGGGGATGTCTTTATTTTGGGGGTATATGATTATAATGATGATGATGATGATATTTACATGTTAACACATTGGACACCAAGAAAACACACTGTTCAACATAGAAATGGAATATGTGATATAAAACAATAAAAAAGTATTTGACAAAAAAGGAAATCAGGTTGGCAAGCTAAATACACAATTTACCTTGGGAATGGTAAGCTTTTCTCCCTTCTCTGAACATTCTTCTGTGTCGGAACCCGTGTAATTTTCATTGAAGGATGCCAAAGTGTTGACTCTTGGTCTGTGAATAGCTTGGAAGGTCAGCTGTGTGTTAAGCAGGTTGCTGACTGCTCGGAGGGAGGTGCAGACGTTGGGTGGCAACGAAGGATCTGCTAGAAGGTCGGTAATGAGTCCGTGAGCTTCTCCCATGACGGCAATATCTACGGTAATACTGGTACCCGAAGACTGGAAAGAGAGGAAAAAGAAGCATTAGCCCTAAATTAGGAATTAAATAATGCATAGCTGTGCCAATGTGATTTGTGCAATGGGAAGGGAGGGAGGAGGCTTGCCATGATGCCCACTGGCATTGTATTGCTGACCTAGGTCAGCATAGAAGGAAAAAAAACCACCCTACATAATTCTTGTTCTACACTTTTTATGGTACCATTAATGGATACTAACATCAGCCAGAAGTTGCTGTTTGCACATTAAATGAAAAGAAAAACCTAACAAATGAAACGATTCATACTGCTTCTAGTTTGACTGCACGTATAAATCAGCTTTATTATATGTTCATGAGGTAAATATCCACGTTCTTAGGAAAATGTATACAGGTAGCCTTCAACGTACGACCACAATCGAGCTTCAAACTTCTTGTGGCTAAGGGGGGACAGTTTTCGCTGCGTTTTACAATCTTCCTTGCCACAGTTGTTAAGCGAATCACCGCAGTTGTTAAATTAGTAATATGGTTGTTAAGTGAATCCGGCTTCCCCATTGACTTCGTTTTGTCAGGAGGTTGCAAAATATAATCACATGACCCCGGGACACCGCGACTGTCATACATATGGACCAGTTGCCAAGCATCCAAATTTTGATCACATGATCATTGGGGATGTTGCAACGGTCGTGTGAAAAATAAGTCACGTTTTTCAGTGGTGTTGTAACTTCAAATAGTCACTAAATGGCTGTAAGTGGAGATCTATCTATCTATCTAGAGCCTTGGTGGAGCAGCGGACTAAAGTGCTGTTAAATAGCACTTAGCTGCCAGCTGCCTGCAATTACTGTGAGTTCAAATCTCACCAGGCTCAAGGTTGACTCAGCCTTCCATCCTTCCAAGGTAGGTAAAATGAGGACCCGGATTGTGGGGGCAATAAGCTGATTTTGTATAAAAAAGAATACCGCTTAGGGGCCCCCAAAAGCCCTACTAAGCAGGTATATACAAAAGTATGAAGGCTATTGCTTAACGCATTGTAAGCCGCCCTGAGTCTCCGGAGAAGGGCGGCATATAAATCGAACCAATAAATAAATAAATAAATAAATATCTGTATGTCCTTCAGTGGCTCTAGCTCATCCTTTTTTTTTTTTGCCTCCAGAACCTGAGAAAGGATCATAAAGCTTTAAAAAGCCATTTCCCTAAAGTCTTTTTTGACAGTAGTTTACATCAATGTTAGCCTGCGACCTAGTTTGCTTTATCATCATCATCTTCATTTAACGACCCCATAATCCCTTGCAGGGTGGAATCTGGGCAACTGAAACGGCGCTAGAAGGGTGTTTTAATGGCCAGATGCCCTTCCTATCACCAATGCGGAGTTCTTTTCAGCAGATATATTCTCAGTGTGCCCAGAGAAAGAAATATCTGCCACTACCTAGGATCGAACTCACCGCCTCCTGATTGTGGAGGTGAGAGCTCCACCTCTAGGCCGGCGCACCACTTCTACCTAGTTTGCTTTATGTTCAAGGGAAAAGGCATTCAAGGTTGGAAATGCAATTCCAGATCTGATTCACCGTTAAAAATATGAGCCACTCCATAGGTCCTAGCAATCAAGATCGCCAACCCATCTCAAAGCAAAACAAAGGAACAAAATGGCGAGTGGGGGGTGGTGGAAGGGAGGGGCAGGGAGAGGAAAAACCAAAGATCGTCTACCAGGCATCAGAAAGCCAGCAACGAGAGTCCACAACAAAATATCATGAGCTGATTTCAGGTTCCAAAGCACATCATGAACTCTCTGGCCAAGACTTAAAATTAAAAGTAAACATATTTCTTCTTTCTCTACTGTTCTCCCTTGCCTTCAACTTCTAATTTCCCCCCCCCCCAAAAAAACCCCTCTTGAACAGCATAGATCGGCAGTTTCTGTGGAAAAACGCCAGTCGTTTCGGAGTTTGCAGTTCGGCCCCAAAAGGGATTTACCGGGATTGGAAAATACGTAATTTTTAAAGTATGTTTTCTTAAAAGAAGTTTGGGTTCCTTTCACGCAAATAATGGGTGTGGACTTGACAGACTTTATAAAAATGACTTTCCCTCCCCCAAGAGCTTTCATGTCATTATGGCAACCGGTGTAAGAACTGAGCCAGTGTAGAAACTAAACCAGGTTTCTATTAAATGATCATTCCTGGTCTTTGCTAAAAACAAAACAAAATATGCTACTTCACGTCGCAGCAGAGGTAGCCCCGGAAGAGCCGTATTGAAGACGGGTAGTCCTTAATTTACGACAACTGAGCCCAAAATTTCTGTTGCTAAGCAAGACAGATTTTAAGTGAGATTTGCTCCTTTTAACCACCTTTCTTGACACCGTTGTTAAGCGAATAACTCTAGCTGTTAAGTTGGTAACAAGGTCATTAAGAGAATCTGGCTTCCCTCATTGATTTTGCTTGTCGGGAGGTCACAAAAAGTGATCATGTGACCCTGCGACACTGCATCCGTCATATCCGCCAGTTGCCAAGCGTCTGAATTTTTGATCACCTGACCGTGGGGATGCTGCAATGGTCATAGGTGTGAAAAGCGGTCACAAGTCACTTTTTTTTCAGAGCCGTTGTAAATTCAAATGGTCACTAAAAGAATGTTTGTAAGTCGAGGACTAGCTGTATAAATTATTAGGGCTGTTTTGTCCCAAAGCTGCTTTTTCGAAAGGCGATTGGACTTTTGTTTTTCCTTGAAGACGTTTCGCTTCTCATCCAAGAAACGTCTTCAGTTCATTTCATATTTGAAGTTGTGGCCACTCTACAAGATGGTTACTGACAGGGGTGGGTTCTAAAATTTTTTACTACCAGTTCTGTGGGCGTGGCTTATTTTGTGGGCATGGCTTGATGGTCACGTGACAATTCTTTAGGATTTAGCAGAGGTACTGGTCTACCAGCTTTTAACTGCTTGCAGTGCTGTACCAGTCTACCCATTTATTTTTGCAGGCACTGGTCTACTCATGTATTTTTGCAGCCACTGATCTACTCATGTATTTTTGCAGCCACTGGTCTACCCATTTATTTTTGCAGGCACCGATCTACTCATTTGTTTTTGGAGGCACCGGTCTACCACCAAACTGCCTTTTACCACTGATCAGCTGTAGGGCGGCCCTTTGAAGCCCCCTCGGCAAGAGTTTAAACAGTTTTTTTCCTTCTAGCCATCAGGTGGGACTCAGGAGGCAGCAATAGATTGGGGGTGGGGCCAAATAAAAGATAAGAATAACATGGGAGGTGGGGGGGGACGGGGGGCAGAACCGGTTCGGTGACGTCATATTGTCACCACTATCGGCTCGGCGGAACCGGGCTGAACCGGGAGGAACCCACCACCGGCTACTGAACCAAACCTTGACAGTTCCTCATCTTTTCCAATGGCTGTGGGAGTCTTCTGAATCTTAGCTTTGCTTTCAATTAATTCGGGCTTCAGATCCTTTTTTCCTCTAGTGTTGTGTTGTGGTTATCCCTCTCTTTTGGATTCTTTCCTTCTACTGAACTGTTTGACTTCACCCCTGGTTCACTTAAGGCTCCAGATACTCACAGTATGATCTATGAGGCCCAACACCTGCATCAAATATCCTCATGAGGGCATCTTCTTGATCCCTAAACAAAACAACCCTTTGGATAAAACTCCTTTTCCTGCCAGATGAAATGAGGCTTTGAAATAGCCAGAAAGAAGGCAACAAACGCATCAGGTGCCAAGGATCAGGGTCACATAAGTTCCAGTTGAGAAGATTTATTGTTCGTGCTTATAACCATGAATCCAGCCAACTAATGTATAATGCTAAATTGGTGTCAGATTAAGGCTCAGCAGAATTCAAAAGTGGTTAGATTTAGACGTTTGTGGTAACATAATAACTCCAGGCTGATGACTCACTTAACTCTGCCCCCCTAGCTCTGTATGCTCTTCTCCTAGACAACCCTACTACAGTTAGAAGCAGCTATGGGTAAGAAGTAGAGTAAAATCTAGCCTTTGTCATCAATGTCTTGATTGTTTAACCAAATTACTGTGCTGCAGATATAAGAGAAAAATATAGCTAATCAAAAGAGCCTCATGAGTTGGTCTATTTCTCCAACCGTTGAGATAATTTAGTCTCCAATGTTTTATTTCTGGCTATTTTGGGACAAAATGGAAAATCTTTTAAATATCTGACATGTCCCACTTCGAGATGATTAAAAAAAACCTGATATCATCAAGAGTTTGGAATTTCCTCTGTGACAGGAAACACAGCTGTTTGGTCCCCTTTATCCCTCAGTATTTGGTAGAGGAGTGGGATGGCGAAGAAAGAAAATAAAACAATTAAAAGTATTGATCATGAATGATTCATATTCTCTCTCTCTCTCTCTCTCTCTCTCTCTCTCTCTCTCTCTCTCTCTCTCTCTCTCTCTCTCTCTCGTTTACCTTTTAATTCCATATAATACATGGAAGGAATTACAGATTCAGACTCTCAATTTTTCTTTAAATTATACATCAAGTTCAGAGCAATCCCCCCCACCATTTTTGAAAAATTTGCCCTTATTATTCCACACAGTCTTTTAAGTCTTAAAAATCCAGATGGTTAGAAAGCGAAAAAGACACAGCCAAGCGAGAATGGGGGAAGCAAAATATAGAACAAAACAATGGCAGTTATATCGTCAGTTGAAATGTGAATTATTCTCTCCAACAGATGTGAAAAATAAATTGGAAGGAAATGGAATTGCTGGAAGACATACTATAAAGGAGGGCGAGGAGAATAAAGGAGTTGTCCTCAAAAGGAGGAGGCACAGAGGAAAAAAGGACATAAAGAAGAACAAATCTGTCGTTTTTAGTTTCTCCAAAGGATTGTTTCTTTTTTTTTTTTTTGGGCCGCCATTCAAGAAGAAAAACATCCAGTTTTTGCTAAGTTTATATCAAACGACTGCATCAATTGAAACTCATCAGGTAAAACGATTCTCAACTTGGAAAGGACCACGTTATAGTTCCCTACGGTGTCGTTGTTAAAGGCAAGGAACCTACCAGGGAGAGTTTTGACTTAAAAAGATGGAAATTCTAAACGGAGCCAATCAACATGGAGGAATACACAAGGACTCATAATCAGATTTTGAAGAACTAAGAATTAAGTTCCTTTAGACCAGGGGTCTCCAACTTCGGCAACTTTAAGACTTGTGGACTTCAACTCCCAGAATTCCAGCAAAGCTGACTGAGGAATTCTGGGAGTTCTGGTCCAAACCGGCTGAATACCACCTCTGGTTCATCCTGATTTGATTCCGGATATAGATAGTGAAGATACTGAAGTTAAGGATGGCTTCTGCCTTTTAGGATCAACTATCAAGAGTAAAGGAACCAGCAGTTCAAGAAATAAGCCACAGACTTGGTAGAATAGCAATGAGGGCCTTGGAAAAGACATTCAGATGTCGGGATATGTCGAGACCTCCAGAGGACAGAATTATGCAGGCCACGGTTTCTTACGGAAGCCAAAGATGAACTTCTCAGTCATCCCTAGGATAGAAAGCTATGGAGGCTGCAGATTGCTGGAGAAATGCTTGAACAAGGAAAAACAGGAGATTGACATACACACAGACTTTAGCATACCTCATACATCCTTCCTTCTATGAAAATGTAGGTCTTTAAACGAAAAATCGAAAACAACTTTTCACTGGAGATACAAGATTTAGTTTTGGCAGAACCAGTGGTGGGTTTCAAATTTTTTTACTACCGGTTCTGTGGGCATGGCTTGGTGGGCGTGGCATGGTTTGGTGGGCGTGGCAGGGGAAGGATACTCCATTCCCTCCCCACTCCAGGGGAAGGTTACTGCAAAACCCCCATTTCCTCCTGATCAGCTGAGACTCGGGAGGCAGAGAATAGATAGGGGCAGGGCCAGTCAGAGGTGGTATTTGCCGGTTCTCCGAACTACTCAAAATTTCCGCCACCAGTTTGCCAGAACTGGTCAGAACCTGCTGAAACCCACCACTGGGCAGAACACAGATGCTTCAGCCAACCCTGAACACAAAACCAAAAAAAATAAATAAAATAAAATACAATCCTAGACTTAATTTTTCTAAGGATTCAAGAAATGTTTCTATTATCTATCCTACACAATCTTAAAAATGCCCCACTTGACAAATAAAGCCACCAGATTCCGCTTGCTAGCCTTTACGCTAGTTTTATGTGAAAAAAAAGAGGGGAAATTCTTTGCACTGCATTGTCCCAAGGCTCCACTAGAGGGCAGTAGCACACACCGTATGTTTTCTGATCCAAATATTCCTTGTTGATTTTTAAAATTTACACTGGGCATAACAGAAATGCGCGTGTGGAAAGGGGGGGGGGGGTTATATTTAAACTCTTGTTTTAACCCACTGGGTATGTATTCCGGTGCCATATTCTCAGCTCCCAGAGAATGAGTGCATAAATTTGCAAAGCCTGTGGGTTGTCAGATTTTTCTATGGAAAAGCAAATTAGCTTCCTGCAATTAATAACAAATGAAATTGTGATAAACCATTTCTACTGCAGTTTCAATTGTTCTAATAGAATGCGTAAAAGAGAAAGAGAGTGAAAGAGACTTGAGGGCCAACAGCTTACGGTAACACAGCATCCTCTAGATTTTTGGGACTACAATGCTATTCTGCTCTGCTCTTTATGAAAACGGTTCTCAAAATTCCTTTTCTTCATAAACATTTTTCTTTTCTCTTTGGTTTTTTTTTTTTGCACCTTTCTGACTTATTATCTTTCTTTAGCTTCTTTACTCTTTTGTTTTCAATGTTTGTATGGTTTTTATTATTTTGGGTTGCTGCATTGTTTTTATTCTCTTAACCATTTGTCTAATACAAATTATATACTGTATATTAAAAATATACAGGGTAGACAGAGTAAAATGTAAATGTACTAGCTGCTGTTAAGAAGATTGGAAGCCTTTGATTTTCCTTTTTGTTCTCTCTCTTTTCTTTGCACCTTTTTCACTTACTTATTATATTTCTTTATTCTTTTTTTCAAAATTTGGGATTGTTTTTATTCTCTTTAAAATTTCATATATAGTCATGCCCAGTTATGCAATCTTTTTTTCGGCTGTGGTTGTTAAATTGAATTATGGCAGTTGTTAAGTGAATCATTCGAATCAAGTTTACTCTATTGATTTTGCGTTGTGAAAGGTGATCACATGACCCCAGGACACTGCAGCCATTGTAAATACCAAGTGTTGCCATGTGCCTGAATTTTGATCACATGACCATGGAGCTACTAAAATAGCCATAAATGCGAGGACTGGTTGCAAGTTTTTCAGTGCTGTTGCAAGTTCGGAGAGTTGTTAAGAGCTCTGGTGGCTCAGCAGACTAAAGCAGTGTCATTAACTGTTATTAACATCAGCTGCCTGCAATTACTGCAAGTTCAAATCCCACCAGGCTCAAGGTTGACTCAGCCTTCCATCCTTTCTAAGGTATGTAAAATGAGGACCCAGATTGTGGGGGCAATAAGCTGACTTTGTATAAAACATACAAAAGTATGAAGGCTATTGCTTAATGCATTGTAAGCCGCCCTGAGTCTCCGGAGAAGGGCGGCATATAAATAAAAAAAATAAAATAAAAATGAATGGTTGCAAGTTGTATTGTAATTGTATTGTAATTTTTTTGAAAATAGACCAGAGGCTCATCAATGTCTATTAGCTTTACTGGTAGTCCTCAGTCCTAAACTTACAACCACAATTGAAATACGTATTTCCTTGCTTAGCAAGGCAGCTGCGCCTGATTTTCTTGCCACAATTGTCAAGCAAATCAGAGCAGTTGTTAAGTGAATCGCATAGTTGTTAAGCTAATCAGAGGTGGGCGTCACATACTGTAACAACTGGTTCGCCCAGCACCAGAAATGTGCACGCATGCCATCAGCACATTGTCCAGCATCACAAAACACGGCAATTCGCTCGTGCGCGCCATCTGTACATGTGTGCAGCATCACAAAACACGGAAATTGTTCTGCCCCAACTACAGACCCCAAAGAACGCAGCACACACAAAGTCCATACAAACCTTAGTTTACTAATTAAGGACTACTAATGAGCTTTTTTCTTAGTAGTAGTTCGAACACAAGTACAGTTTAAATCAGTCTTTTCTGAACAAGGGCTGTTAATTTAACTTCATTAACAGCCGACAAGAATCCAAAGAATAATAACTCAATTCTGAGGCACGGTATTTCAGATAATCGTAATCTTACTGTGGTTGGCAGAATGCCCAGAAGCAATTTGCAAGAAAACTGACAAGAGATAAACAAGAGCAGAATCAAATATTTCTGGAATCAAGACGCGAAGGAATATGAACGAAGTTGTTTCCTGCAAATTGCCTCAGTCGTCGTCCTTCCTTAAATAGGCTAGGGGAGTGGCCAATTAGCCCCAAGCCTTACTCTTGAGGAGACCTTCTCCTGAGGAGCCACTCCTGCCTTTTGGCAGCTCCGCGCACCCGTGCATCGAGAAGAGGCTCCTCCTTTTCTTCTTCTTCACTTATGGGAGCTTCTGGAGGTTTTGAAGGCCCTGGCTGAATCCCCGCCTCTGGCACCACATCTCCTCCAGCCTCCTCATTGTCTGACTCGAGCGCCAGCTGCACAGGTTGCTGGCGCAGCATCACACCAGCCTCCTCGCTGTCGGAATTAGCTACTAACTGCACAGGCCGCTGACGGGCCATAGCACTAATTCACTCTCACGTGCCATCTACATATGCATCCGACATCAAACAACACAGAGATATAGGATGGGATTGCGCCTGGGCGGGCCCACCTGCAGATCACAACTACCCGTTTGCCCGAACCTGTCTGAACTGGCAGCAGCCCACCACTGAAGCTAATCCATCTTCCTGACTTCCACTGACTTTGCTTGTCGTAAACTGGCTGGGAAGATCATGAATGGCAATTACATGATCCCAGGCCGCAGCTGATATCATAAATACGTATCAGTCACTAAGCGCCCAGTTTTAATCATGTGACCATGGGGATACTGCAATGGTCGTAAGTGTGAAGACCGGTTGTACGTCACTTTTTTCAGTGCCGTTGAAACTTTGGTCGCTAAAAAAAAAAAAATTTGTACGTCAACCTGTACTGTAACTGTTTAAAAACAGAATAGAGCAGGGGTCCCCAAACTCCTGTCCATGGAATGGCAGTGGTCCACAGCAGTGGTAGGTTGCTACCGGTTCTCCCAGGTTCTTGCGAACCCGTAGTGGAAATTTTGAGTAGTTCGGAGAACCAGTAAATACCACCTCTGCCTGGCCTCGTCCCCAATCTATTCGCTCCCTCCCAAATCCCAGCTGATTGGCTAGAAGGAAAAAAACTGTTTAAACACTTACCGGGGCGCTTCAAAGGGCCGCCCTACAGCTGATCAGTGGTAAAAGGCAGTGTGGTGGTAGACCGGTGTACTCCAAAAACAAATGGGTAGACCGGTACGGCTCTTTAAGCAGTTAAAAGCCTGGTAGACTAGTACCTCTGCTAAATCCTAAAGAATTGTCACATGACCATCAAACCACGCCCACAAAATAAGCCACGCCCAAAGAGCAGGTAATAAAAAATGTTAGAACCCACCCCTGGTCCATGGCATGCCAGAAATCGGGCTGTGCAAATTAAGCAAACCCCCCAATCCATGTGATGCAAGCCACACACGAAGCCGTGCCCCCCTCCGGTCACCGGAAAAACCTCTTCCAACGGAACTGGTCCCTGGTGCCCAAAAAGTTGTGGGCCGCTGGAATAGAGGACTACCAATGACTGTTAGCTTTCCTGGATGTCACCTGTTTAACCTGGCTTCTGAATTAGCCCATTTGGGGGTTCACACTGTAGGAAGAAATCAAATCCCCCCCCATTATCCCAAATGAAATATTAACCATAAGGAAAATCCTTAGAAATATTAGCCATAAGGAAAAACCTCAGAAAAGCCAAAAGACCAAGCGCTAATAACAAAAATTGCCTGAAACGCATTCCACATTCCAGGCAGATGCCTAAAGAAAACATTGTAACAAGAAGCTAATTGCACTTAAGGAGATAACGAGCTTATTGAAAGAGGAAGCCAGTCAGCTAGATGGCTCCATTCATAAGCAAAGCAAATACTGCCGTCAGAAGTCCATTCAAGACAGGATATTTTGAAACCCCTTACAGCAATTTGGACAGCTAACAAAAGCAGAGTGATAGGATTAGAGCAAGCAGCCCCTCACCCAAAAATCTAACACAGGACATAGCCATTAGCCGCAATAAGAATTACCCAACACCCAACATATGGAATACAAAGCCCATATTGCACAAATCCCAAACTTCAAAGTTACAGAGCCATAAAAGAACACTTCCACTCACCCAGTTGGTGGGCCAGCTGTCCCAGAACCACAAGTTGGATATGCCCTTCAATAAACTTTATTTCTAACCAGCCTCCATTTTATTTCCAGCGTCTTTCTCCCAGCTTAGAACTGAATGAGATGGATTTTCCTTTCAACAACACAATACCTCTGACTCTTAAACTAATGCAATGGGGCTAGGTTTGCACCGCAGACTAAGCTGCAGAAAACCCAAAGGGAGCTTTACCTCAGTAAGTTTAGCAAATCTTGAAATTGTTATCTGCTAAAGAAGAAAAAAAACTGATATATACAAAAATTATCACCGTAGCAAAAACGAGATATACAAAAATGATCACCATGTCAGTTAATACGTAGTTGGGTAACCTTTAGCATGAATTTTTTTAAAAAAAATTGATTTATATGCCGCCCTTCTCCGGAGACTCAGGACGGCTTACAATGCGCTAAGCAATAGCCTTCATACTTTTGTATATTTATACAAAGTCAGCTTATTGCCCCCACAAACTGGGTCCTCAATTAAGTCTTCCCATGGAGTGAACCAAGTCTTTTAGTTCTGCAGCTGTTATAATGTGAAGCCAAGATTGAATGTTTGCTTCTATTAACTGGGTTTTATTGCTGGGTCGCTTCTGACTAACAAGTTTCTTTAGTCAGCTCCATAGATTTTCAATTAGGTTAAGGTCTGGGCTATTCCCAGGCCATTCCAGCAGTGGGATATGATTCTCTTGAAACTCCTCCCCCCAAAAGTGGTGTTATTACCCATCAAACCTCAAAAATACAGTTTTCCCAAAAGGTTTCTGCAATTTTGGCCACTACTGTAGTTTTTTCACTGTTCGGTTGACGTTTAGTTTAGTTTAGTTTTTAGTTTTATTAAATTTATATACCGCCCTTCTCCCCGGGGGGACTCAGGGCGGTGAACAGCCATAAATAAAAAACATATGTACAAAATTTAAAAACCAAATAAAACCGAATTAAACATTGGCCCCAATAATTTAAAATCCCAATTTACAATGTTAAAATATTAAAACCCCCAAATTAAAATTTTACAATTCAAAATTTCTAAATTCTTTTACGACAGAAGGGGAAAAGGGAAGAATTAGGCCAGGCCCGCCTGGTGGAACAGGAAAGTTTTTAACTCACGGCGGAAGGCACGAAGATCCGGGATCCTCCGTAACTCTGGGGGGAGCTTGTTCCAGATAGTGGGTGCCCCCACAGAGAAGGCTCTCCCCCTGGGGGCCGCCAGCCGACATTGTTTGGCCGACGGCACCCGGAGGAGCCCCTCTCTATGGGAACGTACCGGTCGGTGGGAGGCTATTGGTGGTAGTAGGCGGTCCCGTAAGTACCCGGGTCCTAAGCCATGGAGCGCTTTAAAGGTGGTAACCAACACCTTGAAGCGCACCCGGAAGACCACCGGGAGCCAGTGCAGCTCGCGCAGGAGAGGAGTAACATGGGAGCGCCATGTCGCTCCCATCACCACCCGCGCGGCCGCACTCTGCGCCAGTTGGAGCCTCCGGGTGCTCCTCAAGGGGAGCCCCATGTAGAGAGCATTACAATAGTCCAGGCGAGAGGTGACGAGGGCGTGAGTGACCGTGTGTAATGAGTCCCGATCCAGAAAGGGACGCAACTGGCGGATCAGGCGAACCTGATGAAAAATCCTCCCGGTCACGGCCGTCAAATGCTCGTCAAATGTTTAGAAAGCCAAGAAGCTTAGTTCCACCTGACAGAACTCTTCGGAGATTTGTCTTCTGATCAGTATCAAAAGTTGTGAAAAGATTATACTGTATGTCATAAATGGTTCTCATGCGCCATCTTCATTTAAGAAGCTAACAGGTAAGGCCAATGTACCTTCTTCTTCTGACTAATCTCATAAAGGAGCTGCCAAAAGGCCATCTCATAGCTTAGTTCTCTGACCCACTCAGAGGCCTTCCTTATAATATCCGTTTCTGGAAAGGAATGACTCTTTTGAGACGGGCTTCAATCTTAGCTAACTACACTGGGAACACTAAGCTTTCAAGGGGATTATCCGTCTCTGTAGACGTGGCGATATCAATATTTTATTTTAGGGACTTTCTGTAACCTTAACCCCAACTGTTAAGAAGTTGTTATCTTGGAAGGAAGAACGAAGTAGAGGGACAGGAAAGGAAGAGCAAAAGGGACAACAGTCTTCAACATTTTTTTTTAAAGGTAAAAATCTACATTCCAAAGATTTTGCATTGCACTTTCCTTCGCGCCGTCAATCTGCTGAACGCCTAATTCTCACAGTGCTGTCTAATGTCTATGTATATTTACCCATGTAGTATGGCTGCAGTATTATTATTTATCCTTATTATTTTCTTTACTACCCCCCCTTATTGATGATGATGATGAGGAGGAGGAGGAGGAGGAGGGGGAGGAGGGGAAGGAGAACCCAGCTGCCATGGCCTAGAGGTGGAGCTCTTGCCTCACCATCAGGAGGTTGTGAGTTTGATTCTAGGTAAAGGCAGTTGTAGGGTCTCCTGCTTGGGAAGGGGGTTGGACTAGATGACCTTCAAGGTCCCTTCCAACTGTGTTAATCTGAGAAGAAGGAGGATACTTTGCATAGACATTGAGAGCTGCCGCATCGGAGACAAATTCCTTGTGTGCCTAATCACACTTGGCCAAATAAAAGTATTCCATTCCATTCAATTTAATTCAGGTTTCTGTGCAGGGATAGTAATCAGTGAAAATCCAGATTTTATTCCCTCTCTAATGGAGGTATGTCTACGGAGCAGTGGTGAAATCCAATTTTTTTTTTACTACCAGTTCTGTGGGCGTGGCTTAGTGGGCATGGCAGGGGAAGGATACTGCAAAATCTCCATTTCCACCCCACTCTGGAGCCAGCCAGAGGTGGTATTTGCCAGTTCTCTGAAACTGCTCAAAATTCCCGCCGATTCTTCAGAACCTGTCAGAACCTGCTGGATTTCACCCCTCCTATGGAGATTCTCAATCATCCAGGTCACGGTTGTCCCAAAAGTGCTTTGCCAAAAGTCAACTGGACTCTCTTCTTCTTTTTTTCCTTGAAAACATTTCGCTTCTCATCCAAGAAGCTTCTTCCATTCTTCAGAGAAGAAGTCGTTCTTCAGAAAGAACTGAAGAAGCTTCTTGGATGAGAAGCGAAATGTTTTCAAGGAAAAAAGCAACCAAGAAAGTCCAGCTGCCTTTTGGAAAAGCACCATTGGGACCTCTCTAATGGACGCGTTGTCCTCTTGCAAATAATGAGCTCTCTTCCTGCATTTTGGAGATCTGGCTTTTGAGAACATACCCCTGGATCTGAAAGGCAGAAGGGACTCTTCTAGGAGAGGCCAATTCTGTTGTTCATCATCCTTTTCAGAAGCTTTCTTGCCTGAAAAAGAGACTTCTATGGGATTTTTTTTTAAAAAAATTGAGCCTTACTCTCTCCATTCCTTGATAATTTATTTTCAGTCTCCTTCTGCTGTATTTTTAATTTGCTTGGTTGGGAGTTTTGGAGGGTTCAACCGCTAAAAAACTGCTGTTTTTTCGTTACACAATTTTCCTGGCTCCCTTCGCTTCCCAAGCTGAAAAAGGCCGTAAGAGGAATTCCCTCATGATTTTACTGAAGCGTGGGAAACCAAGGAGGTTGGTGATGACTAGAGAAATGACTGTACGGTGAAAATAAAAAATAAAATAAAGGCCATGAATTTATACCTTATGGCTCTCTCAGAATTAAATAGGAAGACAGAAGACATTCAGCAAAAATATTTTCTCTTTTTAAAAAGAAACGAAAAACTCTCTTTTATGAATAAATAAAATAAATACTAGTAGTATTCATAAGAATAAATTCTGGTGGAAAATTAATAAGCTTTATTGAATTGGCATTGCCCTAAATTAGAGTTTCCCAACTGTGTGGACTCCAAATCCCAGAATCCTCTAGCCAGCCATGTTGTATGAATTTATTCATTTTTTGTAATACTTATATAACTGTATTCAGCAGTTAGATCAGGCTTTCCAAAGATACAGTTATGATGTCATCTTACATGGAGAAAAGGACCAGAATAATTAATTCAAGGTGAATAGCACTTGGTTTTCTATAAACACCACCACATACAAATAAAAAGCCAATGCTTTTAGGAGTTGTTTTAGGATTTCAAGCTCCTATAAGTATATTCTTCAAATCAAAACATGGCATATGAGACTCAAATAGACACCATACCTTATCAATATTAAGAGTTATATCCTGCCTTTATTTTTGTATATCTCCATGATGCCTCAATCAACCCTGAGTTTTCATTCAAGGCATAAATGACCAGGCTCAAAATGTTCGATTTTGAACACATTATGTGAAGACCTAGCTTGCTGGAAAATACTCTAATGCAGAGAAAGATGGAAGGAAAAAGAAGAAGAGGACAACTAACAGCAGTGGTGATGGGTGCACTGCTGGGAGAGATGAGATATGAGTTTGGGGATAGGTCATCATGGAGAAAATCTATATATGTACTTGCTAAACATTGACATCACCCTGCCAAGAAAAGTGCATATAGTCAAGGCTATGGTTTTTCCAGTTGCAATGTATGGCTGTGAAAGTTGGACTGAGGCTGAGCGCCAAAGAATTGAGGCCTTTGAACTCTGGTGCTGGAGAAGATTCCTGAGAGTCCCTGAGAGAAGTTCCTGAGAGAAGGAAGGACTCCCTGGAGAAGAGCCTAATGCTGGGAATGATTGAGAGGAAAAGAAGAAGAGGACGACAGAGAACGAGGTGGCTGGATGGAGTCACTGAAGCAGTCGGCGTGAGCTTAAATGGACTCCAGAGGATGGTAGAGGACAGGAAGGCCTGGAGAAACATTGTCCATGGGGTCGCAATGGGTCGGACATGACTTTGCAACTAACAACAACAAACGTTGACATCAATATGATGGCACATTATCATCAATCGATCAGTTAGTCAACCAACCAATGAACCAACCACTCTATCTAAGAAGTATACACAAGAGTTGGGTGGCATACAAGTTTAATAAATTATTATTATAATACCTAATGCTCTGTCTCTTAGTTACCCCATAAATTCCATCCCTCCCTCCATATATCTACCTATCCACCTACACCAACCAATTCAGTGTGATGGGTTGAGCTGAGGGAAAGGAACTTACACATCCAGTCAACTTTCATGTCTAAGTGAGGACTAAAACAGCGATCCCCAAACATTTGGGCACAGTGGCACTGGTTCCGTGGAAAACAGTTTTTCCACAGTCCGGGGGAAAGGGTGTAGTTTCACACATGTTACATAGAATCCTGCACATGCACAGATGAAGATTTGCTCACTTGCACAGACCGGTTCCTAACAGGCCAAAAACCGGTACCAGTCTGCAGCCTGGGGTTTGGGGACCCCAGGACTAGAATTCCCAGACTTCTGATTTCTAATCCAAGATCTTAACTGCGACACCAAGCCAGGCTTTCTCTGGTAATCTTTTAAGTAAGATCTCAGTCCATCAGCTAGGGAATGTACCAGAAAGAAATCCACAGAGATCCTGCCATTATTCACAAATAAATGAGGACTGTGTTTTTCAAAATTATTATTATTATTTAATTCAACAGTGGTGCGGTGGCCTAGAGGTGGAGTTCTCGCCTCACAATCTGGAGGCTGTGAGTTTGATCCTAGGTAGAGGCAGATATTTCTCTCTCTCTGGGCACAATGGGAATATATCCACATTGGCGACAGGAAAGGCATCTGGCCAGTAAACACTCTGCTAGCTCCATTCAGTTGCCCTGACTCCACCCTGCAAGGGATTATGGGGTCGTTAAAAGAAGATGATGATTTAATTACCAGCATTAATAAACAGGGGCCCTTTTCTTACAAACACACATACATATGCATTAAAAAAACCCCTCAAGCTAAGGAACCTGCAGCCTCCTGGGCCCTAAAAGTGATCGCTTGAACGATCTGATTCTTGAATTGCCGTGTGAAAGATGGGGAAGATGAACGTGGATAAGGAGAAACGGGACATTTTGCTGAGATCAAAAGGAACTCAAATGCGAACATCGCCATTTCCTTCTGCTCTTTGCAAGAAATCGCTAGCAAAGGCAGTAATGCTATCTGACTGGCAGTATCCAGGCTGGGAAGACAAATAAAACTCTTTCAAGACAAGGCTGACTCCTCCTGGGGATTTGATGGATGCATCTGTGTAATTTTCTTGGCAGCAACAGTTGGACACGATGCCATTGTCTTCTTTTGGGATTTCTTTGTTTCTTCCTTCCTTCAGTTTGCAGCCTTCTCGTTTCTAGGAGTTCTCCTCACTGAGTACTAACCAGGTCCCACTAGTTTCCCAGCCCAGGCAAAACTTAAGAAGAAAACTGACATCCGATGACAAGCGAGCTTTTTAAATGACTTAGCAGCAAGTTTTCAGGCAGGAATATTGAAGGGAAGCGGGGAAGCATAGTATTTTCTCAGGACAATGAAACGAGTGACACTTTTCTAGGGTCCAAAGTCTGCAATCCTGGGAATATTAGGCTAGCCCAGGGGTCGGCAACCTTAAACACTCAAAGAGCCACAAAGGTCCTAACCAGAAGTCCCCCATTCAATTCTGAGCTGGCCGGAAGTCCGGTTCCCCCCACCATAGAGTTTCCTCCTAGCACGACCTCCTTTTTCCTCTACCTGTCCTAACCGAAAGCCCTATCAATTGTGGAGCCAACCAGCGACAGGGAGCCACAGCAGAGGGATAAAAGAGCCACAGGTTGCTGACCCCTGGGCTAGAAGATAAGTAGCCATTGAACACAGTGGGCCTTGCTTCCCAAGAGCCTTGGATAGTACAGTGGTCTAAAGCCCTGTTATTAACATCCAGCTGCCTGCAATTATTGCAGGTTCGAATCTCACCAAGGCTCAAGGTTGACTCAGCCTTCCATCCTTTCTAAGGTAGGTAAATTGAGGACCCAATTTGTGGGGCAATAAGCTGACTTTGTATAAATATACAAAAGTATGAAGGCTATTGCTTAGCGCATTGTAAGCCGCCCTGAGTCTCCGGAGAAGGGCGGCATATAAATCAAATTTAAAAAAAAAAATGAATGACTTGGGATAAGATCTGTTGCTTTTGCAGACTAAAGTGAGGAACGAAATCGGAAAGAAATGAAAAATGTGCTACCATGGTCCTAAGGAAAACTGAGAGACTTATGACCTGAAAGTCCCACTTTTAATAATCTTCCTACAGTGTCAAGAACTTCAAGATAAGAACGAATCAGAGTACTATGAAATCTGGAACAAATTTTACTATTGACTGGAAAGGAGGAGGAATGCTGGGATAAAGGACCATTGATGAGTAAAATGTTTGGAAGTTTTAATGCTAATTTGTTATGATAGATACGATTGAATTAGATATCGATAAAACCTATATAGATGGAAGAATATATATATTTGAAATGTGATAATTAGTGTAAATATGTATAGAGCCGAGGTGGGTTTCAGTAGGTTCTGACCAGTTCTGGAGAACCGGTAGCGGAAATTTTGAATAGTTCGGAGAACCAGTAGTAAAAATTCTGACTGGCCCCGCCCCCATCTGTTCTCTGTCTCCCAAGTCCCAGCTGATCGGGAGGAAATGGAGATTTTGCAGTAACCTTCCCCTGCCACGCCTACCAAGCCACACCCACCAAGCCACGCCACGCCCACCAAGCCACACCCACAGAACTGGTAGTAAAGAAATTTGAAACCCACCACTGGTATAGAGATAAGGAAGTGTATCAATTATATGACAAAATTTGATGAAAATGTTTAAACCAGAGATGTCACGCTATGCCCATTGTTTTTAATTTGTATTATAAATAAAAAACTTTTTAATTAAAAAAAAGAATTATAAAGGACCAAGTGATGCTTCCACATGGCTTAAGTAAAGACAAAGCTATCTTAACATATATGAAAATTAAGCTCATCCATACTAAAATACCTTGTTTCGAGAAATATGTCTAAAGTAGCTTTTATAATCATTTGATTTTCTCACAAAAATCAACTGTTTTCTGTTCCATGAAGATTCTTCTGAAATACCAAGCAAAACTTTCCAGCCATTCTTCTAATTTAATTCAATTCACACATCTTTCTACAAGGCTGAAAAGTATTTTTCCGCTTCCATCTAACTATTAAATATGAGAAACATGTCAGAAAACCAGACAGAAGATTACTACATCAACATCCCAAACATTCCTGTATCTCAGGCTGGCTGAGGAATTCTGGAAATTGAAGTCCAGAGGTTTTAAAGTTGCCAAGGTTGGATACCCCTGCTATACATATAGGGGTTAAAAACATTTGAAAGTTAAGCACTTTAAATTCTGCCTTAATAGACTATTTCTATTTTTCTCCCACAGTTGAGTTTAATGGAAGCGAACAAATGACAGCTGAGTTTTTTGCTTCTTCTTGGTAAAGAAATCTGCATTGTAAACTCTGTACAATGAAAAACAATCTCTTTCTTTAGCTAAATCCTAAATTAGGCAATAATGAATGCATTTTAAACGTACATTAGGAACATATTTTACTGAGCCTGTAGTACAGTGGTTTAAAGCACCCTGTTATTAACATCTATTAACATCTGCTGCTTGCAATTACTGCAAGTTCGAATCCCACCAGGCTCGAGGTTGACTCAGCCTTCCATCCTTTCTAAGGTGGGTAAAATGAGGACCCAGATTGTGGGGGCAATAAGCTGACTTTGTATAAATATACCAAAGTATGAAGGCTATTGCTTAACGCACTGTAAGCCGCCCTGAGTCTCCGGAGAAGGGCGGCATATAAATCAAATAAAAATAAAAAAAATAAAAATATTTCCTCTTCCCACATCTTATTATCCTCACCTATAGTTCCTTCTTATCATCTGACCTTACAGTATCTGCTGATTTGTCACTTCCTTCTCCATCCTGCCGGCAACGATGTCCCTCATCTGAAATCAGCTTCGCACAAGTTGGTTTATGATCCCCCATCATAAATCCTTTGCAGGAAAAGCAAACAAGGCCATAGCTTGCAGCCATCTCGGGCAAAGATGGATAAATTCATATTTCAAGAAACACCTTGTGCAGCGGTGAAATCTACTTACCTTTGCGACTGGTTTGGGTGTGCTCCGCGGGAGCACCTCTTCTGCGCGTGCGCAGATGGTTAAAAAAAGCGGGACGTAATGACGTCCCAGTAGGTGGGCGGAGCCTCCTGACACCGGCGCTACCGGTTCGGCGAGCTGGATAGAACTGGGGAGGAGGGATTTCACCGCTAACCTCGTGGATGTGACAGAAGACTGGCCAGAGCCTAAGCAGACATAACAGCTGTGTGCAATTGGTATGGGAAAGGGGCTAAAGAAGAGTGTTTAGGTTTTGGGTGGGTAAAGATTTGCTGCTTTCTTGTGTGAACATACCGTTGTCCCATTCCTAACACTACTGGCCCACTTGTTAGACAGGATGAGGCAACAGCCTCAGTTAGAAGAAGATATACTGACTGACTGACTGAAATAAGTGAGTAAATGAATGAATGGTTGAATGAATGTTTTCCTGCGTCAACTCAGAAAGTTCAGACTGCCCAAGGAAGCTGCTGATACAGTTCGACAGAGGAATTATTGAGTCTGTCATTTGTACCTCAATAAATTGTCTGGTTGGGTACAGCAATCAAACAGGGCAGGTACAGACTTCAACGGATAGTTAGGATGGCAGAAAAAACGATGGCAACCAGCCTGCCTTCCATTGAGGACCGGTATACTGCACGAGCCAGAAATAGGGCTGAGAAAAGTTATCTACAGACCCCTCGCATCCTGGACATGAACTGTTTCAACTTCTCCCCTTAGGACGCCACTATAGGACATTGCATGCCAAAACAACTAGACACAAAGACATTTTTCTCCAATCTGCTAAACATTTTTCCCCAATCTGCTAAACATCTAATTCCCACAGTACTGTCTTATGTCTAAGTATATTTACCCATGTAATATAGCTGTACCATATTTTATCCTTCTCATCTATTCCACTACCTTCTCTTATTGGTGGTGGTATTATCATCATCATCATCATCATCATCATTATTATTATTATTATTATTTAATCTTTAGTGAGATTCACAGCCTTTGAGGCTGGTTAATAGCTCAGCAGCTCGAGTCCTAACCAAGGACCTAGGAACTGTTAAGGTATCGTCGGAGGATGTAAGCTGTTCCGAGTAAGGTGGTTTTTTGCAGAGTCAAAATGTTCAAGTCCGGTAAATTTAGAATTGCTCCAAGGGCTCCAATTACAATCGGGACAACACACGATTTCTATTATTATTATTATTATTATTATTATTATTATTATTATTCATCACAGTCAGCCAGATGTTTTGACTGGGTTTGGCATTTTTATCTACCTATCGAGTCCTTACCAAGGACCTGGATTAGACAAATCTGGATGTTTGACGGTGTTACAGGTATCGTCGTAGAATGGAAGCTGTTCCAAGTAAAGCTGCCTTCTGTAATTGACGGATGGTAAATTTGTCAATGCCAATGGTATTCAAGTAGTGCTCCAGTTGTTTTGAGATTGCTTTATAATATATTATTATTATTATCATCATCATCATCATCATCATCATCATCATCATCATCATCATCTATTTTATTCATTAAACATGAAACTCAGTCAGCTGAACATTTAAAAATGTGTCACAAATACCATTGACTGGTGCTAATGGTTGATACGGATTGCTGCCAGCGTCCTAAGTATCAACCAAGTATCTTCTTAAAATATATGATGTCGTTGTTGTTATTATTATTTTGTTATGATGATTATTACTTTGTTGTTTTGCATGAACACCGAGAGCTTCTCCACCGGAGACGAATTCCTTGTGTGTCCAATCACACTTGGCCAATAAAGAATTCAATTCTTTTCTACGAATGGATTAATGGATAAAGGAATGATGAAGTTATGTGGATCATATAGACAGGCCTAAGTCCCTGGGTTTACCTACTGCTTTCCAGGGCTATGGAGAACTCTGACCCTTCACATCTGTTGTAACAAGATTAGATGAAATGAAATAAACGAAATGGTGGGAAGAGACTATCTTCTCCTTCACTTTAAGCAAAAATAAAAACATAAAAACAAAAATTCCTTGGCCAACACAATAAGAAATATTTGGAAGTTCTAAGTGAAGAGGCTTCAGTCAAAATAAGTTGACTGAGTCAAGGAACATAATACAGGACAAAAAGCAAAGGGTATACAAAAGGCTCTCCTTATTATGCAATGAAAGTACTGATTTTCAGTTGGCACAAAAACCTTCCTCAACTTGGCAGCTCTGGGAGTTGGGGGAACACTGCACTATACAAGAGCTTGTCAACAAGGCTGAACGGCGATATTAAAAATTTCAGCAAACAAGGAAAAACCTCCTCCTCTTTAACAAAGCCTGGGAAAGACTCAAGGCTTGAAATCTTGCAGGGCTGCAGCCAGATTGTGTCAACAGTACTGATGATCTAATGATATGATTTAATGTAAGGCAATTTTCAAAATTCCTCAGCTCTAGCTTGGAACAGGCAGCCCTATCTCCAGTTTCCTTCTCTTTCTTTTCCTGTGCAAAGGGAAAAACTGTTATAGGTTGAAGAAATCAATCTTTCCTTCCTTCCTTCCTTCCTTCCTTCCTTCCTTCCTTCCTTCCTCCCTTCCTCCCTTCCCTTCCCTTCCCTTCCCTTCCCTTCCCTTCCCTTCCCTTC
>WNWU01000037.1:5098936-5115483 GCA_012654045.1 Ptyas mucosa
CCTTCCCTTCCCTTCCCTTCCCTTCCCTTCCCTTCCCTTCCCTTCCCCTCATTGCTAGGAATATAACTGGTAACAGTCTTCTCTATAGTAGGGGTTTTAAACTTGATTTCATTGAGGGCCGCATCAGGGTTGTGTTTGACCTCGGGAGTGGGGGTGGGGCACAGCCAGGATAGGCATGGCCAGCTCGATGTCACGTGTGGGGAGAGCCTATGGTGGCCCTAGCGCTCTGCCAGCGAAAATGAGCTCCGTTTCTGGCTGCAACAGCCTCCTGCAACCCACTGCCAGCGAAAACAGAGCTTGGGAGCGCTACATGCAGCCCTCCCGAGCTCCGTTTTCACTGGCAAAGGCACCATGGACCGGTCCTTCACTGTCTCCAGGGAGGCTCCGCAGGCCAGATCTAAGCATCCTGAAGGCCGCATCCGGCCCACCGGCCTTGCGTTTGACAGGGATAGAAAATAGAATCCAAATCCAAATCTAAAGTTTTTCCCAAATTTAATTATAGCCACTGGGCATGTTCTTTCCATGTATCATCTCATGAAAAATAGATTACATAAGACTAGATATGAAAAATTTGGTTGGTTCATCCATGGATTATTAGAAACATGCCTCTTCCAATTGAGTAATTTTCATATGTTGAGCACTAAGAAATATTTGCATGTACTGTATGTTTGAATAGCTATGGTTTTTATCTATAATATCCAAGACCAGGTTTCTTTAAAAAAAATGAATTTGGCACAAAGCTCACCTCTCTTCAAGATAGATTTGATCCTACTTTAATAAGACTTTTGAGAAGATTTAGCAGAGGTTCTCACGGGAGCCTCCCTCAGCCTTAACTGTATGTCTGATTTTTGGATCAAATTTAAGGGGGATATATAGTTTTAGCTGTTTAAAATGAAAACATGGATTAATGGTAGTTTAAAAGGATGAAGAGTGGGAAATAGTAACACTCGAGGCCTGAACCGAAATGTTTTATGTTATCTGAACAGAAGAGCATGAAGTAAATGCTTGACTCATAACAGCTCTTGATTTATGATCAAATTCAGGACAATTCTGGAGCTGCTTTCCGGTTAAGGGCTGGGTGGGTTATTTTATTAAAATCTCAGCACGCTGAGGTTTTGACAATGAGCAGATTTAAGACGACAAAGTGCAGGAAGTTCAACAGCATTGTGTTGACAAGCAGATCACATGAGTTAAGACAGAAGAAAATGGTGTCCGTAGGGAAACTTCCAAAGTTTACTTTCTCACATAATTTGTCTACATTAGAGCATAAGACTCTAATTTTTGATAGTTTTGATAGAGAGGGGGGAAAAAGTCAACCGAGAGACTGGTGTCATCAGATTTTTTTTTTGTTTCTTTTGTTTCAGGTTTGGCAAGAAATCGCAGATTTACACATTTCTGCCAGCCCAAAGTCTTGCTTATTAAAACGATTTCTTGGACTGCAGAGGGAAAAGAAAATCAACAAGAAAAGCTGTTTACTGCCACTTGGGCAGCATGTTAAGAATCTGTAAAGAGGGGTGCGGTGGCTCAGTGGCTAAGACACTGTGCTTGTCGATTGAAAGGTCGGTAGTTCAGCGGTTCGAATCCCTAGTGCCGGGTAACAGGGTGAGCTCCTGTTACTTGTCCCAGCTTCTGCCAACCTACCAGTTCGAAAGCAGGTAAAAAATGCAAGTAGAAAAATAGGGACCACCTTTGGTGGGAAGGTAATCGCGTTCTGTGCGCCTTTGGCATTTAGTCATGCCGGCCACATGACCACGGAGGCATCTTTGGATAGTGCTGGCTCTTTGGCTTTGAAACGGAGATGAGCACCGCCCCCTAGAGTCGGAAATGACTAGCACATATGTGCGAGGGGAACCTTTACCTTTTAAGAATCTGTATCCCAAAACTTGTAATTTGCAGCAATTCCTTAGTATTAGGTACAGTAAATGTTTATCATAAAAGTCAGAGTGTTGTGTTAGATGGATTGGGGCCCTAAAAACACGAAGATTTAGGTAGACAAGCAGGAAGAAGTAGGTTCTGCAGTATTTCTCTCTCACATGAACCTGTTCTAGTGGGCTGTGAAGAGAGATTATATAAATTAACTTTTCGTTTTCGAGGAAAGCAAGGGGAAGAACTGACAGGCAAACCTTTCAATCTGATGGGCCGAAATAACAATAAGATGAAGGGAAATAGGAAACAAAACAAAAAATATATGCTTTGTGTTATGGCAATCCAGATTTAGACCCCCCCAAATTATCAATCTATCATGGGCTTATTTCAACCCTGTATATTAATTTTGCTGATTTAAAAAAATGTTAGGAAGGGATCTATGTATCTCTCTTAAATCTCTCTCTCTCTCTCTGTGAGAGGGAGGGAAGGGGGAGAGAGAGACAGAGAGAGAGGGAAGGAGGGAGAGAGAAGGGGGGAGGGAAGGAGGGAGGCCGAGTTCCAAATTTCCTTGTTACCAGAGAATTCATAGCAAATCTGATGAATTTACAACTTGGGAGGAGAATTGACATAAATCTTTCTATTTTTTACAAGCCCTCTTCATTTTTTCCGCCTCTTTCTTATTTGGTTTCAGCTTTAAGCCATGTTTAGACAGAGGTTTGTTTTTTAAAAGCTTAATATATTTCAGTAATAATAGCAACAGACCTAATTTTATCCAGTGATTTTCCTTTTCTTTTCTTCCCCTTCTTCTAATAGGTCACTTAAAAGCTTTGGGAATGGGAAGTGGTGGTGGGGGGAGCTGGCTCCTCAGTCAAAAAATGTTCCCAGAGCAGTTTATATAGGTCGATTAAAAAAAAAAAGAAGAAGAAGCAAGCAGACAAGCAAAAAATACTTTTGTTTTCAAACTAACCATCTAAAAAGAAGGAATACAAACATGAGTAAAGAGAACATAAAGGATAAAACAAGAGAAAGAGGAACTAACTACTTCTCACAGTTAAGAGTATAACCAGCTGATTTTGACAATGGTCAGTCACTGTGAGGTAGAGGTTAAGGTGTTGGACTAAAGATGGAGTAATCCAGATTTAATTCCATTCAATGGGCAATTCCTTCCCATTCCTTTACCTCCTCCCGAGGTAGGTAAAATGAGGACCCGGATTGTGGGGGCAATAAGCTGACTTTGTATAAAAAGAACACCGCTTGGGGGGGCCGAAAGCCCTACTAATCAGGTATATACAAAAAGTATGAAGGCTATTGCTTAACGCATTGTAAGCCTCCCTGAGTCTCCGGAGAAGGGCGGCATATAAATCAAATCAAATCAAATCAATCAATCAATCAATCAATCAATCAATTGAGGCTGGCCAAGAGCTTTCAGTTATAGTGAATAACTATCATGTAGTTATTCAAAATTATATCAAAAAATTATTCAATTTCCATAGCCACCTAACCTCAACCAAGTGACTCTAGATGGCTTGCAATTCCAAAATTATACAGGTAGTCCTCAATTTACAATTTACAGTCTAGGGGCTGAAGTTACAATGGCACTGAAAAGAGTGACTTATGATTATGTTTCACACTTACAACCGTTGCAGCAAAACCATGGTCACATAATCAAAATTCAGACGCTTGGCAACTGGCTATTATTTATGACGGTTTCGGTGTCCCGGGGTCATGTGATCTCTTTTTGCGACCTTCTGACAAGCAAAGTCAATGGAGAAGCCAGATTCACTTAACAATCTGGTTACTAACTTATTAACTGCGGTGATTCACTTAAAGACAGTGGCAAGAAAGGTCGTAAACTGGGGCAAAATTCACTTAAGAAATGTCTCGCTTAGCAACAGAAATTGTGGGCTGAATTGTGGCTGCAAGTTGAGGGCTACCTGTAAAACAATGTAAAAGACATTAAAACAATAAGGAACATCCAAAAGAACAAATAAACATAAACAAGAGCTGTGATGATTAAATGTTTATGCTTGTGAGTTTCTGGAAGAAGAACAGCTAAGTGATCATATCAATAAAAAATTAAACCAACAAGCAAACAAATCAGAGAGTCCAGGCTAGGGATATGTATGGAGGTTCATAGACCTGCAATGTCAAACAAGAAGAACATCTACTGCTATGCAACAAAAGCAAAAGGAAATCCTTGAAGCTCTCTGAGATTGGTTGCTTTCTTGCACATATTTCATTTATCGGAGCACTGATGACGTTACCTATTTGGGTAATGAAATGTCTGCAAGAAAGTCCCCCAGCTCAGAGTGCACCGAGGACCCCCTCATTCCAACCCTGAGCTATAAATATTCACCTTTAAAAGGAAATCCAGAATCCAATCCATCAGCATGTAAATGTAGACTCAATCATCCAGGACCAAAGCATGTAAAAAGGTTAAATCATGGCACCTGGATCAAAAAACTGCGATGTTCTTCTTCAGTCAAAATAAAAATGTTTGGTTGGACATAGAGCAGGGTTGGCAAACCTTTTCGGCACCAAGTGCCAAAACGGGAGTGTGTGCGCATGCCGGAAACTGGAAGAGCAGCCGCCTGATGCGCATGCGTGCGCCAGGAAGATGATCTTTTGGTTTCTGGCGCATGCATGCGTACCTGCTGCATGCATGAGTGCCAGACACTGCAAGGCCAACCTCCCAGTTGGGAGGTGCGCATGCATGCGCCAGAAACCAGAAGATAATCTTCCCAGCATGTGCATGCGTACCGGACGGCTACTTGTCCAGTTTCTGGCACTTCCACACGCATGAAGACCAGCTGGCTGGCGGTGCCGGAACCCGGAAGAGCAACAGGCAACGTGCCCGGAGAGATGGGTTTGCGTGCCACTTCCGGCCTGGGTGCCATAGGGCATAGAGTCACAGAGAGTTGTTGGAATGAACTAATTCTTGCAGGGGTTTCTGCCCCAAAATGAAGCACAATATGTAGGCTCAATCATCCGGGTTGAAAGCATGTAAAAAGATTAAATCATGGCAACAAGTTGCATCCATCAGTACTTTTTCACGACAAAAACGGAACTTGCCAGGCTATGATATTTCAGAGCGGATGCATTTTCTAAATAACATTTGCTACACAATATCTTGGCTTTTCATTTTCTCATGCAAACCAGTGGCGGGTTGATCCCGGTTCTGTCCGGTTCTTGCGAACCGGTAGTAAAAGCGGTGGGAGGCTCTGCCCACCCATCCGGACGTCAGAATGGACAATCTGTGCATGCGCACACGGGCGAGCAAAGCATCATGAACCGGTAGTAAAGGTAAGTAGAACTGATGCAAACTCAATGAGCACCAAGAAAATTATTTCTCCTCCCCACACACATATCCTAGCTTTGAAACCTAATGGGTAAACAATGTCACATGATAGAAAAGGGAAGCCGAGCGGAAGACTCTCTCAGCCTCCTTCACACAAAAAAAGAAGCAATTTCGTGTCGCCCCATTCAAACCAAGTCTTTTTATAGCCCTCTCAGACGTATACACTTGATTTCCAGCTCATCGGGGTAGAGAAGACTCGCTTCCTGAAGCAGAGCTGGGGGCTTTATCGTTAGCAACGTTCATGACTTAAAACAACAAATAGCTTTCCGATGAGGAAAATAAACATTTATGTAAAAGGAGGGCTGAGTGAGCTCAGTTTATGGGAAGCGCCGTAGTTCAACGGCTGAGCAAAATGCTGGCCACGCAGGAAGTCCCGTCACTTCCAGAAAGCGTTGAGAAAGGGGGAACGTCTCCCCTCCTCCCAATAAATCCATAAACGTCTGAAAATACTAACAGGAAGAGTAACAGGGTATCATTTAGAAAGTGAATTATTTACTTTAAAACTTTTGATCTGGAAGACGTGTCCTGCTTATGGACTTCTTGTAGGCCTCGAAGAGAGCTACTGTATGGAGAAAAAAAAAATGGATGTGAACTACCAATGCTTTTTGAATTAATCACCCGAGGTTCAACATTAATTTATGTCATCTGCGTTGTATTCTTCATTGTATTCTATACAATGTACAGGTATGAATAGTTGACTTAAAACCCGTTCAGGGGGCAGCTTTAAAAACTTTAGCAAGGGGTTCTCTGCCCGGTTGCTGGGTGGGCATGGCCATGGTTGGCATGGCCCGGTTGACTTTCTGCACCACGGCGGGGGTGGGGGGGCGTTTTTGTCCTCCCCGGGCTCCAGAGGCTTTCCTTGAACTTCCGGTAGGCCTGTTTTTCACCCTCCCTGAGCCTCTGTGCATGCCTGCACTTTCTGCATCCAAAACGGGTTGGGCGGGGACTCTTGGGAGTGGAGGGGTGGGCGGGGCCAGCCAGGAGTGGGATTTGGGGGGTCTACGAACTGCATAGAATCTTAACTAGAGGTTCTCCCGAACCCTTGCGAACTCCAGCAGCCCGCCCCTGAACCTGTTCCACTAGGAACCGTTGCAAGTTACAATGGCACTCAAAAAAGTCCTCCAGCCTTAAAGTGGCCAAGATTGGAGACCCCTGGTTTAGTGTACATTCAAAACGACAATAAAGTTATTCTAAGTTCTAAGTCTAAGATCAGCCCCGATGTTTGGAACTAGTTGCATAAAAATTGAGGAGGTTTCTAAAAAAAGCACCTTGCCCATTTTGATCCCAACTTTAAAAATCTTATTTATTTATTTATTTATTTATATTTATATGCCGCCCTTCTCCGGAGACTCAGGGCGGCTTACAATGCGTTAAGCAATAGCCTTCATACTTTTGTATATTTATACAAAGTCAGCTTATTGCCCCCACAAACCGGGTCCTCATTTTGCCCGCCTTAGAAAGGATGGAAGGCTGAGTCGACCTTGAGCCTGGTGAGATTAAAACTCGCAGTAATTGCAGGCAGCTGGATGTTAAATGCTGCCTTAATAGGAGGCATTAGCCTGCTACGCCACTCAGGCTCATATAAAAATTTTATTTTTATTTATTTATTTAATTGCTTTGTCGCCTATCTCGCCACAAGCCAACTCTGACTGACGGAATATTGTTTAACCGGATTACTTTAAGGCAGTTGCTGGAGCCCAAGGGTGACATTTCCTCCAATAACGACCCAGTTTTATCACCATCGGACACCTAGAGGATGGGGAAAGATTACGAAAAATGTAACAGGTGGATGATATTAGCAGAAAATTGTCAAAGAATTGCAAGGTCTAATGATCACCGCCATGACCCTGAGCAGAAGCATCACTAGCGAATAAGAGAATCTGTTAAGTGGACCTGATGCAAGTGTGGTTAGATGGACTATGACCATTTCACCCCAAAAACAGCTTGCATTGCCAGAAAGCCTTCATAAACAATCCAAACAGGGACCTGTAGATCAAACATGGACAATTTTGTTACCTGCCCACATGCACACAATTAGTTTTTCCTTTTAAAAAAATAACTTGTTATTGGTATAGATCAGGGCAGTGGTGGGTTTCTACCGGTTCACACCAGTTCGGGCAAACAGGTAACGGCAGCACCGGGAAGCTCTGCCCACGCGCCTGGATGTCATCATGGATGCTCTGCGCATGCACAGAAAGTCCTGTGCCAGTGCAGAAGCACCATGTGCGAGCAAAGCAAGCGCATGCACACGTGAGCTCACACTTCCCAACCGGTAGCAAAGGTAAGTGAAACTCACTACTGGATCAGGGGTGTCAAACTCAAGACTCGCGGGCCATATCCAGCCCATGGGGTGCTTAGATGTGGCACGCGGGACTACCCTGGAAACAGCGAAGGACCAGCTCGCGGTGCCTGTGCCAGCCGAAACGAGTTCCAATCTCTGTTTTCGGCTGGGGCGGCCTCTTGCAACCCTCTGCCAACGAAAAAGGAGCTTGGGAGGACCGCACGGAGCTCCGTTTTCACTGGCAGAGGGTTGTAGGAGGCCGTCCCAGTTGAAAACGGAAATCGGGAGCCCATTTCTGCTGGCAGAGCCCTTGGACCACCACAGGCGCCCCTGACATGAGTGACATCAAGCTGGCCACGCCCACCCTAGCCATGCCTCACCTACCTCCCCGAGCTCAAACACAACTCTGATGCGGCCCTCAATGAAATAAAGTTTGATACCCCCCCCCCTACACACACAACCATGTAGATTCATGGTATATGAGCTACAAAATCCATACAACCACTAGATGGCAGCAAAGCATCAAGATTTTCTGTACTCTTTGTTGCCCTCTGGCTGTTTTATTCAAAACCGCAGTCCTGTTGGCACAGAATCTCAACAAATGGCACCAGGAAAAAGAAGATAGAAAAAGAAGGACGAGGCTAAGATGGCGCTACTTCCATAAAACGGAAAGTTCGGAAGTTTCATGTCAAAGCTAGAAACAGAAAGAAGCCAAGACAGCAAAAAGCTTAGCCAGCGGACACCTTTTTCAAGGTCTATGCACCGACAGAGGGGGAGGGGGGGAAGAGAGAGAGAGAGAGAGAGACAGAGAGAGGCCAGCTAGTACCAGGTCAGCTGCAAGCAAAGGAGTTTAAATAATATAAAAGGTAATGAATTATTCATAGGATTTGGAAACAAGCAAACATTTGAAGATGCAGAGGTGATGCTAGATGCTGCTTTCTTTACGAGAAATGGATCGTCCGGAGCTTCACCGCCATATTTCCCTTTAAGGAGAGAAGAAAATAGACCAAATGACATTCTGGTTTGGACCTGGCTCGAATGCAGAGGTCTGTGTATACACGTCTCTGGCAAATGGACAGCTTTGATGTCTCACAGCTTTCTTCTCCGACAGGAGAGCTGTTCTGAAGAAATGAAGAGGAGCTGCAGCAAATAGAGGGAATTCATCTTCCCTCTCTGCTGTAGAGGAGCTTCAAAGTTGCTTAAGGCCAGCTTGCTTTTATCTGTGTGCATGTAATTTTGGAATTGATAAGCATTAAGATTTCTGGATTGGTCCTGTAGGAAGCTAGCACCCACCCATCTCCTAGGAAAATGAGATATTTTAGGAAATATTAAAAGGGCAGAATATTTCCCCTAAAAGGGAGGCAGAAATTCAGCCTACTCCCCACATCTTTGTCAATGGGCCATTAAGGCCTCGGCCAGTCTATTCAACATAACAAAGATCTACCTCCTTCAGGCACAGCCATAGTAGGAATTGCCCAAAGCCCTTTTATTACATCATCACCCAGCAAGAATCAACCAAGTCTTTTTTTTAAAGAAAGAGAAGAGAAGAGAAGGGAAGGGAAGGGAAGGGAAGGGAAGGGAAGGGAAGGGAAGGGAAGGGAAGAATAGAATTTTGCTCCAAAAAGGTGGAAAACAACCAAGGTCATGAAAAGAAAACTAAATGACTTTTGCATTCCTCAGTGCTCATTTAAGCTGCCACATCCCTGATGAATGGAAGGACATCAGTTAAACCTATTCTTTTTTTTTTGTTGTTGTTGTTAAAATACTGTACATTTAAAAAGTACACACTTCTCTCTCCCCAATTCCCGTCCTTGTCCTCATTTCCCCAGCACACATGCATTTTTGGGGTATGTTTTCTATTATATACAGACAGGATTGTATATATATTTTCTCTCTCTCTTTCTCTCTCTCTTTCTCTCTCTCTCTCTCTCTCTCTCTCTCTCTCTCTCTGTCTGAGCCAAAAAAGCAGCATCCTAAGTGTTTTTGGGGAAGTGGAGGGAACCAGGGTGCAAAAGATGAAGACGGTCGTTCGGCTACGCAGAGGGGTGGGTTCTAAATTTTTTTACTACCGGTTCTGTGGGCGTGGCTTATTTTGTGGGCGCGGCTTGATGGTCATGTGACAATTCTTTAGGATTTAGCAGAGGTCTTGGTCTACCAGGCTTTTAACTGCTTGCAGCGCTGTACCCATCTACCCATTTATTTTTTGCAGGCACTGATCTACTCGTGTATTTTTGCAGGCACTGATCTACCCATTTATTTTTGCAGGCACCGGTCTACTCATTTGTTTTTGGAGGTACCGGTCTACCACCACACTGCCTTTTAACACTGATCAGCTGTAGGGCAGCTCTTTGAAGCCCCGCGGCAAGAGTTTAAACCGCTTTTTTCCTTTTAGGATCAGCTGGGACTCAGGAGGCAGCAATAGATTGGGGGTGGGGCCAAATAAAAGGTAAGAATAACACGGGAGGTGGGGGGTGGCAGAACCGGTTCAGTGACATCATATCGTCACCGCTACCAGCTCGGCGGAACCGGGAGGAATCCACCACTGGCTACGAAGAAGTAGCAGGAGAAGAGCAATGTGGGGCTGGGGACGTCCCTCAACAATCAAAGGAGAGGAACAGGCCATTCAGCAGCTCCATGATTTCCCCTGCCATTTGATAAGGAACATGCAAAGGGAAAAGCGTGCCAGGCCAGGAGAATGAATGATGCACTTCAAAAAAATAAAATAAATAAATAAACCAGAGCCGTGAGGGACTTCTCTCCCTTTCTAAAGGATGAGTCACTAAGAAATCAGAGCCGGCAAATCTTTCCTTGTAGCAACTTTATTTATTTATTAGATATTTATCCTGCCTTTATTACTTTTAAGGAACTCGGTGCAGAGAACAACATAATACTCCTTACTCTCCTATTTTTCCCCACAACGACAATCCTGTAAGGCAAGTCGAGCTAAGAGAGAGTGACTGGCCCAAAGTCCCACCAGCTAGCTTTCATGCCTAAAGCGGGACTAGAATTCACAGTCTCCTGGTGATTGGCACTAAGTCATCCAGCTGGTTTCCATCCCTAAGGTGGGACTAGAACTCACTGTTTCTGGTGATTGGCCCAAAATCATCCAACTTGTTTTCATGCATAAGGGGGAACTAGAACTCACTGTTTCCTGGTAGTTGGCCCAAAGTCATCCAGCCAGTTTTCATGCCTAAAATGAGACTAGAACTCGAAGTCACCTGGCGATTGGGCCAAAGTCACCCAGTCGGCTTTCATGTTTGAGGCGGCACTCGCACTGTCTCCTGGTTCTAGGCCAGAAGCTTAAACACTAATCAAATCTGAAGATGTTGGAAGAACACGCCATACAAGGATGCAGTAAAAAAAATAAACACTTAATAGGTTGCTTTCGGACACCGCTGTTCTTTTAGAAGCGCTTGGGGACTACCAGGGGCCACCAAAAGTGGCATGAGGTGAACTTGGAGGGGAAAATATATAAGAGCCTTGGATAGTACAGTGGTCTAAAACACCCTGTTATTAACACAGCTGCCTGCAATTATTGCAGGTTCGAATCTTACCAAGGCTCAAGGTTGACTCAGCCTTCCATCCTTTCTAAGGTAGGTAAATTGAGAACCCAGTTTGTGGGGGCAATAAGCTGACTTTGTATAAATATCAGAAAGTATGAAGGCTATTGCTTAGCGCATTGTAAGCCGCCCTGAGTCTCCGGAGAAGGGCGGCATATAAATCAAATTTAAAAAAAAAAACATCATGAAATCAACATAAATAATAATAAATATAATATAATATAAATATAAAATAAATAAAAATAAAATCTTTCACCCTGTCTCTTCAGCACACAGAACTGTCAGACTCTTTCTGGTTTTCACACTTTGAGCAAAAATTACCTCGGCCTGTTTCAGTTTTACTTCCAACCCCGTCTTATCTCATCTAGATATTTAATTTTTTTTTTTTTTTTAAAAAAGGAGAAGGCTAAAAAAAACTGTCCCCAAAATGTTGGTGAAGGTGGTATCTCAGAGTTAAACATCGTTACTGGACTGAATTTTAATTATTAGATGTATTAGATTTTTATTTATTAGATTCCTCCCCCTTTATTTCTTTTATAAATAGCTCAAGGTGGCTAACACAGAAAATATTCTTCCCTTGTCCCATTTTACCCACAACAACCACCCTGCGAGGTGGTCAGTCTGAGAGATAGGCTGGTTTTTATGTCTAAAGTGGGACTAGAGCTCAAGAGTCTCCTTTAATGACTGGTTGCGGCATCCTCTGTTTACGTGGTCACAATTTACATTCTTTTTTTGCCAATTTTTGGCCTACAAGGACAAGTGCCCACGGGGGGAAATTGGATTCAATTAATGACTGCATGATTCGCTTAACGACTGCGTGATTTGCTTAACGAAACAAACAAAATGCTAAAAAGTTATGATATTTACGTAGTTACTTACCAAGCGTATCTAAATTATATTAAAGTAACCAAAACATCTTGACAGTCCCCAAGGAATGGTCACAACTTTTGAGCACTAATTCGATTTCCTAATGTTTGGAAATTGAAAGTTGAAAAAAAATTGACTGTTGTCGTTAGAGTCGTTACAAAATCAGATCCTACCCAACTTATTACTGCCAACAACCTACAATGGAAATCCCGATCCCAATTGTGGTTGTAAGTCAAAGTGTATCTGCCACACGTAAAATTAAAAAGAAAATTACCAGTCTCTAGCATGGTAATTTTTGCAGGAAGACCTTCGGTTCCATACAAGGCCCACTTGACATAGAGAAGATCTGGAGAACGAATTTATCTTCTTGTAAATAGCTGCCATATAACTATGTAACTAACCATATCCACCATATAAATAGTTTTACTATAAATCTCTTGGAGCGGTGGCTCAGTGGCTAAGACGCTGAGCTTGTCAATCGAAAGGTCGGCAGTTCAGCGGTTTGAATCCCGAGTGCCGCATAACGGGGTGAGCTCCTGTTACTTGTCCCAGCTTCTGCCAACCTAGCAGTTCAAAAGCACGTAAAAAATGCGAGTAGAAAAATAGGGACCATCTTTGGCGGGAAGGGAACAGCGTTCCGTGCGCCTTTGGCGTTTAGTCATGCCGGCCACATGACCATGGAGACGTCTTCAGACAGCGCTGGCTCTTCGGCTTTGAGACGGAGATGAGCACTGCCCCCTAGAATCGGGGACGATTAGCACATATGTGCGAGGGAAACCTTTACCTTTACCTATAAGTCTTTTATAGTAGCCAAATCTGAGTAGCACTCAAATGTTGACATGGCCAGTAGCCTGGGAGATGTCAGGTAACTCCATCAGCTCCTTTCTTAAAACAATTTCACTTTACTAAAAGGTTTCACGACATCTGGGAAACTTTTGTTCATAGGATAACAATGGAAGGTGGGGCAAACTGCACAGGCCATCAGTACTCTGAAGAGAAATGGTGGGGTGTGAAATCTACTAAAAAAGACACAAATATATTTTCTTTTCTGAACTGACCAGTAACTTCCAGCTTCACTGATGATCTGCAGATTCACTGCCTAGAGTAGAAAATGCAACACTGGTTTTATAGCATGTTTACCCTCTTCCTTGGTAATGGAACAATTCCCTTCTCTTACACAATGAACCCATGATCTGGAAAATAGACCCAATGGGACATTTTCTTCTTATTATTTCTTAATTCTCGAGGAGTTGAAAGATTTGCTTGGGTTCTGCTTTATTTACAATTTTTGTGGGCCTGGGCCAGTCATTCCTTGGTCTCAAGAATGCTAAATCGTTGATCCATTATGACTTAGGACAAACAGGGGCTTACAACTCAAGTAAAGGGGAACAGCTGGTGCTAAAAACAATCCGACAGCAACAAGATTTCTTACAGGGCCAGTGAATTAAAAAGAGACTGAATTAAACTTTTTTTTCTTTCCAGAGTCACTGTGGTCGCAAATTTTTCCCCCAAAGCAGGATTTCAGGAAGGAATGATGAAAAATTACAAATATATATATATACCGTATTTTCTGGCGTATAAGACTACTTTTTAACACAGGAAAATCCTCTCAAAAGTCGGGGGTTGTCTTATACGCCGGGTATAAGCCTACCGACGCTCCGACTTCCTCAGCTGACCCCCAGTGATGGTGAGCCCCAGCTGTCTGGGGAAGTCAGAGCGTCGGTAATTTCCACCTGGATGCCTGAGACGGTGGGGGAAGCTCCGCGCAGCAACCAGCTGGGTCCAGCATTCAGCGGCATGCAGCCTTGACGAGATCGGCACAGCTTCCCGAATCTGAGTTGCCGGCGCTGACCGATGACGCTACGGGAACGCCGACAACATTGAGGGGTAGTCTTATACGGCGAGTATAGCCCAAACCCTATATTTTAGTAGGAAAAGTAGGGGGTCGTCTTATACGCCCAGTCGTCTTATACGCCGGAAAATACGGTATATTCAGATGATTTCCATTTCTCAAGTTATTATTTCTCGGCCATTTCCATTTCTTTTGGGTGTCTTTTTAAGCAAAATTCATTCTTAGTAAACAGACAATTGAGACAATTGAGACCGATATTTCTGTTGCTAAGCGAGACATTTGTTAAAGGAGTGTTGTCCCATTTTACAACCCTGCTTGCCACAGTTGTTGAGTGAATCATAGAAGTTCTTTAAGTTAGTAATGTGGTTAAGTTGTTAAGTGACTCTGATTTCCTCATTGACTTTTGCTTGTCAAAAGGTCGCAAAAGGGGATCACATGAATCTGGGAAACTGCAACCGTCATAAATATGAGTCAGTGGCCAAGCGGCTGAATTTTGATCACATGACCCTGGGGATAGTTGCAATGGTCGTAAGCGTGAAAAACTATCATAAGTCACTTTTTTTTCAGTGCCATTGTAGCGGTTCAAACGGTCACTAAACGAACTGTTGTAAGTCGAGGACTACCTGTGTACATTATCAGCCTCTATAGGATTTTGGCCAGGGGTGAAATGCTCCCGGTTCGGACCAGATCGACCGATCCGGTAGTGATGGAGGCGGGTGGTTCGGAGAACCGGTAGCAAAAATCCCTCCCCACCTCTCCATCCCCAGCTGAGCCCCACAATCATCAGAAGTTTTTTTTTTTTACTTTTAAAAGCATTTTTTCTACAACCTCTTCCGCTGAAAAAATGCTTTTAAAAGTAAAAGAAAAAGCCTCTGATGATCGCGTGGCTCAGCTGGGATCATCAAAGGCTTTTAAAAGGAAAAAAGGGGTTTCCTTTTAAATGCCTCTGACGATCCCAGCTGAGTTGCCTGATTGGCAGAGACTTTTTTCTTTTAAATGCCTCTGACGATCAGGCAACTCAGCTTGGATCGTCAGAATCACCGAAGAGGTTGTAGAAAAAATGGTTTTAAAAGTAAATAAAAAAAAAAGGCCACGCCCACCCAGTCACATTACCCCGCCCCCCACCAAGCCAAGCCCACAGAACCGGTAGTAACAAATTTTAGATTTCACCACTGATTTTGGCTGCCCAAGAATCTTTAAATTTGCTTTGAATTGAAACGTGGGAAGCTAGGGAGGCTGCAGCCCTTTTGAAAGGTAGAAGGCTAGGCAACCATCGGTTTTCTGATGACGTTACCTAGTCGGGTAATGAAACGTCTGCAAGAAAACAACCAAGTTCAGAAACCACCAAGGAACTCCACATTTCAACTGAGAACTTAAAACCTTTTCTTTGGCCTTTGGAAAATTTAACATTAATCGACCCTGGCCGCCTTTTTCCTTACTTTGAAATCAATTTAGTTCAGTTCTTATTTATGCTTACTGAGTGGTACAAACTTTGAAGCATATCATCCCAATTCATTATTATTCTTTTTTCCCCCTCTCATTTTTTCTTTTTCATTCCCTAGAACCGTGATGGTGAACCTATGGCACGGGTGCCACAGGTGGCACACGGAGCCATATCTGTGGGCACGTGAGCGTTGCCCTACCTCAGTCCAGCACGCATGTGTGCGCTGGACAGCTGATTTTCAGGCTTTCTGGGCCCACTGGAAGTTGGGAAATGGGCTGTTTCCGGCCTCCAGAGGGCCTCCGGGGGGGGGGAGGCGCGTTTTTGCCTTGCCAAGGCTCCTAGAAAGGTCCTGGAGCCTGGGGAGGGCAAAAAATGGGCCTATCGGGCCCACCGTGCCATTGCGTGCCAAAAACGGAGGGAGAGCGGGAGGGGGGTCATGCGTGCATGCGTGGGGGGACGGGGCGCACTGAATTATAGGTGTGGGCACACACACACGCAATCCCCCCACTACCCCGCTTTTGGCACGCGATGGCAAAAAGGTTAGTCATCACTGCCCTAGAACCAAAGTATACAGAATGCCGCTTTAACCTCATTTTGGCACATTGGTATACTGAAGTATTAGTTAACATTTTGATGCGCCTGCCAAACCATAAATGTTTAAATATCTTGAAGCCTTAAAGGAATCAGCCCTCACGCTCTTAATAATACATAGCAAGGTATAAATTTTAAAACAGTGACAAGAGGCTGTTCCATTATTTTTAATGAAAATGCTTACAAAAATAGCACTCTGCTTCTTTCGAGAACCTGCCTCCTGGCAAAAGCATCGCTATGAATGAAAAACCCAAGCCAATCCCAGTCTGCTTTCAAAAAATCAGCACTTTTTTCTTCTATGAATTAAAGTGTCTTTTTCTTTTTAATGCTTCCTGGAAGCTGATCCTGAAAACACAGCTCTTGCGATTCAGGAGTGAGAACACAGGCAGTCCTTGATTTACAACAGACTTCGAATTTAGTGACTATTCGAAGGTACAACAGCACTGGGGGAAAAAAAGACTTATTGTCAGGTCCCCTTAGGGGCAGTGGTAGGATTCAGCCGGTTCTCTCCGAATCGCGTGAACCAGTAGCGGTGACTGCGGGAGGCTCCGCCCACCCACCCGGACATAATGCGCAACTACTGCGTATGCACAGAAGGCCGTGCACATATGCAGAGGTGGTGTGAGTGAGCGAAGCCAACGCATGCACACTCACATTTGCGAACCAGTAGGGAAGGTAAGTGAATCTCACCTCTGCTTAGGGGCGTTGCCATTCTGAAGGGGAGGGGC
>WNWU01000037.1:5118729-5141125 GCA_012654045.1 Ptyas mucosa
GGAAGGAAGGAAGGAAGGAAGGAAGGAAGGAAGGAAGGAAGGAAGGAAGGAAGGAAGGAAGGAAGGAAGGAAGGATGATTGCATCCAACAAGAGATTATTTTCTGCCTTTTTTTGATATATATAATTTTTCCACTCTTTAATATTTCCACCCTTTTATCATTTAACAGTAACAGAGTTGGAAGGGACCTTGGAGGTCATCTAGTCCAACCCCCCTGCTGTTCTGCCCCAGCTCCGGATCTCAAGGAGTGTGACACACACAAAGCTCCAAAAACTCTGTTTAATACAAACAGACCCCTTTCAAAATGCAGGCTTTCAGTGCAAATGTCCTTATCAGCCTGCTATGAATTACAGAGAATAAAGAAAGTCCAACAAGGGTTGGCAACCAGCCCAGAAACCAAGATGTAACAAGAAACTCACTCTCAAAATGCTCTGCATAGTAATTAAACGTTGTTTCCAGCAGCGTTTGCCATCTGCGAGCGAACTTAAATAGGCTAAGGGAGTGGCCAATTAGCCCCAAGCCTTACTCTCGAGGAGACCTCCTCCTGAGGAGCCACTCCTGCCTTTTGGCAGCCCTGCGTGCTCGAGCGTTGAGAAGAGGCTCCTCCACTTCACTCTCTTCACTTGAAGGAGCCTCTGGAGGTTCTGAAGGCCCCGGCTGAGTCTCTGTCTCTGGCACCACATCCTCTTCAGCCTCCTCAATGTCCGACTCAAACGCCGGCTGCACAGGCTGCTGGCGCAGCACCACACCAGCCTCCTCGTCATCGGGATCAGCAACAATCCGCGCAGGCCGATGGCAGCCCACAACACCTGCTCACTCAGGAGACCTATATGAGGCATTCGAACCGCCAACCTTTCTGATCGACAAGCTCAGCGCCTTAGCCACTGAGCCACTTAGGGAGCATTCTCACTTCGTTCTAGTTTTAACAAGAACGGCACAGTCTCTAGTGCACATATAAAAATATTTCAGTCAAGAGATCGAAGTTTTCTGCGGCCATGCCCACAATTTTAAACCCTATTCTGTCCAAGAACGGAAAGCAAACATATCAGCATTCTTCTTGGCTGTTAACACCAATTGTCGAAGGAAGTGTGGGCAACCCAAAGATGTAGGATTTGCAGCTGTGGTGTAACACCTACAGTAGGTCATAAGGTCTGTCCTGCTATTGCAACCCGTAACCTGAGTCATGAGTTCGATTATTATGGTGAGGGTTATGATAATATTTTAAAGAAACAAATGGTCTTTGCCTGTCAACAAACTCTTCCAGATGCTCAGGCACCACCTAAGCCGTCCGTTCATTTGAGATCAACCTGCAATTATTTATACATTGAACGTACAATTTATGTGAGCTCAAAATTCAATCTGGGGTTTCTTGCCAAAGACCACTTAGAAAATCTAAACCATTAAACTACTTTTCAGCTGTCCGCTATTCTCATCGGCACCTGCGCTTGTTAAAACTTTGCAATGAACGTTACTGCTTGCATAGGGAAGAGCTGGATGTTTCATAGGTAGAAAATGAATTCCTTCCTTCTGTTGCACAATTCAAAAACTGTTAAAAGCCCAAACCTGAACAGGTAGGTTGACAGGCTCTAAAAGCGGTGATTATCTCGCACCCTCAGCTGTAAGCACAAGATATAAATACAATAAAATAAAATACAAAAAAATAAAAAAGACATAAATACAATTGAGAGAGTCCAGAGATATTGTACGAGAAGAGTCCTCCATTCCTCTACCCGCAATAAAATACCTTATGCCACCAGACTCCAAATTTTGGGCTTAGACAACTTAGAACTACGCCGACTTCAGTCTGACCTAAGCATAGTACATAAAATTAACTGCCACAATGTCCTTCCTGTCAATGACTACTTCAGCTTCAACCACAACAATACATGAGCACACAATAGATACAAACTCAAGGTAAACCGTTCCAAACTCGATTGCAGAAAATATGACTTCAGCAACAGAGTGGTCACGGCCTGGAACGCACTACCTGACTCTGTGGTTTCTTCCCCAAACCCCCACAACTTTAACCTTAGACTGTCTACTGTTGACCTCACCCCATTCCTAAGAGGTCTGTAAGGAGCGTGCATAAGTGTACCAGAGTGCCTACCGTCCCTGTCCTAATATTCCTTTTTACTTACTCTTTTCATGTATTCAAATTATGTTTATACTTTTACCTGTTATCCTATATATGCTTGACAAATAAACTTATGATTATGATTATGATTAAGATGACAATCCATAGATCAAACTCTGATCTGTGGGAGCTCTCAACTGCCGAGGTGAAATTATCTATCTTCGAGACCGCCTTCTACCGCATAGCTCCCAGCGACCGGTAAGATCCCACAGAGTTGGTCTCCTCCGGGTCCCGTCAGCTAAACAGTGCCGGCTGGCGGGCCCACGGGGGAGGGCCTTCTCTGTGGCTGCCCCAGCTCTCTGGAACCAGTTACCTCCTGAGATCCGGACTACCCCCACCCTATTGGCCTTCCGGAAAGCGGTGAAGACCTGGCTTTTCCGGCAGGCCTGGGGCCGTTGATCTTGCTACGGCGATCTTGTGAGACCCGGCCATGAATGGTGTGCATGGTCTTTTAATGTTTTTAAAATGTTTTTATAATGTTTTTAAATAATTTTTCTATGTGCATGGTTCGCATTATTTTTGTTGTAAGCCGCCCAGAGTCCCTTGGGAGTTGGGTGGCATAGAAATGCGATAAATTAAATTAACTTAACTTAAATTATAACATGAAGGCACCGTACCTGTTCGGTGATTGGAATGGACTCCCATCTCCATTTCAACAAGACCATAGATCTACGTTTCATGGTTCCTTGTTTTGCCTTAGGAGAACTTCTACTCCGAAGACTTTCAGTCTAATGGCTGAAAGGGGTGACTCTCAATCCTTAGGTTGGCATTGCTCAAGTTGAGTCCAAGGAGCCCGAAGTTTTGTCTTTGTAAATGTGTAAACGAGGAAGAGAATGGCGCAATGGGTTTTTTTCTCCACCCTCTTCACCGATTGGGAAGTCCTGAGCTCTCAACAGAAAGCAGGGACCAGAGAGAAAGTGCATGTGGGGTGGGGGTGGGGGTGAAGGGTGGAGATAGGGGGGGAAAAATCCACTAATGAATTACCTCATAGATGCATAAAGTAGGTAGAAAAAATCTGACGCGCTCAACCTGAAAATAGCTGTTGCTTAGGAACGGGAAGGGTAAATTACAGCACCTCTGCTATATATAATGGAAAGCTCGTTTACATTTAAAATGAATTAGAATGCATCGGACCCATAGGGCTCACTCCCGTTTCAGCTGGCCATCACCTCATGGAAACTGAGAAAAGAAGGACTTCTGGTTCCTTGTGGATACAGGGTTACATCTTGCCATCCACTCAGCAAACCACCACCACCCCATACCAGAACTGCAGCAGCTAATATACCCTATCGATATGGCACGCTCAATAAATTGGTTCAGCAATGATGGTGGTGTTTTTTTAGAGTTTTCCAAGGGGAGTGAGGAGAAAACCAGTCAAACCAACCAATCCAGCCTTTCAGCAAAAGAAAAAGAAATTCATCCCCTTGCACAACAACCAGGAGAAAAAGTGCAGAAGAGGTGTCCTTCTCCATGATGCTGAGCTGTTCCTTAATGGGAGGGGAGGGGAGCGGAGAAAGGAAAGATGGATGGTTGGATGGATGGATGAAGGGGAGAGGAGGGGAGAAAGATGGATAGATGGATGGATGGAAGGAGGCGAGGGAGGGGAGAGGAGAAAGGAAAGATGGATGGATGGAAGGAAGGATGGGAGGGAAAAGAGAGGAGAGGAGAAGAGAAGGATGGATGGATAGGGGAGGGGAGAGGAGAGGAGAAAGATGGATGAATGGGGGAGGGGAGGGAAGAGGAGGGGAGGAGAGAGGAGAGGAGAGAGATGGAGGGAGGGTAGGAGGGAGAGGGGAGGGGAGAGGAGAGGAGAGGAGACTTTGTAACCCACAATAAGTGGGAAGCCAAGTATAGGCAGTCCTCACCTTGGAACCCCAGTTGAAAATTTCTGTTTCTAAGCAAGACAGTTGTTAAGTGAGTTTTGCCCCATTTTACAACTTTTCTTGTCACAATTGTGTTAAGTGAATCAAGGCAGTTGTTAAGTGAATCCGGCTTCCCCACTGACTTTGCTTGTCAGAAGGTTGCAAAAAGCGGTCACATGACCCCGGGACACTGCAATCATCATAAATATGAGCCAGTTGTCAAGCATCCAAATTTTGATCACGTGACCATGGGGATGCTGCAACGGTCACGAAAAACAACCCTAAGTCACTTTTTTTCAGTGTTGTTGTAACTTCAAACTGTCACTGAAGGTATGGCTGTAAATTGAGGACAACCTGTATGACTTTTCTCAGGAGAATATCCCCCTGAGCTAGCTTCATCCTTTCACCCTTTAAGGCCGCGTTTCTCTACCTTGGCAACTTTAAAATGAGTTGACTTCAACTTCATGCCAGCTGAGGAATTCTGGGAGTTGAAGTCCATTCATCTAAAAGTGTCCAAGGTGGTAAAAATAACACCACTTTAAGGTATAGGAAGTTAGCACCCATCCCTTTCCTAGACGAATGAAATATTTTAGGAAATATTAAAAAGGCAGAATATTATGTTTCCCTGTCTGAGAAATGGAGAAGCATGTTTTAAAGACAAAGCAGCTCCCACCTTCCTGTCCCCACCCTTTTGTTAATGGGCCAGAGGCAGAAACTCAATCTCTGTCAATGGACCATCATCTGCAACACAATGGGACCCATTTAGCAACAGAAACTCACCACATGGCACCTGGGAAGATTACATCAGCCAGCAAGGCTAGCTAAGACTCCCACCCCCTGGGAGTCTGACAACCAATCAGGATACTCTTTCGGGGCCCCAGGAAGTTCAAAGCCAGAGAGAGCATAAAACGCAGGGACTCGCTGTATCTCAGCCTCTTTTCTGTCCAGGAACTCAAGCCACGTGATCCTGTCCACCATTAAACCATCTTTCCAAGCAGTCTCCATGTTTCCAGTGTCTTTTTCCCCACTTGGAGCTGAACCCAGAAGGATATTTCTTCCAACAAAGGTGAATATAATCTGCTCCTGTCAAGCTTTTAGAATGAGTTTTAATCTGGGAGTAGCAATTCATTAAAAAAAAGAAAAGAAAAGAGAAAGAAAATGTTGTATTTTGATATACACGGCATTGGTTCCGGCTTTTGTTCCTGCCACCACTTAAAATGGCTTTATTAAAGCAGTCGCTACACTTATAAACAAATGCATCCATAAAATAAAACGTTGCCTGGAATTCGATGAGTAGGTGGCATACAAATTACTACTATAGATGAACGAATAAAGCAAAACAAAGCACAGGCATGCGTAATAACTTTGCCCCAATGCCCCTTTCCCAGTTTACATAAATTTGTTTCATAAGTCTGAAATGTCAGGAATCTTTGATATGCGAGACCTAATAGGTTCTCTCAAATGCTGGGAGCTTTGCAAAGGAGCTTTAAGTAGCTTTATAACCCCTTTTCAGTTTCCCGCCAATAAGTCAATAAACAGACAAATCGACATCGATCCAGTCTACCAATCGCTGAGAACAAAAGAACGGCATCAACCGTGATCCCGAAGATAGCGATTAAAACGAACAAACAGGCACCCCACTACGCAACAACAACAACAAAATCACAACCCGTCAGCTCACAAAAAAATTAGACCACGTCTCGGTAAACAACAATCAGCCATGCAACACAGACTGAAACCAGACTATGACTCAGCAATATCTGAACAAACAACATTAATTTTATGTCACACAGATGGTACTTAAAACCAAAGACTGTGCATGCCTCGGTAACAACAGCCAGCCAATCAAACAGTCCAGGGGTGGGGTCTAAATTTTTTTTACTACTGGTTCGGTGGGCGTGGCTTATTTTGTGGGCGTGGTTTGATGGTCATGTGACAATTCTTTAGGATTTAGCAGAGGTACTGGTCTACCAGGCTTTTAACTGCTTGTAGAACTGTACCAGTCTACCCATTTGTTTGTGGAGCGTCCTGGTCTACCCATTTGTTCTTGGAGTGCCCTGGTCTACCCATTTGTTTATCGAGCGTCCTGGTCTACCCATTTGTTTTTGGAGCATCCTGGTCTACCCATTTGTTTTTCGAGTGCACTGATCTACCACTTAACTGCCTTTTAACACTGATCAGCTGTAGGGCAGCCCTTTGAAGCCCCACAGCAAGAGTTTAAACAGTTTTTTTCCTTCCAGCCGATCAGCTGGGAGGCAGCGAAAAATTGGGGGCGGGCCCAAATAAAAGGTAAGAATAACGCGGGGGGGGGTGGGTGGGAGGGCCCAGGTCCCGAACAAAGAGAACCGATTCAGTGACTACATATTGTCACCACTACCGGCTCGGCCGAACCGGGAGGAACCCACCACTGAAACAGTTCGAAGTTAAACCATGACTCAGAAGTAGCCGAACAAACAACATCCACACTAATTTGCATTGCATAACAAGGTATCTAAAGGCCAGTGCTCGGACAGACGAGCACAATTCAAAGTGCACGGACGACGTCTCCTCGAATGGTGACGAAACGTTCGCAACCAAATTGCCAAGCTCGGAACTCAGACCAACAGCCCAACTTTCGAGATCTGCTTGCCGAATATGGAATGGCTCTAAGAAAGTCAATTGCCACAGGGCAAGGGAAGCTCATGTATTGATACTTTTCCACGTTAGATTCACTCATGCTGCAGCTGGACATCCACACTTAATGCCAAAATGGCCACATGTTAACTTTGTGCATAAATTCTCCCTACAGTTACGTAGAGGAGGGAGTCAATTGTTTATAGAGATTCTCAGTCATCTAGGTCATGGCTGTCTCAAAAGTGCTTTTTCAAGCGGCAACTGGACTTCCTTTGTTTTTCCGTGAAGTCGTTTTGCTTCTCATCCAAGAAGCTTCTTCAGTTCTGAAGACGTTTCTTGGATGGATGAAGTTCCAACTTCAGAATTACCTATAATCTTACGTAAGGTTTGGGTTTTTTTTCACTGATATCCATAATGCCGTATCATGTAATTTAGAACGAGACTTTAAACTGGCTTCCATTTGACAGTCTCTTAAGTACTTGAAGGACGCTATCCAATCCCACCCCATTTTTTAAAAAGTCTTAACATGCCCATTACTCAATTTCTGATAATCCTTATCAGAAACCTGTTCCAATTCCTCTGACTCCTTAAAGAGTAGATCTTAGAACTGGTCATAATACTGAGGAGAAGATCTCTCCATATATAATAAAATAGAAAAATTGTTTCTTATGATTTGAAAAACCGATACGATTAAAAAAAAAAAGTTCATGCTGCTTTTTAAATAAACAAGTTGTTTTTTCAAGGTGCTTATACATAAATACAATCTCATTTTTATTTGTTCTGAAAACCTCCAAGGTACTGACCTCATACTGACTGGTGAACAGATCCGTGGATTTTTTTTTATTTAGGTAGGTACAATAGGTTCTTCTCTAGGTCTCTGGGATATTATCAGTTTTCCATAATTTCTCAAAGAAATTTGAGAAATGATAGGTAAACATGGATAGGAATACTAGCTAGTTTTCTGAGTAGCCTAAAATCAGGAGATTGTGAGTTCGATCCTAGGTAGAGGCAGATGTAGGGTCTCCTACTTGGGCAGGGGGTTGGACTAGATGACATGTAAGATCCCTTCCAACTCTGTTAATCGTTCTCCTATTTGGCTTGGAGATTTAAACTTATTCAGAAGAGACAGATATTCCTTGATCATGTTTCTATCACTGTCAAGCTTTGAGTCTTAGAAGCTTAGATTTAAGCGTTGATCAAGTGAGATCAAAACTGAATTTTAATTATGGGTTCCTTCAAAACCCCACCATACTACTAAAGTCTAGTAGCTGCAGCCTTACGTATAAAAGATTTTACTCATCAGCTAACAGAGTGGATCACAACAATAAGGTGATTATTGTTTCCAACAGTTTTCACCCGATTGCTTCTAATCCAGAACTGGGTCACAAATGAAATTCAAATGGGATTTTGCCTTGGAAGCTTGACAGACCCTATAGTTACTTATGGCCCATATCAATAAATACAAACATCTCCAACACAGAGACTAAGTGGCCAAATCAGAGGTGTTCCAAAATTAGGGTATTTGCAATCATAGCATGAATACTAGGCTTTAACTATGTAAGATTTTTTTTTAAAAGCATTGTTTCCATTTAGAAACAATGAGGAGTAAGGAAGTTGAAATAATTGCAAAATTGTAAGAATCCTAACTCAAAACCTCAGTGAATTGCCCCCTAGTTCAAATATATCCACTAGATGTACCGGTATTTGTGGTTACTGCAATTCACAAATATGCTTAGCAAGAAAAGGACGATGAGTAATTTGGCCAGTTGGTTGCATTCTGCCAATCTAACAAATGAAAAAAGCTGAGATTCCTAATGACCGGGGAATTCTGGGAGTCGAAGTCCACATATTTTTAAAGTTGCCAAGTTTGAAAAACACTGCTGCCCGCCGATCCTATAAATAGTCTGAAGGAAAATAGCAGACAGAGGGATAAAAATAATAAATACTAGAAAGTGATTTACCATGAAAACCTATTAAAAGACAAACTGAGATGGGGTATTTAATAACCATAATTCAGAGGCACTGGATAGCTGTGAGCAAGGTTGGCCCCAAAATATATAACACTCTTTAAACTTTAATTAGCCAGGCACAGGAAAAAAAATCTTTCAAAGTCTGACCTGAGATCCTCTTGATCCTCGTTTGTGATCCCATTCAGAATATCCCATGATCTACAGAAAGACAAGACAATAGGAGTAATTGCTGTAGCAGCATTACTACTGCTACTACTATTAATTTGCACGATACGTGCATAAATAGCAGACAAGAGCCGAGGTGGCTCAGTGGTTAGAGTGCAATTAGAGTGCAGTACTGCAGCTACTTCAGCTGACTGCTAGTTCAGCAGATCAGCGGATCAAATCTCACCGGCTCAAGGTTGACTCAGCCTTCCATCCTTCCGAGGTGGGTAAAATGAAGACCCAGATTGTTGGGGGCCATATGCTATTTAGTATACTGTCTTTGGTGTAAGAGTCCTCGGAGAGTGGGCGGCATAGAAATATGACAAACAAACAAACAAACAAACGCAAAACTAGGTTTATCTATAAATAAAGGGATATGTCTAGCACGTATGGAAAGAATGCCACTATCAAAATCGCCTTTATGGCCATTTACAGTGTCCCATGGTGACATGATCGCAATTTTTATATTTATTTATTTAGTTAATTTATTTGCCATCTAACTTGCTAATGGGGCTACTCTAGGCAGCTCACCGTATTAAAAAAAGAAAGAAAGAAAATGAAAAGAGAGCAAATTCTTACTCAGTCTCTGGCCTACCAGACGAGGATTAACCCATTCGATGGACTCTCTAAGCAGCGCAAGGGAGTACAATAAAATAAACAATGAAAAAGGAACACAAGAATAATGCATTGGGGGGGGGAGGGTGTTGTGGTTTTTTTTAAATTTTATTTTCCTGCATTTATTTCTGGTTTCCAGCAATAAATGTTGTACAGTAGTAGGCCAAAATTGTGGAAACCTTTTGGGGAAAGTGTATTTTCTAAAACTAGCTAATAACACCACTTTTTTGGGGGGGGGGGAATAGTACCATAAAATTATATATCAACGGAAAGATAATTTAATCAGGAATGTAATGCAATAACTTTTATGAACAATTTGCTATTAGAATAGCAGTTACAATATAAAGAAGAAAAGTGAAACGTAGAAAAAACGAGATATTCAAAAATTATCACCATGTCAGTTAATACTTAGTTGGGTAACCTTTAGCATGAATTAGGTCTTATTTATTTATTGATTGATTGGTTGGTTGGTTGGTTTGATTTATATGCCGCCCTTCGGAGACTCAGAGAGGCTTACAATGCATTAAGCAATAGCCTTCATACTTTTGTATATACCTGCTTAGTAGGGCTTTCAGCCCCCCCAAGTGGTGTTCTTTTTTATACAAAGTCAGCTTATTGCCCCCACAATCCGGGTCCTCATTTTACCTACATCAGAAGGATGGGAGGCTGAGTCAACTTTGAGCCTGGTGAGATTTGAACTCTCAGTAATTGCAGGCAGCTGGCAGCTTAAGTGCTATTTAACAGCGCTTTAGTCCGCTGCTCCACCAAGGCTCTTCCCATGGAGTGAACCAAGTCTTTTATAAGCTGTTATAATGTGAAACCATGACTGAATGATTGGCTTCTTTTAACTGGGTTTTATTGCTGGGTCGCTTCTGATTAACAAGTTTCTTTAGTCGGCTCCCTAGATTTTCAATTGGGTTAAGGCCTGGGCTATTCCCAGGCCATTCCAGCAGTGGAATAGGATTATCTTGAAATGCCAAAAAAAAGTGGTGTTATTAGCCATCAAACCTCAAAGATACACTTTTCCCAAAAGGTTTCCACAATTTTAGCCACTACTGTAAGTCCAAGACTGCCTCTGTTTTTTTTTCCCTCTGCACATTCAGCTTTGGTGAGAGTCGAGCTGCTTTCAAAATTGCTTGTAAAGGACAAAATACTGTTGGCGAAATGCTCAGGAATGGAATATGAGGTCTTTGATTTATTTATTCATTTGTTTGTTTAAAAGTGGAATATTGAGGTCTGACAAGAGGGAACCAATGCTTTTCAGGTTGGACTGCACCATCACCATTTATGTAAACATAACAGATCAGATCTGGAACAGATCTGCCCAACTCTCAAAGCTGAGGGAAAAAACACAGCCCAAAGGCCGTTCACTCCAAAGAACAGGAAGAAAAAAAGCCCAGGATTTACATCTTGGAGCTGGGAAGCATATATATGCATTGTGCGCGCACACACACACACAAACGCACACAGAAGAGAAGGCTTGATGTGGTGTTTTACAAAAGGCAGATTTTCTGCATACATAACCTAGTGCCGTGATGGTGAACCTATGGCACGGGTGGCACAGGTGGCACACGGAGCCATGTCTGTGGGCACGTGAGCATTGCCCTACCGCAGTCCAGCACGCATGTGCGCGCTGGCCAGCTGATTTTCGGGCCTTCTGGGCCCACTGGAAGTCGGGAAATGGGCTGTTTCCAGGCCTCTGGAGGGCCTCCGGGGAGTGGTGGGGAAGGCTGTTTTCGCCTTCCCCAGGCTCCTAGAAAGGCTCTGGAGCCTGGGGAGGGCAAAAAATGGAGCTACCGGGCCATCGCGTGCCAAAAGCAGGGAGAGACCGGGGGGGTCATGCGTGCATGCGTGGGGGGGACGGGGTACATTGAATTATGGGTGTGGGCACACGCAATCCCCCCCACTACCCCCGATTTTGGCACGCGATGGCAAAAAGGTTAGCCATCACTGGCCTAGTGAGAAGGACTGGGGTGACATGATAGCAGTGTCCCAATATTTGAGGGGTTGCCACAAAGAAGAGGGAGACACACTATTTTCCAAAGCACCAGAAGGCAAGACAAGAAGCAATGGGTGGAAACTAATCAAGGAGAGAAGCAATCTAGAAGTAAGGAGGAATTTCCTGACAGTGAGAACAATCAACCAGTGGAACAGCTTGCCTTCAGAAGTTGTGGGTGCTCCATCACTAGAAGCTTTTAAGAAGATCCTGGACAGCTACTTGGTCTAGGGTCTCCTGCTTGAGCAGGGGGTTGGATTAGAAGACCTCCGAGGTCCCTTCCAACTTTGTTTTTCAGTTAATATGATTTTCTTCTCTGCAGCAAAGCAATTTAACTAGCTGAATCATGACTACCAAGTTTCTGCTGTTAGCTCCTAAACGCAAAGCTAAGTTTCTGGAAAGCTGAGATTTATTGCCACTGTTGATGTGAAGCCTAACAAACAAGGAGTATGTGTAAATCTTAGGAACTTCATTGTATACTCCCGATAAGTCTGCTGGCTCCTTGGCTCTTAACACACACACCCAAAGAGAAATTTCACCTTGGAATTTCCCCGTTCCAGATTGGGTAGCGTTTAAGGGAAATTCAGAGTTATGGAATGGCGTTTACCAATATAAACATAATAGTTACAAAATCACCGTAAGTCAATTGCAAAAGGCAGCCTTACTTGGAAGAGCTTACATCCTGCAAAGATATCTTTAACACCATAAAGCATCAATATCTGTCTCTCTCAGGTCCTTGGGTAGAACTCAATAGGTGGATGAAAATGCCAAATCCAGTTGGAAAGTTGGTTTACTCGGAAGTAAGTCTCACTAAATTCAAAAGAGCCTGGGGGCGCAGTGGACTAAGTGCTGTTAAAAGTAGCACTTAAGTTGCCAGCTGCCTGCAATTACTGCAAGGTCGAATCTCACCAGGCTCAAGGTTGACTCAGCCTTCCATCCTTTCTAAGGTAGGTAAAATGAAGACCCAGATTGTGGGGGCAATAAGCTGACTTTGTATAAATATACAAAAGTATGAAGGCTATTGTTTAACGCATTGTAAGCCGCCCTGAGTCTCCGGAGAAGGGCGGCATATAAATCAATTTTTTTTAAAAATGCTAAGATTTAAATCCAGCGAAAGGAGAGAGGTGTAAAAGAATTTGCCAAAATGCCTGCCTTCCTCTTTCGCTGGATTTAAATCCTAGCATTGAATTTAGTGAGACTTACTTCTGAGTAAACCAACTTTCCTTCCTGTATTGGAAGGTGGTGGGGGGGAGGGGGAGAGAGAAAGGAAGAAAGGAAGGCATTTTGGCAAATTCTTTTATACCTCTCTCTTTTGGCTGGATTTCTATTACATCCTCTCTAGCCAATTGGTTCGGGGCTAACTGTCACAGAGGGAGAAACACCCAGGATGAACCCTCTTTCTGCGAATGGGCCATGTCGAAGGGTCTGGGACGAAGAGGCCGGTGGCCCATTCCCCACGGCAAATGACTGGAGGCATGCCAGTTGAGGAGATAAGTCGGGGGGAGAATCGCCCGAGGAGAAACGCCTGAGGAGAATGAAAAGTCAGAGGCTAAAAGTCCCATTCTGGTTATAAAGCATTTCCTTAAAAATCTAAATGTACTTTGTTGTTGAACTGGAATGCAGACATTTTATAAGGCTCCGTCGTTCTATCATCTATTTGTGAGGCAGTTACCAAGTCGCGTCTTTAGATTTCTTAGCAAATCAAAAGCAAATAATCCAGTACAATAGTCTATAACTCCTGCTTACACTAACCTAACAAACATTTGCTAACAGCTGTGACGGCAATCTCTTCAAATGAGTTTTTGCCAATCTGTAACAAATGGTGCAGACTGTACTAATTGTTGAAACGAAACCAGAAAATCCTTTATCCGATCCCCTGGTCTTGCAACGTTGCTCTTAAAAAGTTGTTCCACTTTGGAAACCTTTCTCCAACCAAGAAGAAGAAGAAGAAAAAAGAAAAAAAAGATTTAAAACCCATGGAGATTATCACTGCTGCTGATGCTAACCAAAAGTTCTGGCAAAGTTGCTTTTGTTTGAAACGACTTTAATAACTCATGGTAGCAAAACTTTTAACGTCCATATGTCTTCCATTTCATTGCATTGCGCTGAATTGTACTGAGTTTTTCCCTTGACAAGCATGCTTTCACAAAATCTGGCAGACGTTTTGCCTTTTGTCAAACCATTTTTTTTTTTTTTTTTGCAAAATGCTGAATTCTGGCCGCACCCTGAACATGTAGTTCATTACCAGTATCTACTGAATTAACGCTGTGATGTATAGTCAAGGCTTGGGGTAGAGCCAAAATTCTGGAAGGTCAAAGGAAAACCAACATGAATTTCCAGACAGCTTTTCGAAGGCAAGGAATCCTAGCTGGAACTGAACATGGTATGTTTGTAAACTATACTGAAACCTCATTTTAATAAAAGCCATTCATAAAATATTTCGACCAGGTCCATTCATATTTATGGTAGTTCACATACCAAGGCTTATTGGCAGCAAAATTCAATAAAAGAATAACTCTCTAAATATGAGAAGGAGAGAGAAAGAGCCATGATTTCACACAGCTGAATTCAGAGGGTGAAAGATGTATTTGTGGTCAGCCTTGTAAGGTAGACCAGACTAAGAAATCGGTGCCATATAGGTCTAAAACTATTTTGATTAGGATAGCTACAGTGATCAACCCTTGCAAGTCTGAACAGGATGCCTTCCTCTGTCATGTTATCTTCGTATGAATAAGGGAGGGGTCTTTCTGAGACGATCACTCAAACCAGTTTCTTGGAATAGACTCAAACTTTGCTTGTTTGACGGTTGCTTGAGAAAAAGCTCTTCCTTCTGTACTTCAAGGCAGGGGTGAAATCCAGCAGGTTCTGACAGGTTCTGGAGAACCGGTAGTTGTTGTAGCCTGTCGGCGGCCTGTACGGGTTGTAGCTGATTCTGACAGGGAGGAGGCTGGTGTGGTTTTGCGACAGCAGCCTGTGCAGCTGGCACCTGAGTCAAACAGTGAGGAGGCTGGAGAAGATGTGGTGCCAGAGGCAGGGATTCAGCCAGGGTCTTCAGAACTTCCAGAAGCTCCTTTAAATGAAGAGGATAAGAGGAGGAACCTCTTCTCGATGCACGGGCGCGCAGAGCGGCCAAAAGGCCGGAGTGGCTCCTCAGGAGGAGGTCTCCTCAAGAGTAAGGCTTGGGGCTAATTGGCCACTCCCTAGCCTATTTAAGGAGGAACACCGACTGCAGCAATTTGTAGGGAACAACTTTAGTTCACTCTACTTCACGTCTGGATTCTCTGCAAATTGCTTCTGGGCTTTCTGTCAACCTTAGTAAGATTGTGATTACCCTATCTTTGGTTTCTTGTAGGCTGTTAAGAAAGTTTATTAACAGCCTTTGTTTTGAAAAAGACTGAGTTATTTTAGTAAATTTAGTAAATACACACAAACTTTGTGTGTACTGTGTTCTTTGGGATCTGTAGCTGGGGCAGAACAGTAGCGGAAATATTGAGTAGTTCGGAGAACTGGCAAATGCCACCTCTGGCTGGTCCCAGTGGGGAGGGAATGGAGATTTTTCAGTATCCTTCCCCTGCCACGCCCATCAAGCCACACCACGGCCACCAAGCCACACCAACAGAACCGGTAGTAAAAAAAAATTGGATTTCACCACTGCTTCAAGGCCATTCTTTACGCCCTCTACAAGTTATCTGCCAGGCCTCCAAAGATGTGGATGCTCCATAACTGAAGGTTTTTAAGAAGAGATTGGAAAACCATTTGACTGAAATGGTATAGGGCAGTGATGGCTAACCTTTTTGCCATTGTGTGCCAAAAGCTGGGGGAGCATGGCGGGGTCGCGCCCACACACATAATTCAGTGCGCTCTGCCCCCCCCACACGCATGCACGTGCAATACCCCTGCGCTCCCCCGCTTTTGGCACGCAATGACACGCTGGGCCTAGTAGGCCCGTTTTTCGCCCTCCCCAGGCTCCAGATGCTTTCTTGGAGCCTGGGGAGGGCAAAAACTGCCTTCCCCATCCTCCCGGAAGCCAGAAATGGCCCATTTGCCAACTTCCAGTGGGACTGGAAGGCCCGTTTTTCGCCCTCCCCAGGCTCCAGAGTCTTTCTAGGAGCATGGGGAGGATGAAAACGGCCTCCCCCCCCCGGAGGCCAGAAATAACCTGATAGAACTGAGCTAGGACAATGCTCGTGTGCCCACCAATATGGCTCCGTGTGCCATAGGTTCGCCATCACAGGTGTAGGGCAGTGGTAGCTAACCTTTTCAGCACCAAGTGCCAAAACCGGAGCGCGCGCACCAGAGAGCGGAAGACAGCAGCTGGCAGGTGTGCGTGAACGGGGCAGCCAGCTGGTTCTCCAGGTTCCATTGCGCGCATGCCTACCGGATAGTTGGTCTTCGCACGACGGAACCCGGAAGAGCAGCTGGCAACAGCGTGCGTGCCCACAGAGAGGGCTCTGCGTGCCACCTCTGGCACGCGTGCCATAGGTTCGCCATTACGGGTATAGGGTCTCCTGCTGGAGCAAGGCTTTAGAGTAGAAGACCTCCAAGGCCCCTTCCAACTCTCTGATTTTGTTAAGAAAATAAGTCATGCCCTGGCAGAGCAGCTCATGGGAAACAGCACAAATCAGAAACACAATCTTTTGTGTGTTTCATGGTGAAGATTTTTTTTCCAGGCTTCTAACAGTGATCTCCATTCCAAATAAAGCCACAAGATGAGATCATGTTTGGTGCTGGAAGATAGCAGGGAGAAAGGGACGAGAGGGAGGGACAGGACGACTACATATTTTAGGACTTTTCTCATGGCAGTTTATGACCTTTTTAGCTTATTTCCAAAGATGTAAACTGTGTTTGACTTTAGTCGAAATCAAGAGTTCCTGCAGGGGTGAGGAGAGAAACCAAGAAACATTTGGAGGAAGAGATGATTTGGGGGGGGGGGGCAGTAAACTATTAAGGGGAAGTCCTACACTGACTGTTCATCCAATATTTTGCAAATACATGCACAGGTTACATTTCTTTTTCTTTTTTCTATTATTAAAAAACAAACTTTATTAAACTTAAAAAGATAAAATACAGTATATACAGAATACATTTATTTTAATCTGAATAGCATTATTTATAGCAAAAGATAGAAAAAGAAAAGAAAATACAGCAAAAGATAGAAAAAGAAAAAAAAGAAAAGAGAGAGCCTGGTGGCGCAGCAGACTAAAGCACTGTTATTAACATTCAGCTGCCTGCAATTACTGCAAGGTCTGCTGCCTCCTTGGCTCTTAACACACATACCCAAAGAGAAATTTCACCTTGGAATTTCCCCGTTCCAGATTGGGTAGCGTTTAAGGGAAATTCAGAGTTATGGAATGGCATTTACCAATATAAACATAATAGTTACAAAATCACCGTAAGTCAATTGCAAAAGGCAGCCTTACTTGGAAGAGCTTACATCCTGCAAAGATATCTTTAACACCATAAAGCATCAATATCTGTCTATCTCAGGTCCTTGGGTAGAACTCAATAGGTGGATGAAAATGCCAAATCCAGTTGGAAAGTTGGTTTACTCGGAAGTAAGTCTCACTAAATTCAAAAGAGCCTGGGGGCGCAGTGGACTAAGTGCTGTTAAAAGTAGCACTTAAGTTGCCAGCTGCCTGCAATTACTGCAAGGTCGAATCTCACCAGGCTCAAGGTTGACTCAGCCTTCCATCCTTTCTAAGGTAGGTAAAATGAGGACCCAGATTGTGGGGGCAATAAGCTGACTTTCTATAAATATACAAAAGTACGAAGGCTATTGCTTAATGCATTGTGAGCCGCCCTGAGTCTCCGGAGAAGGGCGGCATATAAATCAAATTAGAAAGAAAGAAAGAAAGAAAGAAAGAAAGAAAGAAAGAAAGAAAGAAGGAAGGAAGGAAGGAAGGAAGGAAGGAAGGAAGGAAGGAAGGAAAGAAAAAAGAAAACACAAAAAACAAAAAATAGAAAGTGACTTTATCACTTTATCACATCCTTTATCTTGTTTTTTTTATTGAAAAAGTTTTAAAAATTTTACATACATTTCCCCCCCTCCCCAACCACCACCCCCCGACTTCCCAGAGCAAATACAAAATACAAAATACAGCTTAAATCCCCTAAATTCAACTCCATCTCTCACTTATACATCCTTTATCTTGTTGAAGGTGCCTGTTTGTTAATTTTGTAAATGTAAAATTATGTAAAATAACAAAATTAGCACAGGTTACATTTCTAACAGTCCGATTGATTGATTGATTAGCCAAGCCAATATAGAAGAGTTTTTTAGTCATCAATTTTGTCCTAATTTTGATTCTAACCAGCTATTAAGGAGTCATTTTTGTTTCATTTCACATGGTTTTCTTCTTCTCCTCCTCCTCCTCCTCCTCCTCAACTTTCTCCCTTCTTTCTCTGGTTCTCCCTCCTGCCTGATTTCCATGCATTCCTCTGGTAAATCTCTTTAAAATGAATTAGAGAGAAAAAAGTAAATAATATGGTCCATCTTAGCTCAATGTGTTCTTTAGGCCAGGGGTCTCCAACCTTGGCAACTTTAAGACTTGTGGACTTCAACTCCCAGAATTCCCCAGCCAGCTTTGCTGGTTTTTTGTTTTTTTTTAATTTGATTTATATGCCGCCTTTCTCCAGAGACTCAGGGCGGCTTACAATGCATCTCCCTCCTGCCTGATTTCCATGCATTCCTCTTGTAAATCTCTCATTTCCCTCCTCTGTTTAAAATGAATTAGAGAGAAAAAAGTAAATAATATCGTCCATCTTAGCTCAATGTGTTCTTTAGGTCAGGGGTCTCCAACCATGGCAATTTTAAGACTTGTGGACTTCAACTCTCAGAATTCCTCAGCCAGCTTTACTGAGGAATTTTGGGAGTTGAAGTCTACAAGTCTTAAAGTTGCTAAGGTTGGAGAGCCCTGCTTTAGGCTTCAGATCAGCTGAATACATTTTGGGAATTAAAGTCACATCAGTCTGGAATATACTAACCTCAGAATATGCTGCTATGGCATGATGTGGTAGTGCCTTAAATGTTGTATTTTCTAGGACTCCAAAGGCCAAGCCAAATTAACAGGCTGATTGGCTCACTATTAGATTATTAAAGATTAAAAGATGATTAAAGTAACGGGTGGAAGCTTATCGAAGAGAGATCCAACCTAGGAATTTCCTGAAAGTGGGAACAATTAATCAGCCCCCTGAACAGGGGGTTGGACTAGAAGATCTCCAAACTCTATCACTTCACATTCTATGTTCTAAGCAACATTATTGTTATGACATGCCATCCCTGAAGAGGTTGATTTAGGGTTTCAGTGCCAAGATAAACCCATTTTTTTTTAAATTTAATGTACCCAAGCATGATTAGGGGACTGGAGGCTAAAACATATGAAGAACGGTTGCAGGAACTGGGTCTGTCTAGTTTAATGAAAAGAAGGACTAGGGGAGACATGATAGCAGTTGTTCCAATATCTCAGGGGTTGCCACAAAGAAGAGGGAGTCAAGCTATTCTTCAAAGCACCTGAGGGTAGGACAAGAAGCAGTGGGTGGAAACTAATCAAGGAGAGAAGCAACCTAGAACTAAGGAGAAATTTCCTGAGAGTGAGAACAATTAATCAGTGGAACAACTTGCCTCCAGAAGTTGTGAATGCTCCAACACTGGGAATTTTTAAGAAGATGTTGGATAACCATTTGTCTGAAGTGATGTAGGGTTTCCTGCCTGGGCAGGGGGTTGGATTAGAAGACCTCCAAGGTCCCTTCCAACTCTGTTATTCTATTCTATTTCAAACTTATAAAGCTCGCTACCTATCTTTTCTGCTGAATGTTAAGATTTATCCTTTAATTTCTACTTCTGTATTGATTTTATTTTATTTGGTAATGCTCTATAAATACACGTATTACACAGTGTCTTGACAGTGCTCAAGTACTTTTTAAATAACGGGCCAGGGTTGAAAATATCCAGATTAACAGATCTGCCAGCCTCGTTTGAGACCATAAATCAGCCACAACGAAGTTTCCTTGGTCTGTCACACATTTTTCGCCCAGATTCTACCTCAAATTAGGGGATTACTACAGAGTAGTTCAAATCACACAGTTGTTGCAAGTGCTTAAATGGAAAGGAAGAAACCATTCAAGGTATTGAAAAAAAGGTAGGATGTTGATTTTTTTTTTAAAAAAGGACATTTTGTCAGAGCAATACAAAGATTAAGACTTTAGCTTGGTTAAGAAAGGGATATACCGTATTTTCTGGCGTATAAGACTACTTTTTAACACAGGAAAATCCTCTCAAAAGTCGGGGGTCGTCTTATAAGCCGGGTATAAGCCTACCAACGCTCCGACTTCCCCAGCTGACCCCCAGTGATGGTGAGCCCCAGCTGTCTGGGGAAGTCAGAGCATCGGTAATATCCACCTGGATGCCTGGGACGGTGGGGGAAGCTCCGCGCAGCAACCAGCTGGGTCCAGCATTCAGCAGCATGCAGCCGTGACGAGATCGGCACAGCTTCCCGAATCTGAGTTGCCGGCGCTGACGGATGACGCTACGGGAGCGCCGACAACATTGAGGGGTAGTCTTATATGGCGAGTATAGCCCAAACCCTATATTTTAATAGGAAAAGTAGGGGGTCGTCTTATACGCCCAGTCGTCTTATACGCCGGAAAATACGGTAATAAATTTGGAAGAGTTAATGGCCTCCTTCGCCACATTGTCTCCGATACAACTCCAGGAATCCAATGTAATAATAATAATAATAAATATTTCGGAGTGCTAGTGTCATGTTCTTTTGCCTCTGTCTGTTAGCTGAAGACCAAATTAACTGGCTATCAATTTTGCTAACTGTAGACCAGCCCACTCAAAAACGCTGGGTGTTTTTTAAAGCAAAGCAGTGGAACAAAGAGAGAGAAGAAAGAGAAGGGGTGGGTGGAACAGAGAGAGAGAGAGTGAGAGAGAGAGAATTAAAAAAAACAATAAAGCTGAAATGTATCGAAAGACAAATAAATCACAATGGCTTAAAAAAAAAAGATGTTTCCAGATGTGAACTAAATTCGTTTACAAAAAGACATTAAAAAGGTTTACTCAATGTCCTTCCACTGAACAGCCGAACAATCACCCACAAGGCCTTCTTTCGCCACCCCATTTTTCTTTCCGAAGTGCGAAGGCAGCTAAGTGATGAAGCCTTTAGCATCAATTAGGGACAATAATTGGGGACATATGACCGTAGAAAAAGTATTGGTGGCACTTTGCCGCTCTCCCTGCATCGGAAGAAATTGCCTGACGAAGGATGAGCGCTGCAGAACCACTCGAGCCTGCAAAAGGACATCAAGGCCTAGACGAAACGTGGCGCAACTCCAGCTGTCGCTATCTTCACGGGGGCGTTTGAGGAGCCGTGGCCCTAATACGGCTCCTAACACGGTTAGAAAAGGCTGAGGTAACTTATCCACAGGTTAGCCATGGTTTACTAAATAAACTCAAGCTGAGAAAGGGGAATATTTATAGCTCCGGGTTGAAATGAGGAGTCCTTGGTGCTCTTTGAGCTTGGTGGTTTTCTTGCAGACCCTGAAGCCCTCAAACCCAAGCTTGCTGAATGTATACCTCATGCTGAACCATTATATGGTATGACTGATATGGCCTTAGGGCAGGGGTGAAATCCAGCAGGTTCTGACAGGTTCTGGAGAACCGGTAGCGGAAATTTTGAGTAGTTCGGAGAACCGGCAAATACCATCTCTGGCTGGTCCCAGAGTGGGCTGGGAATGGAGATTTTGCAATATCCTTCCCCCAGGAGTGGGGAGAGAATGGAGTTTTTGCAGTATCCTTCCCCTGCCACACCCACCAAGCCACACCACGCCCACCAAGCCACGCCCACAGAACCGGTAGTAAAAAAAAATGGATTTCACCATTGCTTCAAGGCCATTCTTTATGCCCTCTACAAGTTATCTGCCAGCACTCCTAAGATGTGGGTGCTCCATCACTGAAGGTTATAAAGAAGTGGTCAAGTTTGGAGACCCTGCTCTCATCATAGAATTTCAGCGGGTAATTCCAGCCTAGTGTTAAGCCAAACAACTAATGGTCTCACTTCGGGTACTTCTGTCTACAAAGTCAATAGCACTGGTTCATTCAATTCTTGGCTCGGTCTCGTCTATAGGACAAACCTTCTACTCAAGCCAACCTGAAGGTACCTTGTACCTCCAGAGCCACTACAAAGCTCCCAATATCTGCCAGTAGCCCTGGTGGTTTTCACTCCCCGCTCACCTCCTTCAACGTTCTTCACAATGAGGACCCAGATTGTTGGGGGCAATATGCTAATGCTAATGCAATATGCTAATATGCAATTTGCTATATGCTAACTTTGTAAACCGCTTAGAGAGGGCTGTAAAGCACTATGAAGCAATATAGAAGTCTAAATAATAATAAAAAATCTCCTTTGGCCTGTCACCAGCTCACACTTTTATCATAACAATACATCTATATATCTAATCTATTTATATCTGCACCCCTGAAATATTTACTGCTAAGTACTTTCTATTTTGGTCCATCCTGTTCACATTCAACCAGCCATAGGGTATCACTCAGCAAACCACAGCCTGGCCTCTCCACCCACTCAATCTCAATCAATTGGCCAAATTAATTAACACCTTGCATTTATTGCTTTTCGCCTGGGAACAAAAAGGAAAGTACAAATAAAGTACCAATATATTGCTCACATTGACCTGCATGCAACTACTTTCTCAGAATCTTGGATTAATAAAATTGATCACCTGATTTACCTCTGACTGGTGAATCTCAGTTTACAGTACATTACCTTCTTCTGCAGCAAATTGTATTTCCCAATAGCATCTATTAGTAAACCAGAGGTTTACTAAATGGGAGATCTGATTGCGTTGTACATATGCATTTTTGGGCTGGGGAAATGGGTCTATGACAACTCGCCGAGACCAATTCGCTACGGCCAACTTGCTACAGGACAATTTGCATTTACTTTACTTTACTTTACTTTACTTTACTTTACTTTACTTTACTT
>WNWU01000037.1:5141135-5155830 GCA_012654045.1 Ptyas mucosa
TTTACTTTACTTTACTTTACTTTACTTTACTTTACTTTACTTTACTTTACTTTACTTTACTTTACTTTACCTGTACCTTTACCTTTACCTTTACCTTTACCTTATTTTGATTTATATGCCACCCTTCTCCAGAGACTCAGGGCGGCTTACAATGCGTTAAGCAATAGCCTTCATACTTTTGTATATTTTTTAAATACAAAGTCAGCTTATTGCTCCCACAAACCGGGTCCTCATTTTACCCACCTTAGAAAGGATGGAAGGCTGAGTCAACCTTGAGCCTGGTGAGAATTGAACTCGCAGTAATTGCAGGCAGCTGGAAGCTAAATACTACCTTTAACAGTAGCATTAGTCTGCTGCGCCACTCAGGCTTTTATATGGGACAAGAGTTACACTAATATTGAAAAAAAAAATAGTGGAATAGAATTATTAAAGGAAGGATGCCAAAGGAGGGATAAAATGAAATGTAAATGACAAAGATTAAAATATTTTTAAATTTTTAAATAGTTAAATTGAATTGCTGAATTGTCCCATGGGCCACGACAGATTGTCCCGTGGTGAATCAGCTGTGGCGAGTTGGCTGCGGCAAATTGACGGTGGGGAGTTGGCTGCAGCGAGATGTCCCATTCCGTGGGGAAAGGCTTCCATGACACGTCTGGTGTTGACAAGATTTATAGCTCCAGGCTGGTCTTCAGAAACCACCATAAGTCATGGTTGTTTTGCAGTTCCTAGATCCGTGATGGCGAACCTATGGCACGGGTGCCACAGGTGGCACGCGGAGCCATATTGGTGGGCACGCGAGTGTTGCCCTAGCTCAGCTCCAGCGCGCATGCGCGCCCCGGCCAGCTGATTTCAGACCTTCCGGTCGCACCAGAAGTCGGGAAACTGGCTGTTTCCGGCCTCCGGAAGGCCTCCAGGGGGATGGGGAAGGCTGTTTTTGCCCTCCCCAGACTCCTAGAAAGCCTCTGGAGCCTGGGGAGGGGGAAAAACAGGCCTATTGGGCCCACCGTGCCATCATGTGCCAAAAGCAGGGGGAAGTGGGGGGGGTCACGTGCGCATGCGCAGGAAGGCCGGGCGCATTGAATTATGGATGTGGGCACATGCACCCGCGACCCCCCACACTCCCCACGCTCTTGGCACGCGACGGCAAAAAGGTTAGCCATCACTGTCCTAGATGCTTGGAGAAATAAGGATTACAGCTATGTAGAAGGGACTGTAAAACTTGCTTTCGTTGGAATGCGAAACATAAGGCAGGCAGGGTTGAGGTAGGATCAGTGGTGAAATGTAAAATTTGTTACTACGGGTTCTGTGGCCGTGGCTTGGGGGGGGGGTAATGTGACTGGTGGGCCAACTTTTTTTTCCCCCGCCTACTTTTAAAACTATTTTTTCTACAACCTCTTAGGCCAGTGATGGCTAACCTTTTTGCCATCGCGTGCCAAAAGTGGGGGGAGCACGGTGGGGTCACATGCACGCATGCCCACATCCATAATTCTATGTGCCTTGTCCCCCCCGTGCTCCCCCCGCTTTTGGCACACGATGGCACAGTGGGCCCAGTAGGCCCATTTTTTGCTCTCCCCAGGCTCCAGAGCCTTTCTAGGAGCCTGGGGAGGGCAAAAATGGCCTTCCCCACCCCCCAGAGGCCCTCCAGAGGCCGGAAACAGTGTGTTTCCTGACTTCTGGTGGGCCCAGAAGGCCCAAAAATTAGCTGTCTGGCACACACATTGCGTGCGAGAGCTGAGCTCGCGTGCCCACCAATATGGCTCCGCGTGCCACCTGTGGCACCCGTGCCATAGGTTCACCATCACGGTCTTAGGCCGAAGAAGTTGTAGAAAAAAATGCTTTTAAAAGCCTCTGACGATCCCAGCTGAGCCGTGAGATCATCAGAGGCTTTTTTTTTTTAAAGAAAGCATTTTTTCGGCCGAAGAAGTTGTAGAAAAAATGCTTTTAAAAATAAAATTTAAAAAAGCCTCTGATGATCGTGCGGCTCAACGGGGCATTGGGGAGGGGGGGGGCAGGGATTTTTGCTACCGGTTCTCCGAACCACCTGCTACCATCGCTACCAGATCGGGCGATCCGGTCCAAACCGGGAGCATTTCACCCCTGGGTAGGATAGTTCCATACTGGTTTCTCTGTGTCAGTGTTTAACAATGAAGCATCTACAAAAGAAAGTCTATGGAGATCCTCAATCAACCAGGTCATGATTGTCCCGAATGTGCTTTTCAAAAGGCAACTGGAAAGTGGAAAAACCTTGTTGTTTTTCTCCTAGAAAACATTTCGCTTCTCATCCAAGAAGCTTCTTCAGTTCTGACTGAATGGTGGGGTATGAAATAATTTATATTCTTTGCTGACATCTGGTTGTTAACACTCTGAAGGTCGGTTGTCAGCTCTCTGAGAGTCGTCGAGGCCACATGGGGCTTTATCCGACTGCAAAGAATATAAATCCTTCCATTCCCCACCATTCAGTCAGAACTGAAGGAGCTTCCTGGATGAGAAGCGAAGTGTTTTCAAAGGGGGGGGGGGGAACAAGAAAGTCCAGTTGCCGTTTTGAAAAGCACCTTTGGGATATGCAAAAGAATTTCAATGCTGGAATGCATTGTCTGGAAAAGCTGCCAGGCGCAATTCCTGGGACCTCCAAATAAAGCAGAGAAATCTTTTCTATAAAACGCATGCTGATTTTGCATTTTTTTGGTGTCCTCCCTCCCCACCCCTTATCCTTGCAGGCTATACCTTTTAAACTACAACTTAGAGGAATTTGGTCGGTGGCCTCACTAGAAGAACCTTTTGCGAAGGAGGATGAAATGGGGGGAAAGCTTAAAATAAAGTAAAACAGCTTAGACTGCAGTGAATGAAATAAAGTAGAATAAGCCGCAGGAAGAGGCTGCTTCCTATGTTCCTCACGACAGCAACTGGGTCAGAAGAGAAATCAGATTCAACCTACAATGCAGTTGCAGGTAGTCCTTGACTTAAACCACAATTGGGACCAGAATTTCCATTGTTAAGCAAAGTGGCTGTTAAGTGAGTCCCATCTGATTTTATGATCGTTTTTTGGAACAGATGTTAAGCGAATCTGGCTTCCCATTGACTTTGCTTGCTGGAAACCTTAAAGTTGCCAAGGTGGAGGAATGCTCCTCTAGCAGTTTGCAAGCTCCCTGGCTTTGCCATCCGTCTCTTAAATCCCAAGGGAAGACAAATGAAAAGGAGCTCTTCCTCAGAGAATGGGGGAGAATTTCTCCATCCCCTGGGGAAAATGTGCAGCAGCTGTCCATCTAATTGAGATGCTCCAAACTTGCTCTCCAGCAGTTACTGCTTTTGAAGATAATGGGACCACGACAAAGATCTCTGAAACAGATCTTCACAATATTGAGTTGGAGGACAGAATGCCACAGAATATCGAGGGAAGGGTCTCTCTCCCTGGTGCTGAAGTACACTTCTAATGCAGAGAGCTGGCACACTGTGTCATTCAAACCATCAGTCTCTCCTTCAAGAGACCAGCAATGGCAGGGAAGCTTTCCAAAAGCTTTGCTTTAAAAAAAATAAAAATAAAAATAAAAATAAAAATAAAAATAAATAAAAATAAATAAAAATAAACAAAACAAAACAAAACAAAACAAAACAAAACAAAACAAAAAAACCAAACCAAACCAAACCAAACCAAACCAAACCAAACCAAACCAAACCAAACCAAACCAAACCAAACCACCGTGTTTCCCCAAAAATAAGACCCTGGCTTATATTTTTTTGAACCCTGAAATAAGCACTTGGCCTTATTGCCATGCACTCAAAAGCCCAATTGGGCTTATTATCAGGGGATGTCTTATTTTGGGGGAAACAGGGAAAACAAAACAAAACAAAACAAAACAAAACAAAACAAAACAAAACAAAACCGGTCATTAGGGCAGAGAACCGGTTGTTAAATTATTTGAGTCCCACCACTGATTGTTGTGTTATGCTTTTCTTCAAAAACTCTGATCTACGGGGAAATAAACTTGGTGTGCAGTCAGAATGAACTAATTGAAAAGAATTCCCTGGATCTTTCAAGCGTCCACATGCCAAGGAAAGTAACTTGTAAATGAGAAAAGACTGTCTATCCAGAAAGCGAAATGCTGAAAGATGCAATCGGGGTGAAGAGTCCTAGGGTTTGCGAATGTGCTTTAGGCGAATAAGTGTGATGAAAAGGATAAACAAACAGCCGGACAATTCAGGACAATCAAAGGACAAAATTAAGTGGTCACTAAAAATAACCGCAATGCCCCGTTCTCTCTCTCTCTCCCTCCTGGTATCTTAACATGCCAAATTATCTCAACTGCTGCTTGAGAAGACAAGAACCAGGAGCCTCAACTGAAGGTCAGGAAACAATTGTACCGCGTCATTTCTGGCTGTGCAGCATTAAATACCCAGTGTATTCATTGCACTGATGAAAACAAGAGGGAATAAAGGGGTCAGCCTATGTGGACCAAAGGCGAGCTTTGAAGATGCAGGATATGAAAAAAAAAAATGTTGTTACTTTTGAACTCTAGTGTTGGAGAAGATTCCTGAAGAGTATCATGGACAGCCAAGGAAGCAAATGGATGGATCATCGAACAAATCCACCCAGATTATTCCTTCCTTAAGCTACAAATGACCAGGCTCAAATTATCCTTACTTTGGACATATCATGCAAAGGACCAACTCCCTGAAAAAAAGGTTGCAATGCTGGGAAAGGTGGAAGGAAAGAGAAGAAGGGGATGACCAGCAGTAAGGTGGATGGACTCAGTTACAGTGTGACAGGTGCACTTTTGGGAGATTTAGAGGAAGTTAGAGCAGAGGTGTCAAACTCAAGGTCCGTGGGCCACATCCGGCCTGCAATTGGAGGGGGGGGCATCCTGGGAAATGTAAGGGGTTGGCCTGCATCGCTTCGGCCCAGTCTACCCACATTGCTTCGGCCCAGTATACCAGGGGTGGGTTCCACTTACCTTCACTATTGGTTTGCAGCGGGGCATACGCAGAAGCGTTTTGATGACATCAGGGGCGTTGGGCGGAGCCTCCCATCAGTTTTACTACCGGTTCTATAGAACCGGTGCGAACCGGGGGCAACCCACCACTGCAGTATACCCAATGTGAAGAGGAAACATCGGGCCAGCGTGGCTTCGGCCCGGGCTACCCAATGCAAACGGGAAAACATGCCAGCAGTTTGGGGAGTGGCATCAACCGGCCACGCCCACCCAGCTGGCCACAGCCACCCAGTCAGCCATGCCCAATGAGTGGCATTAAGCTGGCCAGCCCCCCATCCCAGCTGTCTCCCCCCCCCCCCAGGTCAACCACAGCCCTGATGTGACCCTCAATGAAATTGAGTTTGACACCTCTGGTTTTGAGATACATCATTTATCTATGTGGTTGCTCCCTCCATGGACATGTGACCATCCCTTTCAGTTGCTAAGCAACCAGACAGCAATTACAGCCATTGGGAACATCCCGTGGCCACATGACCACCATTTGCAACATTTTTGCCAAAACCCGACATTTACTTTTTGGGCAACCCCCTGCACAGCCATAGATTCGCTGAATGACAATGGTATTCACTTAATGACCATTAAAAAAAAAGACAGTAAAATTGGGTTGGTCACAGGATGACCTGCTTTATAGCCATCACGATTTACAACCAGAATAGGCAGGCTCCGTTAGGGTCGTAAGTCAAAGATTACCTCTATCCTAATCTGCATGTTAGAGAAGCTTTCCTTACAGGGCTATCCAATATCTATAAATATAATATACTTTGTTAGGTCATCTGTTTCAGTAAGTCACCAGGATGAAAACGTCCAACTTCTTCCGACTTCTCAGAAATAAGGTTAAAAAAAGTAGCAGCTTGCATGCCGGAAGGAAGATAAGTTTGTCTCTGGCGCACCTGAATCATGCAGTACACAATACACAGACACTTCTTCTCCAAAGGGATAGAATAATTCTGCGAATAAATTCAAATACTCCTGACTTAGGGTCACCACTGGAAACGACAATCAAGGAGGTCAAAAAGAAGCAGAAAATAAAATGTGGATTTTACATTGCGTCTCTTTAAATTCCACCTGATTTTCCCGATATCTCTGGAGAGAGAACCTGGGATTCATATACAGGAAGTCCTTGACTTACAACCTTGACTTGGTTAGGGACCGTTCCAAGTTACAGTGGCATTGAAAAAAAGTGACTTACAACCGGTCCTCACACTTACGACGTTCACAGAATTCCCCAAGGTGATGCGGTCACAATTTCGGCGTTTGGCAAGCGGCATGTCATTATGACAATTGCAAGATCCTATAATTTGTGATTGCCATTTGCAACCTTCCCAGACGGCTTCTGAGAAGTTGTGGGGGGGAAGAGCTGGATTCACTTAACGACTGGGTGATTTGTTTAACAATTGCACTGATTCGCTTAACAACCATGGCAAAACAGTCACAAAATTGGGCGTGGACTCACTTAACCACCGCCTTGCTTAGTGTTCTGACCCAGCCCCCCAAACGCGACAAGCCCTCTGTATTTAAATCAATGATTTCTTTATTAGGAGCGCCAGCAGCCCCGGCAAAAAATTTCTCTCTTAACACAGGCTAACAAGTCTGTCCAGCAGTGAGATGAATAGCTGTCTGCCACATCTATTCATCTCCACCCCGTGCCTTTTATCCCCAGAGCTAGGGTGGGGCTTCACTAGCAGCGGTGGCTCTTCCGTCTCAAGGATCGGCCCATAAATTTCCACTGCTCTCCTCTCCTCTGCCTTCTGCATATCCAAGCGTCAGGCACTGGACCCAGCTGTTCCTTCTCTTCCGCATCAGCCACCTCCAGACCTGGGGGGTATTGACTCTCCATCAGAGGGCTGACGGACAGCCCACGCTCCGCCTCTGTCTCTCTCTCTCTCTGCCAGCTCCATTCCCTCTTCCCCCTCGGAGATCTCAGGTTGCCTTGATGCTGATCCTGACTCCCACGCCTCCTCCTCATCTGATATGACTGCTGGAGGGGCCGGCAGCCAACAGGCCACAACACTTAGCAGCAGAAATTCTTGTCCGAATTGTAACTGTAACTCAAGGACTACTTGTCTATGGAAGCCACACAAAAGTTGATTGGGTTGTTCATTTTTGTAGCCACTCCAGGACAATCCTGCCAAGATGCTAGAGCAGGGGTGAAATCCAGCAGGTTCTGGAGAACTGGTAGCGGAAATTTTGAGTAGTTCGGAGAACCAGCAAATACCACCTCTGGCTGGCCCCAGAGTGGGCCAGGGGACGGAATGGAGATTTTGCAGTATCCTTCCCCTGCCACACCCATCAAGCCACATCACGCCCACCAAGCCACACCCAGAGAACCAGTAGGGAAAAAATTTGAATTTCACCCCTGAGCTAGAGCCATTGTGAATTACAAACCAGGCCTGTGTAAAAACTTTTAGCAAACGTTATACAATGCAAGCTGTTTTCTCACACAGGGGTTTAAAGAGAAATCTTTCCTTCCTAGATTGGGACGGCCCACCAGGTAAACTGAAAAACATGGCCGCCTGCCTTCCACTCTTGACACGGTGTGAACGCAAGCCTTGGCTCCAGCTTGGTGTAACCAAAAGGCAATTTTTAACCACGGCTCTCACAAATCCCTCTTTGAATTTTGCAAGGCTCCAGCCTTACTGGAGCAAGATAAGAGGCATCTGAAGCACACAAGTCAACACAAAAATGTCCTAATTACAACTGCAGCACAAAGAGAAGGAACTCAAGATACCCCCAGCAGCTCTGCACAGAGGCAAAATCAATTAAAATAAAACATGTCTACAAAATGTAGGTACCACCCTGGGTTTTGCAAGCTCCTGCTTATTTAGATTTTAATGAATATTTCTTGAGGTTGCCTTCTACCTTATTGTCATCCCTAAAGTCTCTCTTGTATTTAAATTATGACATTCGGGTTATTAAAGGGGGCAGTTTGCTGAACTGACTTTCGCTGTTCAGTTAGAATTGAGGACATAGACACCAAGTCCCAAATTCTAAAAAGTGTGCCTCCACACCTATCCGTAAAATGTGCCACCCCAAATTTTGCTAGTTTCTAATCTTGGCTCTGGACAAAGATAATTTGGCTTAAACTGAAAAGTATTCCGAATAACATTTTTCCCCATCTCCAATTTTTCCAAAAGTTCCAGGGTTTGTTTGGGGTTGTTTTTTGGTTTTTTTTTTGGCCTTACCATGAAAAATCTAAGAGATGCATATCAATTGTTCCTCACGTTTCCACATTTATCTATCCTTTCACTGCTCCAACAAATATGGCATACAAACAGTAGAGTCAAGATGTCGTGTCAGCTGTCCCTCGTGGCCTCTCTCAACAGAAAAGCCAATCTCTAGCCCAGGGAAAGTATGAAATTGCTAAAATAATTGTGGAGATTGTACTAGGGATCCTTGACCGGCAGATTTGGCTTTCACACAGCTAAAGTTGCCCTGGGCAGGGAAAAAAATAATAATTCCATGCTTTCTTCCAGAGCCATTCAATTTGATGAATAACAGAATACCAGAATTGGAAGAGACCTTGGAGGTCTTCTAGACGGACCCACTGCTCAGGTAGGAAACCCTATACCAAGGAGCCTTGGTGGAGCAGCGGACTAAAGTGCTGTTAAAGTAGCATTTAGCTGCCTGCAATTACTGCGAGTTCAAATCTCACCAGGCTCAAGGTTGACTCAGCCTTCCATCCTTCCGAAGTAGGTAAAATGAGGACCTGGATTGTGGGGGCAATAAGCTGACTTTGTATAAAAAAGAACACCGCTTAGGGCCCCCTGAAAGCCCTTGTAAGCAGGTATATACAAAAGTATGAAGGCTATTGTTTAAACGCATTGTAAGCCGCACTGAGTTTCCGGAGAAGGGCGGTATATAAATCGAACCAATAAATAAATTTCAGATAAATGGCTGTCCAATCTCTGAAGGTGAATCTTTTCCCCACTTTTATAAGAGCTGAGGTGGTGCAGTGGTTAAGAGTGCAGCACTGCAGGCTACTTCAGCTGACTGCTAGCTGCAGTTCAGCAGTTCAAATCTCACCGGCTCAAGGTTGACTCAGCCTTCCATCCTTCCAACGTGGATAAAATGAGGACCCAGATTGTTGGGGGCAATAAGCTGACTGTGTAAACCGCTTAGAGAGGGCTGTAAAACCGCTTAACCTTAACTACTACAATTCAGGAAAATCTCCTCTGCTGAATGATGGTGCCTTTGTGATATAGAAAACACAGCGTTATCTTTATGTCTATGGAGATTCTCAGTCTGGTTGTCTCAAAGATGCTTTTTCAAGAGGCGACTGGACTTTCTGATTTTTCTTTGAAGACGTTTCACTTCTCATCCAAGAAGCTTCATCAGCTCTGAAGAAGCTTCCTGGATGAGAAGCGAAACGTCTTCATCGAAAAACAAAGCAAGTCCAGTCGCCTCTTGAAAAAAGCACCTTTGGGACAGTTCTACCTTTAGTTATACTGCCAGCTCTCCAGAAAAATCCCATTTGCAATTCATCTCCATACCTTTGTCTCACTCCCCAGCGCATTCTGATTTATTTTACTTAAATTGCCCTATTAGAGAACAAAGGAAAGTCTGCATCACAAAACATTGTTTAATTTTGTTACACCGTGTGTAAACTCCATCCTGCTGTGCGTTGTAACTGTTCCCTCTTATACAGTGCTTAATTAGGGTGTGGTTTTTTTGGCTTATGGTGTAATAAACTCTATTCTGTTCTTTTTCCCTTCAATTTGGTTACAAGTCGTCCTCAACTGTAGGCCAAAATTGAGCTCAAAATTTCTGTTGTTAAGTGAGACATTTGTTAAATGAGTTTTGCCCCCATTTTAAGACTTTTCTTGCCCCAGTTGTTAAGTGAACCACAGCAGTTGATAAGTTAGTAACCCGGTCGTTAAATGATTTCGCTTGTCAAAAAGTTGTAAAAAGGGGATCACATGATCCCAGGACACAAGTATGAGCCTTGGTGGCACAGCAGACTAAAGTGCTGTTAAGTAGCACCAGCTGCCTGCAATTACTGCAAGTTCGAATCTCACCAGGCTCAAGGTTGACTCAGCCTTCCATCCTTCCGAGGTAGGTAAAATGAGGACCCGGATTGTGGGGGCAATAAGCTGACTTTGTATAAATAAGAACACCACTTGTGGGGAGGAGCGAAAGCCCTATTAAGCAGGTATATACAAAAGTATGAAGGCTATTGCTTAACGCATTGTAAGCCGCCCTGAGTCTCCGGAGAAGGGCGGCATATAAATTGAACCAATAAAATAAATAAATAAAATAAACCAGTTGTCTAGCATCTGAATTTTGATCACGTGATCTTGGGGATGCTGCAAAGGTTGTAAGTGTTAAAAATGGCCATAAGTCACGTTTTTCAGTGCCATTGTAACTTTGCATGGTCACTAAGTGAACTGTTTTAAGTTGAGGGCTACCTGCATTAGGTATGTTCGTTGCCTTGAGTCACTTATAAAGTAATAAAGGTGGGATAAAAATCTAAGAAATAAAATAATAAACTGAGCACCCAGCAATTAATCTAGAACAGGACATACTCTCCTTCCCTGGGTTGGACTAGATGACCTCACTGACATTTCCAAGTCATAGATTCCTCCGATCCTCGGGTCACAGTAGATGCTTGTTGAGAGTAACGATGTTGTTATTGGGCTTATTACTTATCTTGCATATATTATTTGGAGAAAACAGAAGCTTCCCCCCCCAAAACCAGAAAACAGATTTTGAATTGCTGCAAGAGTGATTTTGGCACACCGTTTTCCGAAAACCCAGCAGCTGTTGAGTTTCAAACAACACAAAGGGTCATCTCCCAGATCACTTTTAAAAACTAGAGCGCACATTTGGAAAAGTGCACACTCAGGCAGTTTTACAGTGAGTCAGATCTTAATATTCCCAGAGAGATCAACCATCCACATCCTCTCTTTAATCAATGCTGCTTGTTCGTTGTCCTGGTTTTTTTTTTTTTTTTTAAAAAATCATTTTTCCCAAGGGACCAAAACAGATTTTTTTTTAAAAAAAATCTTCTTTAAAATTTCCACTCGCTGGAATCTGGTGCAGCTTGTTAGGGTGATCAGATCGACACTCCGTCAGTGGCTGCAGCAGGAAGTGGGAAGGGGAAGGAGGGGGAGAGAATTACTCAAAGCCTACATTTATAGCTAGCTACTAAGGAAGCTCAGTCCTATGTGCTCAGTGGAAACACCAGCTTATAGAGGGGATGGGAAACCTTCACCTGTTTACAGAAATTCAGTGTTTCTCAACTTTTAAGAGGTGTGGACTTCAACTCCCCAACCAGTCTGATTGATAGTGAGGGGAACTGTATTCATGAGCCACGGTGGCGCAGTAGTTAGAGTGCAGTACTGCAGGCTACTTCTGCTGACTGCTGGCTGCCTGCAATTTGGCAGTTCAAATCTCACCAGGCTCAAGGTTGACTCAGCCTTCCATCCTTCCGAGGTCAGTAAAATGAGGACCCAGATGGTTGGGGGCAATAGGCTGACTCCGTAAACCGCTTAGAGAGGACTGTGAAGCACTGTGATGCGGTATATAAGTCTAAGGGTTATTGCTATTCAGCAAATTTTTCAGGGACAAAGTTTCCAGAGTTCCTGGCTCCCCAAGTATCTCCTTAATAAACAGGCACCTTAATAAAAATTTGAAGAAGAAAATTACTGCTGGGAGGAGGGCAGGAGCCAAGAGGGTTTGCATTTTCATGCAAAATTACCCTGTTTCCTCAAAAATAAAACATCCCCTGATAATAAGCCCAATCAGGCTTTTGAGCGCATGCGCTAAAATAAGCCTCCCCCCCGAAAATAAGCCCTCCCCGAAACTATTTAAACACAGAACTGGAAATCAGGTAAGACAGCAAGAGGAACCCCATCTTGCTCCATGAGCCCAAAAATAATAAGACCTCCCCGAAAATAAGGCCAAGCGCTTATTTTGGGGTTCAAAAAAATATAAGACAGGGTTTTATTTTGGGGGGAAACACGGTATTTAATTTACATGTCAAAAAATCAGTGTGGTCTATTGGTTGAGGCACCAGGCTACAAACCAGGAGACTGGGAGTTCTAGTCCCACCTCAGGAATGAAAGCCGCCTGGGCGACTTTGAGTCAGTCATTCTCTCAGCCCAACCCACCTCACAGGGTTGTGGTTGTGAGGAAAACAGGAGGAGGAAGGAGTATTAGATATTATTTATTTTATTTATTTATTGGTTCGATTTATATGCCGCCCTTCTCCAGAGACTCAGGGCGGCTTACAATGCGTTAAGCAATAGCCTTCATACTTTTGTATATACCTGCTTAGTGGGGCTTTTGGCCCCCGCAAGCGGTGTTCTTTTTTATACAAAGTCGGCTTATTGCCCCCACAATCCGGGTCCTCAATTTACCTACCTCAGAAGGATGGAAGGCTGAGTCAACCTTGAACCTTGAACCTATGTTCGCCACTTCGAGTTATTTATAAAAATAATGAAGGTATATCTACATGTATAAATCAAAATATGCGAAGGGGTTATCGTTTATATTTTGGCATTCACCTTCCTCAGTTTTAAAATGCACTTTGCCCACGAAATAATGCATGCGTAAGCAGGGGAAATGATAACCCAAATGTGCATACGCTAACTCGCCAGAATGCCTTCTATTAGAGAAATTTGTATACCAAAAAACTACATGTAGAGATGTCCTTTAAAAAGCATTAATGCAGACTAATGCAGAAATCGGATACAACAAAGTTAAGGCTGGAAAAAAACGAATTGCTCCGTGAAACCCAAAATGACAGGCCCATCCATCAATACCAACAGCTTGGGAAATGTTGGCATGTCGTCTTGGAAATCACATTTAGGCTGCAACACAGGAAATTGAAGATCCAAGATTTCCAAGTTTGTTTTCTCAGGGCTAAACTATACAATATGTTAAATATGTAGTGTAGGGCTGCTCCTCCGTGTTTTATTTACATTAAGGATAAGCATATGGAGACCCAATTCCGACTAAGGCCATCACAATCCGTTTCCCAAGGCTTTCTTTCAGAGTTAAAAAAAAAAACACCACACCACTATTATCTATAAGATGATGTGTCATTGGTATGTTAATGATGTGTCGTTGGTATTTTAATGTTTTGAGAAACGGTCAAAAATGCATGAGGGAGTTACAAATGTATGTTGGAAATGCAACTGCAATCACCTCAGGTGCACTTGCGAGAAAGCAAAGAGATACCTGGATCAAATTTCTACTTTCATTCAGAAAATAAATATAAATCTGAAACCTTTCAGGTTTGATGAAGATAAAGAATATGACGGAAAACTTGGAACTTCGTTATTATTATATATGCCGACCAGTGGTGGGTTTCAACCAGCTTTACTACCGGTTCTCTTTGTGCACGCACTTCACGCGCGATCGCCATGCGCATGCTCGCTTTGCTTGCATGCGCGCCAAACTTACACTCCACGCAGGCGCATTAGGAATCTGCCCAGCTGAGGTGCGGCAATCCACTCTGCCGCACCTATCAGCTGGGCTAAAAAAGAAGAAATAAAAGGTAAGAATAATGCGGGGGCAGGCGGGAGGGCCCAGCTCCCGGACAAAGAGAACCGGTTCGGTGACGTCATATCGTCACCGCTACCGGCTCGGCCGAACCGGGCTGAACCAGGAGGAACCCACTATGATGCCAACAGCAGGAAGAATCTTATAGGCACCCATTTCCAAGACACACAAATTCCCACAAGTGGAAGAGTGGATGATAAAGGTGATGGAGGTGCTTTTCTTGCACTTTGCACGGTGCCTCTGCGTATTACAGAATCGAAAGACAAAGTGGTTTATAAAACTGCAGAGTCTGAAGGGATATAAAGTTAGATTACAAAGTCCAGCCCTTTCTGAAGTTTAAAGTTAGAGCAGAGGTGTCCAATCTTGACAGCTTTTAAGACCTGTGGACTTCAACTCCCAGAATTCCCCAGCCAGCATTCTGGGAGATTCCCCAGCCAGGGGAATTCTGGGAATTGAAGTTCACAAGTATTGAAGTTGTCAGGGTTGGCTACTCCTGAGTTACAGCATCCCTAGCTGGTAGCTCTCAACTGTCAATAACAGTAACAGAGTTGGAAGGTACCTTGGAGGTCATCTAGTCCAACCCCCTGCTCGTGCAGGAGACTAGTACTAGGGATTCGAACTGCCGAACTGCCGACCTTTCTGATCGACAAGCTCAGTGTCTTAGCCTCTGAGCCACCTAGTCAGGCTCAACTTGAATATATCCAGACAAAAGACCTACACCTCGCCTTGGTCACTGAGTTTACAGTCCAACTCTTCTTACTACCGGTAGTAGAAAAGTTATTCTTTTCCTAACCTTCTACTTGGATTACTCACACAACACACACAGGGAGACTTCAAAGTTGATGTATTCTGCAGAACAAAGTGTAACATTGTCTATTGGGCATTCATTCCACTTGGCTGTAACTAAGCAAAACTCTGCCACTGGCTTTGGCGAAAGCCCTAGTGAATTTTGGCTCCTCTTTCTGGACTGTCTCCATTCCAACCGGTCTTGTAAGAATGTTGTAGATAAGAAGCAGTGCCCGAATCCAGTTTTTCCTTCTTCCCTTTCTATCCCTTTATCTTTTGCATGGTGAGTGGACCGCAGACTTGGGAATTTTATTGTTGTTTGTAATAAACATCTGCAAGCTGGGAAATCCTTTTATTAATGGAGAATAGAATAGAATAGAATAGAATAGAATAGAATAGAATAGAATAGAATAGAA
>WNWU01000037.1:5160033-5175830 GCA_012654045.1 Ptyas mucosa
AGATAGATAGATAGATAGATAGATAGATAGATAGATAGATAGATAGATAGATAGATAGATTTTTGCCAAGGTGGATAAATTGAGGACCCAAAGACATATTTCCACCAATGGTGGACCTGCCGAGAGGCAATGAAATTTTGGAAGAATATTCTGAAGTGGCTCAATGAAATGTTGGGGCAGCGTATACAACTGTGTCCTGAGGTATTTTTATTAGGGATAAGACCCGAAAATGTTAATAGAACGGCATGGTACCTGCTGCTGCATATAACAACAGCTGCAAGACTGGCATGGGCCCAATACTGGAAGATGGATGTTAGCCCACCTGAACAAGTAGTAATTCAGAAAATAATGAATTGTGCGGAATCAGATCGGCTTACTATGTTACTGAAAGGAGGGGGGGGGAGACACAGATTACTATATATCTTGGAATCAATGGTATAATTGGATGTCAAATCGAGCTATAAACAGAGATATTGGATAAGCATGTCAATTGGTATATGTAATAGATTTTTGTACGTTACCCTATATATGTAATGGGACAAATTTATTTCCTTCTTGCGTTGTGATGTAGACCGCTATAGATTTAATGCTTGTTGGATGTATAAGATAAAATAATTTTTTTTAAAATAAAAACTGAGGACCCAAATTGTTAGGGGCGATATGCTGACTCTGTAATCCGCTTAGAGAGGGCTATAAAGCGCTATATAAGTCTAAGTGCTATTGCTATAAACGAGCACTGAGCTACTATATGACCTAAGAAAAGTTCTACTTAGGACTAGCCTGAATTCCAATGCAGGAATACTGAAAGCAGTGAACAGCCCCATAAGCTTATATGTCCTGAGATCATCCTCAAATATTTTGTTCCAATGCCCTCATGTCCCAAGCAAGCCAGAAACCTCTCAGTGATGGCCTCTCCCAGCTATTCTCTGTAATGGTATGTCGGAATGACCCTGAGACACACTGCTTAGGGAATGGTTGGATAAGAGACAGGATATAGTCCACAGATGAATAAAGGACAGGGCAAGGAGCTCACAAGAAACCCTCCCTAAATTTTTCAGGAGTAAAGGAGATGGGAAGAGAATGTCCTTTCAGACTTGCAGGATTCTTGTAATGTAACTTCACAATAAAGTAGAATTAACTGTTTGGGTTGGGTTTCCAGTCTGGTCTACATGTTTAGGATGGCACCCTTCCTGGAACACTCAGTAATGCCTTCTATGCTTTCTTTAAGGTAAAGGTAGAGGTTCCCCTCGCATATATGTGATGGTCGTTCCCGACTCTAGGGGGCAGTGCTCATCTCTGTTTCAAAGTCGAAGAGCCAGTGCTATCCGAAGACGTCTCCGTGGTCATGTGGCCAGCATGACTAAACGCCAAAGGTGCACGGAACGCTGTTACCTTCCCACCAAAGGTGGTCCCTATTTTTCTACTTGCATTTTTTCCTTGCTTTCGAACTGCTAGGTTGGCAGAAGCTGGGACAAGTAACGGGAGCTCATCCCGTTACGCGACACTAGGGATTCAAACCGCTGAACTGCCGACCTTCCAATCGACAAGCTCAGCGTCTTAGCCACTGAGCCACCACGTCCCTTATGCTCTCTTTACAGTGCCAAAAAAACCCCCGTTTTTATTTTACCATCACGTTTTCACTTTCAGAGATTCGGCCACCTCTCGGTGATGTTTTTAAGTTAAGTGCTGCCTTGAGGGCCCATTTTAATTTGACCGTGGTTTTATTAAGCCTCTGTATTTATTTCTGTGGTGCCTTCACTGTACGTCGCCCTGACTGAGAGCGACAGCAGAAGAAATAATAAAGACACACAAGGAAGTAAATAAATAAATAGGATTATTCCGAATGCTTCTCGGCTGCAGCGGAGGAACAGAGAAAGCACTGTTAATTTCTCCCAGTGTAATCCTGGGCTTGAGAAAACAGTGTGCGTAACAAAAGGCATTGCTCCATGGGGCTTACACATTTTGATCTCAAATTGAAATGTGTTGGGGCAGCTGCCAAACATATGAAAAGCAAGAAAATGGAAAGAAAAGCCAAGCTTCTCTATGGAGATTTGAGGAACATGGGAGATTGGGTGTGCATGTGCAGGGGTGAAGTGTGCAGGGGTGGGGGGCATTGCATTATGGGTATGGGCACCTGTGTGCTATAGCACACACGCTTTTGGCACCTGAGGAAGAAAAGGTTAGCGATCACTGGTATAGGGTTTCCTCCCTGAGCAGGGGGTTGGACTAGAAGACCTCCAAGGTCCCTTCCAACTCCGTCATCCTGTTATCCTTAAAATCTAATTTAAAATTTTAATTTTAAAAGTTAAAATCTAAACAGACTGCCTTTTTAACTTGAAAGAGATATCTTTTTTTTCTTCTTCTCCCTAATTCTTCTAATTTTGTGCTGGTCAGTTACGCAGCTTTTCAAACATCTTTCGGTTGCATCATTTGTACAGGGTGAATGTTTCCTCTTCAATCTGCCATTTAATAATGTTGATTTTTATTATCCACACACATCCTGAATAAAGAGGAGACACTGTGTATTTTGAGGAGGGCCTGGTTTCAACTAGCTTATTCAGAGGAGGGGGAGGGGGAAAGTACCGACGTCTTAACACGCTTTAGGAGAAATGAAATATATACAAAGTGGCCTTTTATTTTATTTTTATTTATTTATTTTATTTCTGCAGAAGAGCAGAAATTTGTAAACATATACAGTACATGGAATAGGAATTTTCCCCACACCCTCTTTTCCGTACACAACTCCATATCTGTTTTTCAGGATTTTCTTCACCAATCTGTTTTTTTCCCCCTTTCAAATTTCTGTATCAGACTAGATTCTTTTTTTTAATGTAAGAAAACAGGCAACAATCTACACCGTGCACATCTTTTCCAGTGGTGAAATCCAATTTTTTTTTTACTACCGGTTCTGTGGGCGTGGCTTGGTGGGCGTGGTGTGACTTGGTGGGCGTGGCTTGGTGGGACTGGCGGGGGAAGGATACTGCAAAATCTCCATTCCCACCCCACTCCTGGGGGAAGGATACTGCAAATTCTCCATTCCCACCCCACTCCTGGGTGGAAGGATATTGCAAAACCTCCATTCCCACCCCACTCTGGGGCCATCCAGAGGTGGTATTTGCCGGTTCTCTGAATTACTCAAAATTTCTGCTACCGGTTCTCCAGAACCTGTCAGAACCTGCTGGATTTCACCCCTGATCTTCTCTAATGTACATAATGTGGTAGTCTGCTGAAAAGGCATTTACTTCTTACTTTTAGGGGGGGAAAGAACCAGAGGTGGGAATCACTTAATTTATCTATCAGCACCAAAAATGTGAGCGCACGCTTCCCTACCCCACATGTGCATAGCCTTCTGCGCATGCGCTTTTTTATCGCACGTACTACTTGCACGCACGCACGCGGCTTGAAAACGTGGATAAATGGGATAGCATAGCCAGCCGCAGGTCGCTACTACCGGTTCGCCCGAACTGGTCTGAACCGGCTGAATACCACCTCTGGAAAGAACATCTCCAGTTAATATGGTCAACTTGCCATAGCCTTAAGGTAGACCACGTGAATGAAGACCCAGGACTTGAGTTCAGAAAATGCAACCTGTCAAAACCCTACCGAGCATCCTGTCATTTGGGCACGACGTTCCTTTCCCCTTTTTATTACAGCCCATATGAGTATGTTGCCAAAAGTGCTGAACTTCAAGCAATTTTGTTTCTGAACTTTGTCTTTGTCGAGCGCAGTGTGTGTGTGTGTGTGTGTGTGTGTGTGTGTGTACACCCTGGAAACTCATCCACTTGCAAAATCGAAAGGGACATCGTACACAGCTCTTTTGCTGAACTAGCTTCCACAGTTGACGTGCAATACTTTCGCAAGGTAATTTCTGTTGGGATTGGTTTTGACATTCCCCAAAAACAAATCGTTCAGAGATGCGTTGCCGTGACTGAACTGGAGATGGTTAACTCTCCCGAAGAAAGATCAGTTATTCACGATTGTGTATGTTTTTGAGAAGAGACCCTATTTCTACTAGGCGATGCCAGACACAAATCACAACCTCTGAAAGCCGGCATGGCTAACTGCTGGGATAACACAATGGGATTGGTGATCTAATCGCATTGGGATGGGTACAAATTCCATGTCCTTGTGTAGAGTCTGAGTTTGTAGCCTGCTGAAAACCACCGAAACATATAATGACAGTCAACCATTATAGACTGGACCTTAAGGAATGGTCAACTGGAAGAAGGTGTGCTATTCTGTAGGTTCTGGAGAACCGGTAGCGGAAATTTTGAGTAGTTCGGAGAACCGGCAAATACCACCTCTGGCTGGCCCCAGAGTGGGGTGGGAATGGAGATTTTGTAATATCCTTCCCCCGGGAGTGGGGAGGGGATTTTGCAGTATCCTTCCCCTGGAGTGGGGTGGGAATGGAGATTTTGCAATATCCTTCCCCCAGGAGTGGGGAGGGGATTTTGCAGTATCCTTCCCCCTGGAGTGGGGTGGTAATAGAGATTTTGCAGTATCCTTCCCCTGCCACGCCCACCAAGCCACGCCCACAGAACCGGTAGTAAAAAAAATTGAATTCCACCACTCACTGGAAGGCCTCAAATATCAATCTACCTAATCTACCACCACCCCTGTCAAATTATAGGTAAGACATAGGGAGGAAGGACCATGTTAGCTTGTGGCAGTAAAACGGATGGGTAATGTCATGGGCAAAAGACTACGATAACACACAAAGTTCAAATTAACTGATTTAGTCTTACTTACCTATGCAGAGGAATCTAAGGTACAGGTAGTCTACAGGTAGTCCTTGACTTACAACAGTTCATTTAGTTACAACGGCACTGAAAAAGGTGATGTATGATCGTTTTTTCACACTTAAGACCATTGCAGCATCCCCATGGTCACGTGATTAAAATCCAGAGGCTTGGAAACCGACTCATACTTATGATGGGGTCATGTGATCACCTTTTGCAACTTTCTGGCAAGCAAAATCAAATGGGAGAAAGCCCGATTCCCTTAACAATTGTGTTACCAACTTAACATCTTCAGTGATTCGTTTAACAAATGTGGCCAAAGAAGTTCGTAAAATGGGGCAAAATTCAACAGAAATTTGGGGATCAATTTTGGTCGCAAGCTAAGGACTACCTGTAACAGTTAACACCTGCCTAAACTTAGATAAAGGTCAACGGAATTCAAGAGAGTTTGAAAGTAGTCTATTTGTGGCTACGTAGCAACTCTAGGCTGATTCCTCTTTTGACTCCACCCTCAGGTTATGCCATTCCTTCTCCTACAGGTAGAACCTTCAAGACTAACCAATTTTACTGCGCACAATATATCGATATTTTGGTTTTTAAAAAATGTAGCTGTAAATTACAAGAGGGGAAAATAAAATTGTATTGCTAAGCAGAATTCTATTCCTTTTTTGCTAGACTAGCCAACCTAATGACTTCTGGCAGTGAGAGACTAGGACACTCATTAAGATGGCTGTGTCCCAAATGGTTCCCAGATGTGTTGGAAATCATGGAGGATAGTGAAGGAAAAGGCAGAGAAATACTATGCCGTTGTCCTGAGCCAGTGCAGGATTGCAGCTACGGCAGAAGGCTTACAAGGTATAGAGAGATGCCCACATTCATTGGCTTCGAACGCTTCCTTTTTTGGAGAACGTTCACGCACAGGAAATAGTAACCCTCGAGCAGTTCAGACTACAAGACAAGGAAAAGAGAATGGGAAGGCTGAAATTGGAACCAACTCCATCGAAGGCCCAGGACAAAGCGGCAGGAAATCATTTTTTTTTTTCACTGAACCACATAAGCTAAAATGAATCTTCAGAGGAGATCGTACTCCTCTTGGGCTACCAAATTAACTTAAGATTCTTCACAGGTGCGGAAATATTGTACTACCAGGTATTGAAATTTTGGGATTAGACAAGTTAGAACTACACCGCCTTCGGTCTGACCTAAGCGTAGTACACAAAATTATCTGCTACAACGTCCTACCTGTCAATTAATACTTCACCTTCAACCTTCAACGGTTGTTTTGTTTCTGATTGAAAGAATTATCTTTTAAAAAAAAATTGTACTATTGAAGCTGAGACTTGGGGATCAACAACCAGCCCCAGGTTGCCCACCCGTTCCTGAGACCTCCATCCAGGACAGAAGTTGCCCCCCCCCAAAAAAAACCGTTTACTCAAGGACTTTCCTGCAGCTCAAAATGTTCTTCATGCGATGATAGCGGGCTGCAGAAGAGACAGCAGTCTCTCATCACCTGGCCTCCCAGAAGGCGTGGGATCCAATTGGGGTCACGGCCCTGTCACAGCCGCTCCAAAACAAACTCACATCTCCACCCCCTCCTCTCGTGCAGGAAAACGCAGAAGCTCTCCAGTTGCTTCAGAGGCGAAGCTGGTGCTGTTTTGTGGCTAGGAGCAACTGAAAAAACCTACAGCTGGGAGGACAGACATGGGCTTTGAGGAAGTTTGGTACGTGCGGTCCTATCTTAGCTACTGAGAACACAAACCACGTGAAACTACAGTCAAAGCAAAACAAATCCACACATACAGAGACAGAGAGACGGAAGCACTTTTGGAAGGACTCAAATCAGGGGTGAAATCCAGCGGGTTCTGACAGGTTCTGGAGAACCGGTAGCGGAAATTTTGAACAGTTCGGAGAACCAGTAGCAGAAATTTTGAATAGTTCGGAGAACTGGTAGCGGAAATTTTGAACAGTTCGGAGAACTGGTAGCGGAAATTTTGAATAGTTCGGAGAACCGGTAGCGGAAATTTTGAGTAGTTCAGGGAAGCTGCAAACACCACGTCCGGCTGGTCCCAGAGTGGGGTGGGAATGGGGATTTTGCAATATCCTCCCCCAGGAGTGGGGAGGGAATGGGGATTTTGCAGTAGCCTTCCCCTGCCACGCCCACCAAGCCACCCCATGCCCACCAAGCCACACCCACAGAACCGGTAGTAAAAAAAAATGGATTTCACCACTGACTCAAATGCTGAACTTCTCTTTGGTGGCCAACTCATGTTAAAAGGGTATGTTGCTTCCCACAGAGAATGGATTTCAGTAGCCATTTGTGTCCAAATTGCCCTTCCCTACATTTTCAAGGGTTTCAACAATACAGTCAAAAGGCGAACAGAGGTAGATGCCAGCATTTCGTCTTGACTCATCAGTACCTACATCGCAATGATACGGTTGAAAATCAGCTTCGATTTGAAATGCTTTGCATCTCCCTCTGTTCCGTCTTTTGACTGTATTGTTTAAATTATTAAAAGGGGCTAACGGTTTTAACCCTGCCAACAAAAGAGCGTATAGTCAAGGCTATGATTTTCCCAGTTGCAATGTATGGCTGTGAAACCTGGATCATAAGGAAGGCTGAGCGCCAAAGAATTGAGGCCTTTGAACTCTGGTGCTGGAGAAGACTCCTGCGAGTCTCTTGGACTGCAAGGCGATCCAACCGGTCAGTCCTAGAGGAGATCAACCCTGACTGCTCTTCAGAAGGCCAGATCCTGAAGATGAAACTCAGATACTTTGGCCACCTAATGAGAAGGAAGGACTCACTGGAGAAGAGCCTCATGCTGGGAAAGAATGAAGGCAAAAGAAGAAAGGGGCGACAGAGAACGAGGTGGCTGGATGGAGTCACTGAAGCAGTCGGCATGAGCTTAAATGGACTCTGGGGGATGGCAGAGGACAGGAAGGCCTGGAGAAACGTTGTCCATGGGGTCGTGATGGGTCGGACACGACTTTGCAACTAACAACAACAACAAACTGTTTTAAATTTCCTTTTACTTTCATTTTTTTCTCTGTATTTTCTATTTTGATAAACTAATAACAATTTAAATACCGAATTACCCACAATCCCTAATTAACACAGTTGTTTAGGAAGAGGCTAGCTTGGGAGGGGAGGGGAGGGGAGGGGAGAGAAGAGGAAAAGGGAAAGGGAAAAGGAAAGGGAGAGGGAGAGGGAGAGGGAAGGGAAAAGGAAAAGGAAAAGGAAAAGGAAAAGGAAAAGGAAAAGGAAAAGGAAAAGGAAAAGGAAAAGGAAAAAGGAAAGAATCCCCAGTAATTTTTTACAGCTAACACATTAACAAGTGCTTTCTTGTAAAGGGAAGATGCGGATAAGTGGTTTGATTAGAAAGCAATTAGACATTTTATTTTCATCTTCTTATGAACTGTTTCAAAGCTTTCTTGTTTTGTTCTTTTGTTCTGTATTATAAATTTCATATCTCTGTTTCATTGGCATTTCTAAATTTTAAATTCCGCATTTTTATTTTATTGGTCTGAGACTGTAAACAAATAAACTCTACTCCATTTGGAAATGATTCATATCCCTGGCAAGTCCACAGAATAGACTTTACAAGCACGAGTTATTGTCACGTTACAAGAATCCTCCTTGCTCAAAAAAAAAAAAAAGTGTGTGTGGCGGGGGGGGGGGGGAGAGAAATCATCTCCTAGTTAGAATTAAGGAACCGAAAACTTGCCGTATTTTTTTTCAAACCATGCCAACAGGCCTTACCCAATCACTTGACGTGAAAGCAATGGACTCCTCTTTCCATTTAAAACAAGAAAATGCAAAGGAAACCCCTTAAAATAAGGTTCCGAACTTGCTTATTTATGGATCAGGTTCCGTCTAGTCACTCCTGCAGAACTTTTCAATTGTGTGACAAAACCAGGCAGATGGTTAAGGAATCTTCACAATTTTTCTACGATTCTGTGAGTTATTCCCTTCCAAGCCTAATGCTGCCAACACTCCGCCAGTTAATAGCGGAGGCCACTGGGGGGGGGGAGGTGTGTGCGTGAGAGAGATGGAAGACTTTGTGTGTGTGTTTCTACACTGTTCACAACTGATATCTTTTAAAGAACTTTAAAACCGCATGACCTTGCAAGACACTGTCATATCTGTCAAACGCACATGTTTGGGAGGTGGGACCTCACCTCTGTTTGCATTTACGCACTTCCTAGATCACTGTGGTTTCTCTCCCCGCCCCACTAGAGCAAGACAAATAGCATCGCCTCAGCATAACTGGAATTAAGTTACTTCAGGTCAAACCGCTTCAGGTCTTATCACAGGAGCAACAGAGGAGAAATCTCCCCTGTAAGCCTCGGCGTGCACGCAATGCGATTCAAGAAGATCTCTCAAGAGCTTCCATTGGTCTTCTACTCCAGGGGTCTTCAACCTTGGCAACTTTAAGACTTGTGGACTTCGACTCCAAAGCAAAGCTCTGCTGAGGAATTCTGGGAGTGGAAGTCCACAAGTCTTAAAGTAGCCAAGGTTGGAGACTCCTGTTTATTTATTTATTTATTTATTGGTTTGATTTATATGCCGCCCTTCTCCGGAGACTCAGGGCGGCTTACAATGCGTTAAGCAATAGCCTTCATACTTTTGTATATACCTGCTTAGTAGGGCTTTCGGCACCCCCCAAGCGGTGTTCTTTTTTATACAAAGTCAGTTTATTGCCCTGACAATCCGGGTCCTCATTTTACCTACCTCGGAAGGATGGAAGGCTGAGTCAACCTTGAGCCTGGTGAGATTTGAACTCGCAGTAATTGCAGGCAGCTGGCAGCTAAGTGCTACTTAACAGCGCTTAAGTCCGCTGCACCACCAAGGCTCTTGTTCTACTCCAACCGTCTCTGCTTTGGCTATGTGCAGATGTGGTCATCTCTAAGTCCAGGGGTGAAATGCTCCTGGTTCGGACCGGATTGGGCGATCAGGTAGCGATCGTGGCAGGTGGTTTGGTGATCCGGTAGTGATGGCGGAGCAAAGCTCTGCTCACCCACCTGGGTGTCGTTACTTCCTGGTTTTAACCAGGAAGTAATGTGTTCTTTAGAAGGTTTTGCACATGCGCAGAAAGTCTGCATGTGCATGTGATGTGTGGCGCATGCACTTCCGAACCGGTAAGGAAGGTAAGTAGATTTCACCCCTGTCTAAGTCCCATCAATCCCCCAGATTTGCATTCAGTTCAAACCCCTAAACACCCGTCTCCAGATTAGGGCACTGAAAAGTGACAGAATACCAGCAGGAAATGGTAGGTACTGTGTTTCCCCGAAAAGAAGACCCTATCTTATATTTTTTTGAACCCTGAAATAAGCGCTTGGCCTTATTGCCATGCGCTCAAAAGCCCGATTGGGCTTATTATCAGGGGATGTCTTATTTTGGGGGAAACAAGGTAGATCCCTCCCCCCCCAAAAAAACTTGTTGTAATTAGTTATAAGAAAAAGCATCGAATCGAGTGGTAAAGGACCTGCCTACTCAAAGCCATCCAACCATCTGTCTTCCCATTTCATTCCATGGATACATGTCAAGGGGCAATATTGCGATATACAAGTTTACCTAGGCAGGATCTGCACTTCCGTTTGCTGTTTACATGTAAGTTTCCATGCAAATCTGAAGTTTGCTGTGCTTGTGTCAGCCAAGGAAAACATGAACTAGGCAAAGCAGAGAGCATCGTGGCAGTCATAACCGTAGCCCATACCATTTGACAAGGCCAAGGTAATTCTTCCAGGAATTATATCCTTCCGAAATACAGGCCTATATGATATGGCACAGGAGCAGTGGTGGGTTTCAAAATTTTTTACTACCGGTTCTGTGGGCGTGGCTTGGTGAGCGTGACAGGGGAAGGATACTGTAAAATCTCCATTCCCACCCCACTCCAAGGGAAGTTACTGCAAAATCCCCATTTCCTCTCGATCAGCTGGGATTCGGGAGGCAGAGAATAGATGGGGGCAGGGCCAGTCAGAATTTTTACCACCGGTTCTCCGAACTACTCAAAATTTCCACCAGTGGTTCTCCAGATCTGGTCAGAACCTGCTGAAACCCAATATTTCTGTTGCTAAGTGAGACCGTTGTTAATCGAGCCCCAAACGAGACGGATAACCCCATTTTTCCACCTTTCTTGCACGGCTGTTAAGTGAAATCACTGAGGTTGTTCAGTTAGTAACGCGGTTGTTAAGCCAGTCAGAGGTGGAATTTACCAGTTCTCTGAACTACTCAAAATTTCCTCTACCGGTTCTCCAGAACTGATCAGAACCTGCTGAAACCCACCTCTGCACAGGAGGTTTTGCTAAGGCATTTTTAAATTGGCTGCCTTTCTGTGAAACCAAACGTTTAACTAAGGGAACAATGGAAACTTAAAATCAGAAGCCAGCGGATACCTCTTCATGGTTTGCTTCAGGGTTTTAGATCCTTAAATCCTCTTCATGAATTTTTTCTGTAAATTGGGTTGCAAGTCTGCTTAGCCTGTACTAGAATATCACGTATTTTTCAATTCTAGGACAAGGTTATTTCAAGTTTCCAACATTCTCTGTGACAGAGTGCTTGAAAACTGCCAGTAAACTTGAAAAAAAAAAGACTCTTAAACAAAAGTAGTTTTGTTCCAGTGTAAAACTCCCCATACAGCTATTTTGAACTGTGGCAAGAAAAGGTTGTAAAATGGATCGAAATTCATTTAATCACCGCCTTGCTTAGCAACACAAATGTTGGGCTCCATTGTGGTCATAAGTCAAGGGCCACCTGTATACATTTAATATAGTGCTGTAAATAAAATGAAACAGGAGTTGCTAGGGAGGAGATCCAGGTTACCGTGAACAAAATCAGACCGTTAGCAGTGAAATACACAAGGACGAAGAGTAGCACCTTGGGCTCCTTTGTGCAGTTGTAGCAGAGAGTGAGGCTCTGAAGAACAAGGCTTCCATGTTCTTTTCCTCTTTCATTACCACATTGCAAGCAAACTCTCTCAGAAAGAGGCCAAGGGAAGCAAAAGGAGCTTTGCTGGAGGAAGAATCTGTTTCTCTTGGAGCTTTCTAAAGACATTTCCAGGCCAACAAGGACAGAGCAAGGAAAAAGAAACGCAAGTGTGAATTACGATTCCACTCAGCTACTCTCGTGAGCCAAGAGTTGTGAGAATTTCTCAAGGTAGGGCTTATTTCAGGGCGCTTGTTGGTGGCTTTTGGTTTAGAATACATTTTTGTACCCAGGAAACACATGGTGTTCAAGGCTCACTTTTATTTATTGTTTTATTTCGTTTCTTTGAAAGCTGGCTTTCCAGCAGGACAAGCATGTTCTCAAAAAGCATCTGTAGGCAGAACAAGAAGCAACGGATGGAAACTAATCAAGGAGAGATCCAACTTAGAAATAAGGAATAATTTCCTCACAGTTAAACAATGAATCCGTTGTGGATAGCAATAGCACTTATATTTATATACCGCTTCATAGTGCTTTACAGCCCTCTCTAAGCTGTTTACCGAGTAAGCATATTGCCCCCAATAATCTGGGTCCTCATTTTAACCACTTTGGAAGGATGGAAGGCTGAGTCAACCTTGACCCAGTCAGGATCGAACTCCTGGCTGTGGGCAGAGTCAGCCTGCAATACTGCATTCTAACCAATTATGCACCATGGATGGATGGATGGATGAAGGAAAGAAGGATGGATGGAAGGAATAGCAATAGCCCTTAGATTTATATACTGCTTCACAGTGCTTTCAAGCACTCTCTAAGCGGTTTACAGAGTCAGCCTATTGCCCCAAACAATCTGAGTCCTCATTTTACTGACCTCGGAAGGATGGAAGGCTGAGTCAACCTTGGCCTGGTGAGATTTTAACTGCCAAATTGCAGGCAGCCAGCAGTCAGCAGAAGTAGCCTGCAGTACTGCATTCTAACCACTGTGCCACCACAGCTCAGTATATCCCCATTATCTACTACTATAGTTACAAAATTCAAAAGAGAAAAGAAAGAAGTCATGTTTCTTGTAGCCTAAGAAGACCTTTTCTTGAGAAATCCATTTTAACCTTTAGCAATAAGAGGCACGGTGGTTCAATGGCTTAATGACACTGGAGATGAGCTCTGCTCTGGCAGTTCGAGTCTTAGCATCACGTGGCAGGGTGAGCTCCCATCACTCGCCTCAGCTTCTGTCCACCTTGTGGTTTGAAAACATGTTCTATGAGAGTAGAAAGATAGGTAGCACTTTGGTGGGGAGACGAGCTGGTGCTCCGTGCAGGCGATCAGATTCCTGATGGCTCTGAACCTTCCCGGTTGCAGGGAACAGAGGGGGCCTTGGGTGATGCTACAAGAAGAGTTTTTCTCTCTAGTGCGAAGCCAGCTCAACCTCCTGTGGTGCACCTTGGGAAGTGCACCTTGGGAAGCGTGCAAACATGTCCTACAACAGGCTGGTACCTTAGCAAGCCAAACTGCTACTCTGCATTGTGGTCTGCTGGTTACTGTAACCACACCATGTGCTAATAATAATATTAATAATCTCTAGCAATCACTATCTTTTTGCACAATGCTTTCATATCGATCTCCTTACAATCTGATTTACAATCTTGTCAGGTGAGTAGTTTCCAAGCTTTTCTCACTCCTTCCCCTCCTCCTCCGCAGATAACGACTTCGTAACTTCACCCAGTTGCTGAATTTTCCCAAAGATAAAGAACAGAAGTTCAGCCAGATCATTAACTTCTTTCAAGTATTCTAGGATGCAATCCATCTGGCCCTGGACTCATTTTGGTTTCATTTAAAGTCAGTAAGGATTCCAGGCCTGCAGTTTGGTCAGAGAGGAGCTGCGATTTTGATCCTTCAAACAGCTATTCACAACTGCTTGGTGGAACACGTATTCTCTCCACAGGGGGAAAAAATGAAGCCAAAATAAAGGCACTTCCTCTTTTGATTAAGGGTTTTCTTCCCAGTCTCAAGATGAAAGATCAGAGGGAAAAACACTGCCTTCAGCAGTCTTTTCCCCACATTTTGAACATGTCCAACAAAAATATAGCCTTCACACTACAGTTAGGTTGTCTTCTGCAGCAGCACAAGAGGAATAGGGAAGGGGATTCTTCCCCTTCTCTGAAGCTCCCCACTTTTCCTCAAGATGTACCTATCATTGTCTCTCAGCACAGTAATTTCTGGTCATACCTCTGTGCTGGATGGGGAGCATCACTGCTACAGTTGATAAACGCAGCAAGTAGGAAGATCATTGCCGATGGGAATATTACCAGTGGTAGTATCGTGATACGTCTTCCGGGCGAGCAATAATCTTAAAGGTAAAGATTCCCCTGCACGTGTGTGCTAGTTGTTTCTGGCTCTAGGGGCTGGTGCTCATCTCCGTTTCAAAGCCGAAGAGCCAGCGCTGTCTGAAGACGTCTCCGTGGTCATGTGGCCGGCATGACTAAACGCCAAAGGCACACGGAACGCTGTCTCCTTCCCACCAAAGGCGGTCCCTATTTTTCTACTTGCATTTTTTACGTGCTTTCAAACTGTCAGGTTGGCAGAAGCTGGGACAACTAACGGGAGCTCACCCCGTTACGCGGCACTAGGGATTCGAACCGCTGCCAGGTGTGTGTGTGTGTGTGTGTGTGTGTACACCTTCGTTTAAGCTCTTCCAGCAGTTATAGAGATGTTACTTTAAGTCGTGCTCCCGTGTACAGGGAAATTTGAGAAACTGCAACACAGAGTTCAAGATAATATTTCTCCTCTGATTAAGAGAGATTGGGATCAAACTACCTTAAGCAATTCTCCTAATCCTGTGATGGCGAACGTATGGCACATGTGCCATAGGTGGCATGCAGAGGCCTCTCTGTGGGCATGCTTGCCGTCGTCAGCTGCTCTTCCTGGTTCCGTCACGCGCATGTGCGCAAGACAGCTGCTGTCTTCCAGCTGCTGTCTTCCAGCTGCTCTTTTCTGGAGCGCTGGAACCCAGAAGAGAGCAGCTGGCCGGTGCACATGTGCACGGTGGCCAGCTGCTTTTCCGGGTTCTATCACGTGCATGCACGCTGGACACCTGGTCCGGCGCATATGCGCACCAGCCAGCTGCTCTCTTCCAGGTTCCGGAGCTCGGTGCCGAAAAGGTTAACTATCACTGTCCTAATCCCCAAGATGACTGGGTCTTGAATTCAACTACGTCAGTGTGAGAGTTCAACAGGCATGAGAGTGAAAATAGTCACCCTGTACGGCTCCATGTAAACGGATAACCAGACAGCACGCTCAATGCCCAACTTTTTCTCTGCTTGAGGATATAGTGCCCGGCGTGCCCATACTTGGCCAAGCTGCTGCTGCCACAAATACATCCAAGAACAAACAGAAGTAAAATATACGGACGAAACAAGCCATGCGGCTTTCTCTGAGAGAGCAATACAAGCACAGGAAGCTTGGAACTTTTCCCACTAAAACAGATCACTTTCGCAAAGCTTTTTTTTTTTTTCCCCAGCAGCAGTATCCTTAAAAGAAAGAGAGAGAGAAAGAGAAAGATTGTTTGCATTTAATAATGAAAAAAAAAATACAAAAAGACTTGCCAGTAATTGCATATCCAGAAGCTGCTCAGTGAAGAAACGTTAAATGCTGCAGGTCTCACAAGGTTTGTCTTTTTTTTTTTTTGCAAAACCGTTCAATCATGCACCCAGTAATTAAAGTAATCCAAAATTACAGTTCTGTCACTTTCTTTTAAAGAATACTGCTCCCCAAATGATGAAACACGCCAAATCGCAGATGCCGCTTTTCTATTCCAGTGGGTGCTTGCAGAGATCTAAAAATTAAATATGCTTTCAGGCTTACTCTTGGAGTGAACGGCGGCTCAGATTTGGGGGGGGGGGAGGAAATGTGGCTAAATGCCATGGAGCTAATAGTCTGGATTAGGACATTTATTCGGAAGGAAGGAAGGAAGGAAAAGAAAAAGAAAGAAAGAAAGAAAGAAAGAAAGAAAGAAAGAAAGAGGGAAGGAAGGAAGAACAAAAAGAAAGAAAGAAAGAAAGAAAGAAAGAAAGAGGGAAGGAAAGAAGGGTGAGGGAAGGAAGGAAGGAAAAGAAAGAAAGAAAGAAAGAAAGAGGGAGGGAGGG
>WNWU01000037.1:5175930-5197104 GCA_012654045.1 Ptyas mucosa
GAAGGAAGGAAGGAAGGAAGGAAGGAAGGAAGGAAGGAAGGAAGGAAGGAAGGAAGGAATTTCTATGAGTGGGCTTAAGAGATAATGAAAGGGAATGTTTATATGCGAGTGTCTAGTTTTCCCTTGTCTTGACATATAGTGTCCACTACATATATGGTGGACACTCTAAACCCGGTCTTGATTATTTTCCCCACACACATCCCCATTGCAGACACTGTTGCTTTCCATGTTCAATTCTAGGAGACAACTATCATGAACAGTAACACATCCAGACTTCAGGAGAGGCAGGTATTTCTAGATTCCTTTCATTCCAATCCTATAACCACAACTTCTTCCTATGCTTCCTATCTTTAAAAAAAGATAAAAGCAGAAAAGGTATCTGATCCAAATCTATTTCCTGATCTGGAATTAGAAATACAACTTTGGTCAGGAGGACATTGTTAATGTAAGACTGATCATTTATAAGTAAAGGTAAACGTTCCCCTCGCACATATGTGCTAGTCGTTCCCGACTCTAGGGGGCAGTGTTCATCTCCATTTCAAAGCTGAAGAGCCAGCGCCATCCAAAGACGTCTCCGTGGTCATGTGTCTGGCATGACTAAACGCCAAACGCACACGGAACGCTGTTACCTTCCCACCAAAGGTGGTCCCTATTTTTCTACTTGTATTTTTTACGTGCTTTCAAACTGCTAGGTTGGTAGAAGCTGGGACAAGTAACGGGAGCTCACCCCATTACGTGGCACTAGGGATTCGAACCGCTGAACTGCTGATCTTTCAATCGGCAAGCTCAACGTCTTAGGCACTGAGCCACCGCGTCCCTTTATCATTCATAAGTAGAAGTACAACCAGAACAACTAGACACAAGAACAGTTTTTTCCCGAATGCCACCACTCTGCTAAACAAATAATTCCCTCAACACTGTCAAACTATTTACTAAGTCTGCATTACTATTAATCTTCTCATCGTTCCCGCCACCCATCTCCTTCCACTTATGACTGTATGACTGTAATTTTGTTGCTTGTATCATTTGTACCCTACGACTATCATTAAGTGTTGTCCCTTAATGAACGTATTTTTTCTTTTATGTACACTGAGAGCATATGCACCAAGACAAATTCCTTGTGTGTCCAATCACACCTGTTCTGTTCTGTTCTGTTCTGTTCTGTTCTGTTCTATATTATTCTATTCTATTCTATTCTATTCTATTCTATTCTATTCTATTCTATTCTATTCTATTCTATTTACAATATCTTCATAGCTGGCTACATAGATACCTGCAGGACTTCTATCCCAAAGAATATTAATCCACTCTGAAGTGTGGAAGATCTTCCAATTACCCAAGGAGCTATAATGATATTCCATTAAATTTTTCATCCTTTCAAACTGGGATGGGAAATTAAACAAACCCAAACCCAAACCCAAAACATCAGGGGTTGTAGGACTAAAAGAATAACAACTTTCGAGTTAAGCGACAGACAGAATTTATACAGGCTTTTATAAACTTTTTTTTTTTAAAGCACAGTAAGTGTGTTAAACTTACTGGCAGCTTAAACCTAGCTACGTTATTTTTTTTTAAAAAAAAAATTTATCGGAAGCAAGACGACTCGCTCCGATTCTCTGCTGCTTGCCTGCCAAATTTCAGTGTGACTTGAGAGTTTCAAAAAAAGGCCGGTGGTGCATTTTAAGAGGTTTCTCTTCTTCTTGTTGTTGTTGTCGTTGATACATAATTAAAGCCGGTAATTATGCAAGTGAATCCACCACCACCCTCTCCACCCACCCACCCCCTCAAACATACATATTCTCCTCCATCTCCCAGGAAAGGATCATTAAGAAATTAGGATAACTCGAGATGTGCAGTAACCCTTGGTCTCTCTCTCTCTCTCTCTAGAGCTGTTTAGTCCACAAGATGAGAAAAGAAATATGCAGCGAAAAAGTGCGCTGGCTGATCTTTCCGGCGCGATGAATCTGCCAACGATCCCACGCTAAAGAAATAATGGCTAAAAAGCTTTTCTTTTCTTCCCCCTGTCTCACATTGCCCTTTTTAATAGTTTAATTTTCCCACTGGCCACAGTAACTAATTGCAAACCACTTGATCGGTGATCATTTTGGCAAGGGATTCTTTCTTTTTTTTTTTTTTAGCAATTCCTCCGAGGTGCCTCTATGCGCCGTTTAAAACATGAGTTTACAGAGGGCCGGAGGAAATCCAGTATCTGCACATCTCTTCTTGCTTTCATTCCAAAGATCTGAATCTCGTGAGTAATCCCGTTTGGGATTATTATCGGCAATTCATCGCTGAGGGAACGTTATTCTAAGCTAGCCTTCCTATCTCGGGAAACTTACCATGGTCGTCTACAATGCTGTTTCTCAACCAGTGGCATGCACGCCACTGGGGATGCAGTTGCCTTCCCAAACTGGGAAATTGCTGAAAAAGAGCCGAGGAGGAAGAGGCTACGGCTACTGGTCTCCAGTCCCAGGCACTGAGAACAGGAACTGTGTATCTTGGCAGAACATTTCCTGGAGCATGGGACCGGAGCAGCCTCGGAGGAGTTAGGGAGTTGGGAGGCTTAATGAAAACTAAAATAATGTTCTTTGTTCCTTAGCTCTTCCTCATTGTTTGCTTGCATTCGAGGGAAAACTGGTTCCACTCTCACTGCGGCCCCAGTGATGATTTTAGCAGCATGAAACAGAATTTCTAATATTTTTTGCGGGAGTGCATTTTAAATTTTCCCAAATTTTACTGTAACTGATACATAGCAGAATGCTTTTATGCACACGCCTACACTTGCATCCTACTCAGAAAAGGCAAGGAGGTCGGAGTTGTTTTTTTAAAAAAATCTTGATAGGACCCGCGTTTTTCAGAAAGTAGTGAAACACAAGTTGTGACAGGTCGAAAACGACTGGCATACATAACCAAGTCAGCTTTAATATAGTAATAACATGCAGGATTAGCTTCTTGGTCAGTTGCATTACAATTTGTACAAAGTGAGCCTGACTATCAGGTCTGTCCAGGGGTGGGTTCCACTTACTTTTACTAGCGGTTCGCAACAAGAGCGCTAGCATGCTTCTGTGCATGCGTAGATCATCCATTATGATGTCCCGGCGGGTGGACAGAGCCTCTCGCCACTTTTACTACCGGTTTGCAAGAACCGGACAGAACTGGGAGCAACCCACCACTAGTCTGGTCATCTAGATCAGGGGTTTCCAAACTGGACAACTTTTAAGACTTGTGGACTTCAACTCCCAGAATTCCTCAGCCAGCCATGGAGACTCCTGGTCTAGAGAGGACCTGATGAGAGAAGAAACCTTCACTAGGTTCACCAGTCATCTTAAGCAAACCCAAGGTATATCGTTTATCGTTTATTTGATTTATATACCACCCTTCTCCCCGAGGGGACTCAGGGCGGTGAACAGGCAGAGATAAAAAACATAAATACAAAGTTTAAAAACGAATTAAAACCAAATTAAACAATTGCCCAACAATTCAAACCCATTTTTTAAAAAAAATATATAAATCCCAGATCTAAAAATTTGGATTATACAATTTAAAATTTTCTTATAAAAAGGGGAGATAATTCTGATATTCTTTCAACAAGGGTTCGATCCTGGTTAGTTCAGGGATAGCACCTATGGGAGGTGTTGACTTCTACTGCTCTTTTCATAAATTTGTTTTTTCTTAAAAAAATATTTATTACAGATTCTTTTATGATACTTAAATGGTCAACAGCATAAGTGGCTGGCTGTAGAAACACTAGCAAAATAATGCATAATGACCGTAATATTGAATAAAGACTGACATAATTTTGGGATGTTCCACGCAATTTAGAATTCTTCAGGATCAGGGTGAGCTTTAATAAATACCATAAATACAGTAGTGGCCAAAATTGTGGAAATCTTTTGGGGAAGTGTATTTTTGAGGTTTGATGGCTAATAACATCATTTTTTTTTTTGGAATTTCAAGATAATTATATTCCACTGTTGGAATGGCCTGGGAATAGTCCAACCTTAACCCAATTGAAAATCTATGGAGCCGACTAAAGAAACTTGGTTAGTCAGAAGCGACCCAGCAATAAAACCCAGTTAATAGAAGCAAACTTTCAATCTTGGTATCACATTATAACAGCTGCAGAACTAAAAGATTTGGTTCACTCCATGGGAAGATGTTGTAAGGCCGTAATTCATGCTAAAGGTTACCCAACTATTAACTGAAATGGTGATAATTTTTGTATATCTCGTTTTTTCTATGGTGATAATTTCTGTATTTCTCATTTTTTCTACATGTTTCACTTTTCTTCTTTATACTGTAACTGCTATTCTAATAGGAAACCCTTCATAAAAGTTATTGCATTACATTCTTGATTAAATTATCTTTCCACTGATATATAATTTTATGGTACTGCTCAAAAAAAAAGTGGTGTTATTAGCTAGTTTTAGAAAATACACTTTTCCCAAAAGGTTTCTACAATTTTGGCCATTACTGCAAGTACATTATGAATCAAAGACAAGACATTTTATTGCATTAAATACCCATACTGGCCATCACTTCAGATCTCAAGGTTAATTCTACTGCTGAGCAGATAACTTCTCTTGTATGATTGTCCACCAATTGGTACTCTTATGGAAAATAATTTCCTGTTCAAATAATTTTAGGGGATACAATGTTTGCAGCAAGATTCCCACAGTGGGGAGTACAGTTCTTCCATTATTTAACCTATCAGTTAAGGAAAGGAAAATGTTCTGTCTTTCCTCTCTCCAGTAATCTGCAGCCTTCCTAATTTCCCAAGCCTCAAAAAAAATAAAAATAAAAATAAAAATAAAAATAAAAATTGAACAGTTCCTGCAGTGGCACTAAGAGAGTTTTGCCTGTAAGAAAAAACAGGTCAAAAAAAGCCTTGAAAACAGGCAGAAAAAAACCCCCATATAGACCGGAAAAAGCTCCAAAAATGGGCCCAAAAAGCCTCACAAATGGGCTAAAAAGCCCTAAAAACAGGCTGAAAAAGCCCCGAAAACGGGCTGAAAAAAGCCTCAAAAATGGGCTGAAAAAGCCCTAAAAACAGGCCGAAAAAAACCCCGAAAACGGGCTGAAAAAAGCCTCAAAAATGGGCCAAAAAAAGGGGGGGCTGAAAAAGGCAGGAAAAAGGCCCAAAAACGGGGCATTTGGAGGCCAAAAAATGGCCGGCGGGTGGGCAGGGCTTCGACAATATTCGGTCTATAAGATGCGCAGACATTTTCATCCCCTTTTGGGAGACAAAAAAGTATGTCTTATAGTCTGAAAAATACAGTAGTTAGGGAAGTCATTTCTTCCTCTAGAAAAAAATTAGGAGAGCACCTGTCCAACTCTTCTGCCTGCTAATCTGCTGGAGAATTTCAAACAACTTTTGGGCCTATCTTTGTTCAAATCTTACTGGGATTCTGCTGTCTGAAAAAAAGTGAGTGAATTCTTACTTCTTTGCCCCGTATTTGAAAGCAGAAAAACCCTGACCAACATTATGATTGTGAACACTTGCATTCCTCGTTCGCCATGTGCTAAAAGCCAACTCTTGCGCTTAGAGACAGTCTTCTCTGATCAGACGATGTAGAATTCAATATTAAAACTAATTTGCAAGTCGAAACATTGCGCTAGTGACGCACAGGTTATGCTCAGTGCATTTGCCGCTCTATTCCTCTAGATCGGGAGGGCACATCTTAAAAACACCTACATTATGCCAATGGACAGGAGAGGGACATTAAGTTGAAGCCCTTTGATTTGATGAAGTATTTAAATTGAGATTACAGTCCGGGGTGAAATGCTCCTGGTTCGGACCGGATCGCCCGATCCGGTAGCGATGGAGGCAGGTGGTTCGGAGAACCAGTAGCAAAAATACCTGCCCACCCCCACCCATGCCCAGCTGAGCCGCACAATCATCAGAAGCTTTTTTTTTTAACTTTTAAAAGCATTTTTCTACAACCTCTTCCGCCAAAAAAATGCTTTTAAAAGTAAAAAAAAAAGCCTCTGATGATCGCGCGGCTCAGCTGGGATCATCAAAGGCTTTTAAAAGAAAAAAACCCTTTTTTTCCTTTTAAATGCCTCTAATGATCAGGCAACTCAGCTTGGATTGTCAAAGGCATTTAAAAGAAAAAAAGGGGGGGTTTTCTTTTAAATGCCTCTGACGATCCAAGCTGAGTTGCTTGATCAGCAGAGGCATTTAAAAGGAAAAAAAATCTCTGCCGATCAGGCAACTCAGCTGGGATCGTCAGAGCCTTTTGAAAGCATTTTTTTACAACCTCTTCCCCGAAAGAATGGTTTTAAAAGTTTTTTTAAAAAAAAATTGGCCACGCCCACCCAGTCACATTACCCCCACCACCATGACACACCCACAGACCCAGTAGTAACAAATTTTAGATTTCACCCCTGCTACAGTCCCAGAATTTCCCACCCGCGTGACTATTGGATCATTGGAAGACGCTGCGTGTCTATGGAGATTCTCAATCATTAAGGTCATGGTTGTCCCAAAGGTGTTTTTTCAAGAGGCAACTGGACTTTCTGGTTTTTTTTTTTTAAAAGACGTTTCGCTTCTCATCCAAGAAGCTTCTTCAGTTCTGAGAGGATAGTGGGGAATGGAAGGATTTATATTCCTTGCAGACAGCTGGTCATTTGCATCTGTTTAGATCAGGGCTGTTTAGATCAGGGCTCTCAAGCTCTTCTTTAGCTTCAGAAGGGACTGCCTTACTAAGAGATCATAGACGTCTGAATGATTCTGCCATGATGATTGACTGGAAAATCTTCAAGAGTTTCCTGTATCAGCTAACTGCCTTCTTTGGGACTTGACTTGTTCTAGCGACTTTTTGTCCTGGCTTCACCCCTGGCTCCCAGCCTTCCCATTTTTTTGTTTCTTCCAGCTCAGGTTCAACCCCAAATCCTACATCATCTGACCACAAAAGATTGGCTATAAATACAAGCGTTAACTGCCAGCAGATGGTGAACGAGGGGTTACCGTAACTCTTGCATTTATAGCCAGCAACTCCTGCATTTATAACCAGTGCTTGCTGAATCCAATGTGAATTACAGAAATAACCTAAAACTCCTCATCGGCTTTTTTGTATTTGTTCTCAACAAAAAACAGCCAAGGTCTCATCACATCTACCATATGAATCTTTTCCAAACTGGTTCATGTTATTTTGCAATTCAAAAAAAGCGAACCAGTAAAAGCTGCTAAGTCCTCCCAACATCCCCAATATCTGCTCCTTCTGAAAGCAAACTCTTAACTCCGAACTCTGAAAACCTTTTCTAAAACTGCAAAAGGATCTTGCATGATGGCACCTTAAATGTGTTGCTAGGATGAATTAAGGACAAGGCTTAAGCTGCGGCTCTGAATTTCATCGCATTTGTCAACTGGCATCAACTGTGGATGCTTCTTATTCCTAAGGCTCTCAGCGAGAATCAAAAGTGGGAAATGGGTTTGTCTTGATGCGGTTTTAATCTAATAATTCCAAAACTATGTTCCAATGGCGTGTTAGTGGTACCACAAGAAAACAGCTGGCACGGGTTACTAAGCTAATAAATTAACTAATTAAAGGATCCAAAATACCACTGACAGACAGAGAAGGTTGTATGCTTTGCCTCTTCACTTTTTAAATAACATTTCCATCCTGACCTCTTTAAAGGTAAAGCTTTCCCTTGCACATAGGTGCTAGTCGTTCCCGACTCTAGGGGGCAGTGCTCATCTCCGTTTCAAAGCCGAAGAGCCAGCGCTGTCCAAAGACGTCTCCGTAGTCATGTGGCTGGCATGACTAAATGCCAGAGGCGCGTGGAACGCTGTTCCCTTCCCACCAAAGGCGGCCCCTATTTTTCTACTTGCATTTTTTACGTGCTTTCGAACTGCTAGGTTGGCAGAAGCTGGGACAAGTAACGGGAGCTCACCCCGTTACGCAGCACAAGGGTTTCGAACCGCTGAACCTCTTCGGTATCCTCTAATTCTAGAGACTGGGCTTTCTTCTCAAATAATTGACCCGGAAATAATGTTCAGTATCAAGATGAAATAGAGTAGTCATCTTCAAAAGGATACCTGTTACACTTCTGATGAAGACACAGACAGACAGACAGACAGACAGACAGACAGGTCTGAAAGAGACCTAGAGAGAATGTGGAGAGCAAAGGCCAAAGTAGTCCCAATGGTAGCAACATTCAGGACTGGGACTCCCAAGCTGGGACATGGCTCTAAAAGATCCCAGGAACAACATCAGATTCTCTGTCCAGGAAGAGAGCAGTGCTAGGAATGGCCAATATACATAGAACCCTCAAACTCCCAGGCCCCTAACCTTTTGAACACTAGGGCTCAGTTCCATGGAGAGAGGTTTTTCTGTGGGTCAGGTGTGTGTGTGATTTCGCATGCTCTCTGCATCCTGAGGATGGGGCTGTGCTTGTTTGTGTGGCCCAGTTTCTGGCATGCCAAAGGCCGCTGGCTGGTCCAAAGATCAGGGGTTGGCGACCCCTGTGGTAGAGGACCCAAGATTGAAGAGGATACAGGTTACCCATAGAGGTGAGAAGATGGATGAACAGCAGAAAGACAGAAATATTATCACTAAACCTCAGTCAATATTTGAGTGTGGGCTGCAGACCGATCCTTCAAAAACAAATCAGCATAAATTTAGGCATTTTTATTCCTTTGAAAAAGTCCTAAGCATGGCTTAGGACCTGGGTACTTACGAGATCACCTTCTGCTACCGATAGCCTCCCACCGGTCAGTACGCTCCCACAGAGAGGGACTCCTCAGGGTGCCGTCGGTCAAACAATGTCGACTGGCGACCCCCAGGGGGAGGGCCTTCTCTGTGGGGGCATCCGCCCTCTGGAATGAATTGCCTCCGGAGATACGGATGATCCCTGACCTACGCACCTTTCGCCGTGCCCTCAAGACGTTATTGTTCCAACAAGTTGGGCTGGCCTAAACATTAATTTTATCTTATTTTTTAATGATTCGGGGCCAAATTATTTAATATGTTTTTAAATTGCTTTTAAATTTTATATGTACGTTTGTTTTATTTTTGGGCTGTGCACCGCCCTGAGTCCTTCAGGAGAAAGGCAGTATAAAAATTAGATTAAATCAATCAATCAATCAATTTATTCCATATACTATATAGGTCATCCTTGACCATTCATTTAGTGACTCTCTGAATTAACCCCAGCATCGAAAAAAATGATTTATGACCATTTTTCACATTTCTAATTATTGCAACTTATTGCAATTATTGCATCTCCTTTATCCCATGATCAAAATCCAAATGCTGGGCGACTGACTCATATTTATGACAGTTGCAGTATTCTGAGGTCATGGGATCATGGGATCGCCTTTTGCAATCTTCTGACAAGCAAAGTCAATGGGGAAGCCAGATGCTCTTAGCAACAATTTACTAACCCAACAACTGCAGTGATTCACTTAACAACTGTGGGAAGAAAGGTCGTAAAATGGGGCATAATTCACATAAGAACTGCCTTGCTTAGCAATGGAAATTCTCGGCCCAACTGTGATCATAAGTCGAGGATAAAGTTTCAGCTGGGAAAATCTGCAGAATAGCTGTATGAAGATATTAAACGGAGGAAACAAACCCACAAGATTAAATGACCATTGTTTCAAAAATGAAAAAAATAAAATAAAATAAATAAAAGCAACAGCTGGTTACTGAGCCCTACAAAAGTTTCCTCAAGGGAAAGTCTCACTTTAAAAGAGTTTCTTGTACAAAAACAGAGATCGTAAACAGACTTTTTCAGATCATACACTGTTTATTAATACGAGAAAAAGGTGACATCACTCAGGATGATTTCTGGTCTCCCTGATGACTATGTTTAGGTTAGAAGTATTTACACAAGATGCCCAATTTTTAAGCTTCATGGCTTTTGCTGAGGATATTTTATCGTTTAAACAAGGCGTTCGAAATAAATCAGCTATGCAGGCATGTAACCTATTCAAATATACGGTGCCTGTAGGATTCTCTACAACAGTGTTTCTCAAACCTGGATAAATTGACTTAAAAGATTGCCACGCGTACCAAAATATATTCGAAAATCTCCCCAAGTTATTCCTGAGATGAAAATTGACAAAATGACCAAGGGTAATTTGTTGAAATGACATAAAAATCACTGAATTTTTGTTTTTTATAATACAGGTAAATCCTTGAGTTATGACCATTCGTTCAAAGTTACGGCAGTGCTGAAGGAAGGGACTTACAACGGTCTTCGAAGTTCAGTAAGATATGGTAGTCTTATGACAGAGGGACTGCAACCACCGTTAAGTGTGAATTGGTTGCCAAATGCCCAGATTCTGTTCACATAACTGCAGAGGTATCAGGATGGCCGGAACTCCGAGGACCTGCCATAAGTCCCCCTTTTTCAGTGCTGTCGTGACTTCAAACAGTCACAGAATGGGCTATCATTAACTGAGGACTACCTGTAGTTTTCTTTGACAAGACGAACAAGCTTGATAGGGTCCAGTGGTCGGTTCCTCCCGGTTCGGCCGAACCAGTAGTGGTGACAATATGATGTCACCGAACCGGTTCTCTTTGTTCTGGAGCTGCCCGCCCCCGCGTTAGTCTTACCTTTTATTTGGCCCCGCCCCCAATCTATTCGCTGCCTCCCGAGTCCCAGCTGATCGGCTAGAAGGAAAAAAAAAATGTTTAAACTCTTGCGGCAAGGCTTCAAAGGGCCGCTCTACAGCTGATCAGTGTTAAAAGGCAGTGTGGTGATAAACCAGTGTGCTTGAAAAACAATTGGGTAGACTGGTGTGCTCCAAAAACAAATAGGTAGACCGGAACGCTCCAAGAACAAATGGGTAGACCGGTACAAGCAGTTAAAAGCCTGGTAGACCAGTATCTCTGCTAAATCCTAAAGAATTGTCACATGACCATCAAGCCACGCCCACAAAATAAGCCACGCCCACAGAACCGGTAGTAAAAAAAAATTTAGAACCCACCCCTGAGGCAAACACTACCTACTTGGAATGGTGTTGTGACGCTGCACGCATCGACGAAGGGATGGAGTTGATGTCACAACACTGGGCAGCTCTTTTTGTCATTCTGATGAAATCCTTTCCATGCGGCTGTTGACAAAAATATGATCGCCAACGTCCGATGACGGATATGGCACAAGAAGAAGAAGAAGATGAAATCCTTAGGCTCAGCAGCCGCCTTTAAATATAGCTCACAGCAAATTACCACGTTCGAACCCTTTCTGCTACACATCTTGTGGACTTCAAGTCCCAGAATCCCCCCCAGCCAGCATCTCTTCAAGCTGCCAAGGTTGAGAAACACTGAATTCTTGGTAAATCGTGTTATATAAGCACCATAAGAGTCAGTGTGGATTAGTGATGGAGATGCTGGTCCTAGCTCAGCCTGAATCATGGAGCTGGAGAACTTCGGACCAATCCTATCTCAGTCCAAGAGCCACTGGGATGTACTGGGCTAAGAGATTTAGATTCTACTCATTTTCAGCTATGGAAGTTCCCCAAGTGAACATTGGATACACACATACAAATATATCCATCTATCCATCCATCCCTCCTTCAGAGGGTAGTATACAATATAAATACAGAAATGGAAACGTCACCACAGAATGCTAGTGTCTCTCTCGCAGCAGAGAGAAAGAGACAGACAGACAGACGAAGGGAAAAAACTGAATATTGCGAGCTTGAATTGAGTTGAAACTCCCTATCTACAGCTTCCTGCTTTATTGAAGGGTAACCTACTAAGCGATATCGTTAAACAAATAAACTTCTTTACAGATTTGAACCCTAGGTCTGTTATGTCAACGACAAAGTTCTCAATATTGTCCCTTCCTTCAACACATATTGGCCAGAGTAAAATATCTGTGTATTAATGTGTCTGTTTCAACGTGCGTCAAGTATCATCGAGTTTTCTGATATACAGTCGTGGCCAAAATTGTGGAAACCTTTTGGGAAAAGTGTATTTTCTAAAACTAGCTAATAACACCATTGGTTTTTTGTTGTTTTTTTGGAGCAGTACCATAAAATTATATATCAATGGAAAGATAATTTAATTAAGAATGTAATGCAATAACTTTTATGAAGGATTTGCTATTAGAATAGCAGTTATAGGATAAACAAGAAAAGGGAAACATGTAGAAAAAACAAGAAATACAAAAATTATCACCATGTCAGTTAATAGTTGGGTAACCTTTAGCATGAATTATGGCTTTACAACGTCTTCCCGTGGAGTGAATCAAGTCTTTTAGTTCTGCAGCTGTTTCTAATCTGAAACCAAGATTGAATGATTGCTTCTATTAACTGGGTTTTATTGCTGGGTCGATTCTGACTAACAAGTTTCTTTGGTCGGCTCCATAGATTTTCAATTGGATTAAGGTCTGAGCTATTCCCAGGCCATTCCAGCAGTGGAATAATCTTGAAATTCCAAAAAAAAAAAAAAAAAAGTGGTGTTATTAGCCATCAAACCTCAAAAATACACTTTTCCCAAAAGGTTTCCACAATTTTGGCCACTACAGTATGCTATGGTAATTCAATCTCCCTGGGCTCAGGATTTTTTTTTGTTTTCCTTGGTTTACATATAATATTAAATTAGAAGTACGGAATCTTTTATCTGCTTGGGGGACAATACTACAGGGTTATACACTGTATATATCGGGCTCCATATATGAATCTGGCATGGGGCATAGAATAGCAACTTGGACCCTGCAGTGCCAGAGAAGGCAGCATCAAAACTGGGGCTCCTGTTTTGCATTTTCCTGAATTGCCTTTATTTCCCTTCCCAATTCTCAAAGGCTTAAGCACAAGTGTCAAAGGGTTTTTTTTGTTTTTTTCCCCCTCTTCAAGTGAAAGTTTATAGCTACCCTGCAAAGCTTTCACAAGACGATGATGGAGGGGGAAAAAAGAGGTCAGGTGCAAAAGAAAAAGAAGAAAAAAAAAGACTTGTTTTTTTACTGTTTAACTGGAGGCTTTTAAAGGAAGGGAATCTGCAGCAGTAAGATACAGCATAAATCAATAATGACAACACTGAGTACATTTTAACGCAACTCTTTCATCCCAGAACATGAAAGTGCCTTGAAATATTTATTTAATAAACTCCACAGCAACTCCAGGAGTTATCTCTACAGAGTGATAAATGAGGCAAAGGCTGTCCAAAATCACTTAGGATTGCAAACCAACGAGGCAACAGTCCTGTTCTAGTATCCTTGCAGGTCGAGTGTCCAATCCATCAAAGGCATCTTGAAATAAATACGCAAGGAGGAAATCCAGGGTTCAATCTGAACAGGCAAATGGGTAGGTATGGTGGCTTGGTGGTGAAGACACACGCCTCCCACTCTGAAGAGTTCAATCGTAGGGTAGCAGCAGATGTTTCTCTCCTAGGGCGCAAAGAAAAAATATCTGCTGCGAACTCTTGTGTGGTGTCAGGAAGGGCATCCGGCCAGTAAACTCTCAGCTGCATCCAGTCACCCTGATTCTACCCTCAATTAAGGAATTACAGGGTCGTAAAAAGGGAGAATCTGAATAGGCAAATCCAAATGCATAAATAGCAGCTTCATATGTCCGCACCCAAGACCAAGTGACTGTGGATTCAGAAGCTACCTGATTCCTGGGTTAATATCGTTAGACAGATTGCATCCCCATGAAAAGAACTGGTGCAGAATTGAGAGGTGCTCTGGGACTCTCAGCTATTGATAGCAAAGTCAATGGGGAAGCCAGATTCGCTTAACAACCTTGTTACCTATTTAACAACTGCAGTGATTCGTTTAACAAAAGTGGCAAGAAAGGTCGTAAAATGGGGTAAAACTCACTTAAGAACTGTCTTGCTTAGCAACAAAAATGTTGGGCTCTATTGTGCTCGTACGCTGAGGACTCCCTGTATTCTTGCCGCCTCATGAGTAGACTTCCGTAATATAATCTACATGGGACTGTCGTTGAAGACCATACAGAAAATGTAAGTAGTTCCAAATGAAGCAGCCTTAATACCAACATGGAGAATTGGTCATAGTTGTATAACACCAGTACTAGTTGCAGATTTGTTTTATGGTGCAATTCAAAATCCTGATGATGACCTTATTATTACTACTACTACTAATTATTATTATTGAATCTGTCATCTGCACCTCTATAACTGTCTGGTTTGGCTCTGCAACCCAACAAGACAGACACAGACTTCAGAGGATAATTAGAACTGCAGAAAAAACAATGGCTACCAACCTGCCTTCAGCCGGGTATTTTCCTACGTAAACCAAGTTTTTAGCCATAGCTCAGTGAAATCACATCCACTATCCTAGGCTTCTCCTAGATCTATATTAGTTTCTCAATAGGCAGCAAAATGCTGGCTTGCTGTCTGAAGAAGCCTAGGATAGTGGATGTGATTTCACTGAGCTATGGCTAAAAACTTGATTTATGTAGGAAAATACCCGGCTGAAGAAAAATACATACTTTTAAACCTACAATAAGAGAAGAAAGCATGTGTGTGTGTGGGGGGGGGGGCTTCGTGCTTGTGCTTGTGCGAGGAAAGCGTGATCGGAGGTGCCGTCTCTCTATAAATACTGGTGGGGAGGTGTGGGGTGCTGGCTTTGTTGCTGTGAGCAGGTTGGTTGCCTGTGTTGTTACATCTTGATTGGTTGATGGAGTTAATGTTTGCAGATTAGTCAGTTGTTTTGTAATATCCTGTGTAGGTGAGGTCCTTGATGTGTGTCCATTAGTCTTTTGTGTTTTAACGATCTGGGTAATGGGCTGTGTGTTAACATCCTGAGTTCTAGTGTCGTGATATCCTGAGTTTTTTGATGTAATGTCCTGAGCAGACGGCTGTGATGCCACATCCCAGGCTTTGGTTTGGCTCCGAGTTTGAGGTCTTGCCATGTGTTCATGGCATGTGTCAGTTTGCTTTGTGTGGGGATCGGAGGGGGGTGCAGCAGCTGGTGATGCGGCCGTGGTCTGGCTTCTGGAGGGTGGTTGTATTTCGTCTATGGGATGGGTTTGGGTTTGAATCTGGTGAGGATGATTGGTAGTGGTGTCATGTGTTATCTTCAATAACCTCGCTGGCAGAGGGCTGCAAGAGGCCTTCGCGGCTGAAAATGGAGCTCAGGAGTCCTTGGGCCACCACAGGCGCCTCTGACCCAAGTGACGTCAAGCTGGCGTCACACACACACTGGCCACACACACCCAGGCCCCCGAGGTCAAATACAACCCTCAATGAAATCAAGATTGACATCCCTGAGTTAGAACATAGAACAGCAGAGGTGGAATATGCCAGATTGTGTCTATATTGCACTGAAATAAAATTCACTGCAGCTGACCTATGACGATGACGTGTAGCTGTTTTTTATGCTAATTGGACCTTGTACGGTTATGCCACATTGAAGAATTGGTGTACATGCAATTATTCCCCAATAATATTAACGTCACCATCGATGCAGAAACTGTCAAGCCCAACAAAAAGTGAACAGGCTACAGGATGATCTTGCTGGCATCTAAGCACCAAATTTTCAGGGATTAACAATAATCACCCAGGAGATAGCAAGTCAACGGAAACTTAAACTTTCTGCAAAAGCAGGTTTATTTACACATTCCTCCACCACACCCTCAAACCAAACGTAAGACAAAGAGGTCACCAAATTAAAAGCAAGAGATTTGTGTTCCTTTTTTTTTTTCCCCTCGCTCTCTTCACTTCTGGAAGAAGGAAAGATGAGTCAGCTTGCCTATTGCTAGCCAACTTAAACTCCTATTGTCAAGCCATCCAATGTGTTGAATGTATGCCATCCAATTTCTTCTGTCCAAGTTTTTAAGAGTCACCACCTTCCAGGAACAGCTTTTACTTGCACACATCTTAGACTTTCACAGTTGGAAGAAATCCTACAACAGAAGCCCAGAACAATTGTTGGGTGAACAGATGCAGAGATCGAGAGGTGGAGTCATACCGAACTCTTCAAGGAGCAAACCGGGGACAAATGTCAAATTAATCATATGTTGTATTATAAGATAGGAACAAGATGTCAGAGCGATACAGGAAACTCTTTGGAACTCTTCTGTTTGCATTATAATTCCCCAGGGCCTTCCCCCCCCCCTTCTTCCTCCCTCTTTAAATGAATATAATGCTTAAATTGGTATTCTTTATTTATTTATTACACTTGAAGTTAATTTTTTTTTCACTAACGTTGTTATATGTATCTATCAGCCAGTTCGATGGGGTGATGAAAGCACCAGGCACTTTTAACTGGGAATTTGTGAATTCTAGTTCCAGCTGAGGTACAAAGCCAGCTGGGCCAGTCGCTCTTTCAGCCCTCGGAAAAAGGAAATGGCAAACCACTTCTGAAATTTCCCGCAAAAACTCTGGAGATTAATCCAGGCAGTCACCAAGTATCAAAAAAGATACACATAAACTTATCTGTATTTTCCTCTTGTTAAATTAATTCAGCACCATTAAAAAAAAATAGAACCTGTATGAGAAGGATTTGCAGAACCTATGGTGGGTTAAATGTAGGATCAGCCTGAAAATATCTAAACGCATGCGCGGCCGGTCGCCGCCATTTCCTCTGATTAGGGTTAGGGAGACAGAGCTGGAAATCAGGTGAGGAGCCCCGTCTTGCTCCAAGCGCCCCAAAATAATAAGATCTCCTTGAAAATAAGGCCAAGCACTTATTTCGGGGTTCAAAAAAATATAAGACAGGGTCTTATTTTCAGGGGAACACGGTAGGTGCTAACTGGTTAGTTAAAAAGACTCCTGTGCAGAGGCATTTTAGCAATAAATTAGTTTAATTAGACCTTCATGTGTGGACCTGGTCTTTCACACCTGACAGAACCCAGAATTAGTGTAATATTTCTATTGTTACATTTTAGCACAGACATACACTGAATTGCTTCTTGCTTGATTTCTAAGTTTAACATTAATTATGTGAGTCCGGAAGCCAGCCATACCATATTGCAGGGCTGTCAAACTCGTGTCGTCACAACAGTGTCACGTGACATATCGGGACTTCCCCCCCCCTTTTTTTTTTTGCTAAACCAGGCATAGGTATGGCCACCGCATGATGTATCTGGCCTGTGGGCCGCAAGTTTGACAGCCCTGCCCTATTGCCTTAGACGAGGGATGATTTTCCCCCCAGTTTTCCCCCAGTTGGTCTATATCAGTTTACAGATTTAGGATCCAGTGAGAATTTTTTTAAAAAAAAAAAAGTCAAAATGAAACAGAGTAACTGAGACAATTTACAGGCACTGCATGAACAAAGGGGTTATCGGACATGAAAAATCAGATCCACACATGAAGATTTAATTAAAGTAATTTATTGCTAATCATGCTTGTGCACAAGAATCTTCTCAGCTAATCGTTAACAGAATTCAAGGGAGGTTGGAGTTAGTTCACTTGTGGCTATGTAGGGATTCTAGGCAGATCCCTCTTTTAACCCCGCCCTCAGGTTCTGCCGTTCCTCTTCCTACAGAGCCAAAGTTTCAACTGTGGTTAGCAACAAGACTGCACACATGAACAAATTTTATACACACAGAAAGTGAGTGCCCAAAAAGTGAAAGAGAAGGGTAGACACTATGGATATTTGTGGCTGATGAACAATGGAATCTGGACAATGTAATGTCTGAGAAAACATACTTGATGCCCTCCGGTGTAGCTATGTCTAATTATTTTCACCGGCCCTAAATTCACAACATTCTTGTCCCTTCTCAAATTGGGAAACTATCAAATCACTGTTGGAAGACAACAAGATTTTCATTGGTAAGAATAGTCAATTAAGGCAATGATGATTGATCATTACCATCTACCGTAAGTGGTCATTCCGGCTTCCAACACTGCAGAAGCCAACTTTTCTTCTACAGAAATTGTGCTGAAATTAAGGCCAGCAAAGCTGTGGCGTTATTTTGGTCAGATGCCTAGACATTTCTGGCTGCTCTAGTTATATGAGAATTCTAGCTATTGGCCAGTCATGAAGTATTAAATCCTCTACTTTATTTTTGTTCTATAGCCATTATGGGTAGGAGGAGAGGAAAAAAAGGCAGTCATGAAACCATCCTGCACTAATAATCTAGTGCAGGGGTGTCAAACTCGATTTCATTGAGGGCCGTATCAAGGTTGTGTTTGACCTCGCGGGGCCGGGGTGGGCGTGGCCAGCTCGACGTCACTCGTGTTGGGAGTGCCTGTGGCGGCCTAAGTGATTTGCCAGTGAAAACGGGCTCCTGACTTCCTTTTTCAGCTGAGATGGTCTCCTGCAACCCTCTGTCATCAAAAATGGAGCTCAAGCGGGCCGTACGTGGCCCTCCCAAGATCCGTTTCTGCTGGCAGAGGCACCACAGGCTGGTCCTTTGCTGTTTCCAAGATGGCTCCATGGGCCAGATGTAAATTTGACACCCCTGATCAAGTGCAAAGTGACTGTGTGTGTATGTGTATGTGTATGTGTATGTGTATGTGTATGTGTATGTGTATGTATAAATGTTTATCAGTGGTGAAATCCAAATTTTTTTACTACCGGTTCTGTGGGCGTGGCTTGATGGGTGTGGTGTGGCTTGGTGGGCATGGCTTGATGGGCATGGCAGGGGAAGGATATTGCAAAATCCACATTCTACCCCCCCACACACACACTCCTGGGGGAAGAATATTGCAAAATCTCCATTCCCACCCCACTCTGAGGCCAGCCAGAGGTGGTATTTGCCGGTTCTCAAACTACTCAAAATTTCCACTACCAGTTCTCCGAACTACTCAAAATTTCTGCTACCGGTTCGCTGGAACCTGCTGGAATTCACTCCTTATGTCTATGTCTATGTCTAGCTCTAGCTCTAGCTCTATCTTTACCTACCTACGTGTATGTATGTATGTATGTATGTATGTATGTATGTATGTATGTATTTTTTTCAGGCTGATTCATCCTGACCTTATTCACTTCAGGATGTGAAACCATCTCCAGGTTGTTTGAAACAAAGAGTAAACACCGATGAAAAGTTTCTTTCTGGGAATATTTTGTTTGATTTCATTGGCTGCACAATTGCCTAAAGTATAATTCCAGGAAGCTAAAATCTATGGAGGATATCTAAAAGGGGACCAAATATCAATCAAGAATACTGCTGCCTTGCATTATTGAAAGTGATTGCCCTGAAAGCAAAATGTTTTAATAACAGATGATTCCTAATTCTCTATACAACATCTCCCTGGTGGAGAGTAAAATGTTTCTCATAAGAAAACTAGCTTGAACTACTTTCTAGAATTGGGACTATGAAAGATGCAACCTGCATTTTCTTAATATGAGCTGTACGATCCTATTCATCTTTTCGCACTCGAGCGTTTTGGGAATTTCATCAATTTAGCTTCCCAGCTGTGGAATATTTTTGCACTTCTGACTTGCTAGATGAAACCACTTTTTCTTGGGATTCAGAATCTTGTCCCCTTTCTACTTCCCGTTTGCAATTTAGATTTTTTTTTTTGTTATCTTCTTACCTCTATAAAAATATTGAAGACTGCAACTGTGTAAGTAAAGGTCAAAATTTTGTCAAGGCAAATTTTGATTGCTATAGCAATCAAATTACACACTTGGCATCCTGGTCAGTCTCTTAAAAACACACACTGATGAAAAGAAGGACTAGGGGAGACACAATAGCAGTGTTCCAATATCTCAGGGCTGCCACAAAGAAGAGGGAGTCAAGCTATTCTCCAAAGCACCTGAAGGCAGGACAAGAAGCAATGGGTGGAACCTAATCAAGGAGAGAAGCAATCTAGGAGAAATTTCATGACAGTTAGAACAATTAACAATTAGAGCCTTGGATAGTACAGTGGTCTAAAGCCCTGTTATTAACATCAGCTGCCTGCAATTATTGCAGGTTCAAATCTCACCAAGGCTCAAGGTTGACTCAGCCTTCCATCCTTTCTAAGGTGAGTAAAATGAGGACCCAGTTTGTGGGGGCAATAAGCTGACTTTGTATAAATATACAAAAGTATGAAGGCTATTGCTTAGCGCATTGTAAGCCGCCCTGAGTCTCCGGAGAAGGGCAGCATATAAATCTAAATTAAAAAAAAAATAAAATTAATCACTGGAACAATTTGCCTCCAGAAGTTGTGAAAGCTCCAACACTGGAAGTTTTTAAGATGATGTTGGATAACCATTTGTGTGAAATGGGGTAGGGTTTCCTGCCTAAGCAGGGGGTTGGACTAGAAGACCTCCAAGGTCCCTTCCAATTCTGCTGTGCTGTTCTGTTCTGTTCTGTTCTGTTCTGTTCTGTTCTAAGTCCTAGTCCTAGTCCTATGGGAAAACCTATGCATTGAATTTTTTAAATTCCCAAAAGGAAAACAAGATTCATAGAAAGCAGTTTCACTAATACAAATTCATTTTATTATTCTCCTTCCCTCTTCCACATACAGTACTTCATACATTCTTTGTCTTGATAATATTACATTTGTTGGATTCTTACACTATTTCGGACCCTTTTTATTTTAAACTGGGTACTATTCAATGAAAAACCAGAAAGACCAATGGCAAAGTTATGTGATTACATGACATTTGTCTGAAATGGAATAGGGTTTCCTGCCTGAGCAAGGGGTTGGACCAGAAGACATCTAAGGCCCCTTCCAACTCTGTTATTCTGTTAAATCACCTGGACCGGGAGCAGAATCTGACAAGTATCTGGTAAAAATTATAGTTGTTTCATCCCTCTGGTTAACTGTATCATTTACAGTAATAGATTAATGTCTAGAGAAAGTCAAGCATACAACAGTCCTGACATTCTTAAAATAAACCAATGATATAGGAAACTCATTTCGCATCTCCCTTCTTGACCACATCACAAATGACACCATTCAACCACATTTGGTGTGGCACCAATTATAGAGAAGATGAGAGAAGGCCGGCTGCGCTGGTATGGACATGTTCTGAGAGCAGCACTTCCACTGTTGCCAAGATTGCCTACCAACTAGAAGTCAATGGCCGGCGACCTCGCGGGCATCTAAAACAGAGATGGCAAGACACTATCAACAAAGATATGCAAGCCGCGGGCCTGGAAATGCAGCTGACTGTGCAAAGTGGCATTCAATGATCTAAAAAGTGGACCCTGCACTACAAGGAATATGCTAGGAAGGAGGGTGAGGGTGAGGGTGGAGGAGGAGGAGGAGGAGGAGGAGGAGGAGGAGGAAGGGGAAGAAGAAGAAGAAGAAGAAGAAGAAGAAGAAGAAGAAGGAGAAGGAGAAGGAGAAGGAGAAGGAGAAGGAGAAGGAGAAG
>WNWU01000037.1:5209925-5223844 GCA_012654045.1 Ptyas mucosa
GAAAGAAAGAAAGAAAGAAAGAAAGAAAGAAAGAAAGAAAGAAAGAACCGTTTCAATAAGAAACTTCTCCAGGAAATTTTGGATAACGGCATATATCTCTGCCTAGGACACAAAATCCAAGAGGTTCCTGCCATGTTCATTCTTGAAGGAAAGGAGATCTGTCAATGAGCAGATGCTTTCTACGGCTCTGTAAAATCCAGACGAAGTGTTCACGTCCCTGCAGTTTTTTCCAGTCAACACTCATTTCTGTTTTGCGTTCGGTTAAATAAGCTAATTCTGAACCCTTGGATGAGTGACCATCCTGTAGTCTAGAACCATGTGGCACACCTGGATAGATATGGACGGGTGGTAAGGCTAAATGCAGGTCTTATCTTGCATCCATCTATATTCCGCGGGTTGTTACGGGAGCTTCTCGTTATTCCCGTGTAACACCTCTCCTGCGCGAGCTGCACTGGCTGCCGGTGGCCTTTCGGATCCGCTTCAAGGTGCTGGTTCTCACCTATAAAGCCCTACATGGCATGGGCCCGGAATACTTGCGGGACCACCTCCTACCAGCCTCCCACTGCCCAGAGGGCTGCCCTCCTCTGGGTGCCATCGGCCAGACAATGTCAGCTGGTGGCCCCCAGACGGAGGGCATTCTCAGTGGCCGCGCTGACCCTCTGGAATGAATTACCCACCGAGCTCCGGACAGCCCCTGATCTCCGTTCCTTCTGTAAAGATCTTAAGACTTGGCTTTTTACTCAAATTACCTGATCTGGTTGCGTTTTTAATTAATTGTGGGATTTTAATTGGTTTTTAATGCTATTTAGTGATATTGTTTTTATTGTTATTTTATACTTGTGAGCCGCCTCGAGTCCTTCGGGAGAAGGGCGGCATATAAATTTTAATAAAATAAATAAATAAAAATAAATATTCCACAACTACCTGAACTAAACAGGTATGGGTCACCCATGTAATTCAGAGCATACTAAGGGTCAGATCTAAAAGATCAATGCAAAATTAACAGACTTCCTGCTCCAGAGATATTGTAAAGACCTACAGTAGAAATCAAGCTGGGTTTGTAGGAGAAATACTGGCAGAACCTAGGGTGGAGTTAAAAGAGGGATCAATCTAGAATCCCTACGTAGTCACAAATGAACTAAGTCCAACCTCCATTGAATTACAGTGACTCTTATCTAACTCCAAGCAGGGGCTGACCATTAGTTGAGAAGATCACTATGCACAGGCATGATTAGCAATAAATCAGTTTAGTTGGACCTTCACATGATCTTTCACACCTGACAGGCAGCACCATTCTTTTTGTAAGGGAGAACCAATGACCATCCTAGTGTCAACTCTGACTGAGGCCATCTTGGAGACTCCAGCGTTGCCACAATGGAGGTGAGGGCTAGGGAGAGGGGAATAGAGATAGCTGGGGGTTTGTAGCCAAAACAAAATACTTTTCCCTGGGAACCAAGGACATTCCAACAGGTGGCTGAAGAAAGGAGGAGTGGTGTTACCGAGCAACTGGACAGCACCCTGATTGGACCATGTGACTGTTCATTTGGGAAAAGGGGTAAACGTTTACTTTTAATAAGGTGAAAACCGTGGGAACCCTTAGAGTCGGTTTTTACCGGTCTGTGCCAATATGATACATCCAAATAAATTGTTCTTTGGGGAATCTACCTGACTCATGGTACTGTTTGCTATGGGTGTATTACTTGGAACCCTGTTTTGTTTTGTTGTTTTTGATTTATATGCCGCCCTTCTCCGGGGACTCAGGACGGCTTACAAGGCGTTAAGCAATAGCCTTCATACTTTTGTATATTTTATACAAAGTCAGCTTATTGCCCCCACAAACCGGGTCCTCATTTTACCTACCTTAGAAAGGATGGAAGGCTGAGTCAACCTTGAGCCTGGTGAGAATTGAACCCGCAGTAATTGCAGACAGCTGGAAGCTAAATACTACCTTTAACAGTAGCATCAGTCTGCTGCGCCACTTATGAAGTGGCATGTCCAACAGCTAAGGCCTTTCAAAGAAAGCACTTTGTGTCTCTATGAAGACCAGCTGGATGGGTGGCGGTGAGATCTCTATTAGCCTCCATGGTTTCCAGAAAGAAGACTGGCCGTTGACATCAAAAGCAACAATGTGGATTGAGATCCTGCAACGTATTTTGTTGGGTCCTGCCACCGATGCTCTGGGTTTTCTGCTGAATCTGAAGAAGGAAATCCACTATGGGAAAAAGTTAGCGTTCGCTCAGACCTCAGAAACCTAAAACAGCAATTTACTTATTAAAGTCATTTATTGGAATCTAGATTCACACAGCTGTGCTTCTGCTTTTCTAATTTCCTACGAAACCACCGGCAGGAGCAATACTGGTCCCCAGCCCAATGATCTGGCACATATAGTCTAGGGACCCATTTTAGCTCCATTTCTCCATTAAAAAAAAAGAACATATGCAAAATCTATTACCCCCCCTGTTCTAAGCTCCTGGATCTGAACAGATCCAGCCTCCAATCCTTTATGATATATCTTTTGACATGTGAAATTTTAAACGCCAGGGCTTCATCCTGTTTTTAAAAAAGAAAGGAGGAGGGAGGGAGGGAGAAGAAACTAGTTTGAGGCGTCGGTTGTCATAGAAAAACACTTCTGCTTTGTAGAATTACAAAACCGCTTCACCTCTCCCAGTGCCAAAATTCCCTTGCATTTGCTACTGATTTCAAAAGTAGCAATTGAAGAGACCGGCCTATTGCGAAAGAACCGTACTTTCCTTTTTGTTTAAAAAAAAAGGGGGGGGGAGAAGGAAGAGAGATCTCTTGAAATCTGGATCCTTTCCCTTTTCCTGGATCTGCCAAATTCAGCCAGTTGGATGGGGGGAAAAATATGCCTGCCTCTTCTCTGCTTTTTGCAAGGTTTTATAACAATGGAACAATAACACTGGATATCTAAGGCTCCTCCTGCTCACTCCTCTGTTTCCAAATTAAAAATCTTCACACTTGGTTTTGATCCATCTGCGTGGAGAGTAACAAAGCTAGTCACAAAACAATTTTCTGTTGAAAGGAACACCCAGAATAGTTTACCAAATAAGGAAGGGGGGGGGCAGAAACTCGCCAGTAAACTACTTAAAATCAGCAACAACAGATTTAAAACATGAAATGAAATTTCAGTTCAAAGGCTAACCAAAGAAGAGCATAATGTTATTATTCTAGGGCAGGGGTGTCAAACTCAAGGCCCGCGGAAGAAGTGGGTTTCAGCAGGTTCTGACCAGTTTCCGAGAACCGGTAGTGGAAATTTTGAGTAGTTCAGAGAATCGGTAAATACCACCTGTGACTGGCCCCACCCAGTGGTGAAATCAATTTTTTTTACCACCGGTTCTGTGGGCGTGGCTTGGTAGGTGTGGCAGGGGAAGGATACTGCAAAATCCCCATTCCCACCCTATTCTGCAGCCAGCTAGAGGTGGTATTTGCTGGTTCTCCGAACTACTCAAAATTTCCGCTACCGGTTCTCCGAACTACTCAAAATTTCCGCTACCAGTTCTCCAGAAGCCGTTAGAACCTGCTGGATTTCACCCCTGGTCCGCCCACATCTATTCTTTGCCTGAGTCCCAGCTGATTGGGAGGAAATGGGGATTTTGCAGTATCCTTCCCCTGGAGTGGGGTGGGAATGAAGATTTTACAGTATCCTTCCCCTGCCACGCCCACCAAGCCACGCCCACCAAGCCATGCCCACAGAAACAGTAATAAAAAAATTGAATCCCATCACTGGCCTGCGGGCTGGATGCCGCACACGGGGTGCTTAGATATGCCCCGCGGGGCCACCCCTGGAAACAGCGAAGGAGCCGCCCGCGGTATCTCTGCCAGCGAAAATTGTTTTTTTTCCCCCACTGGCAGAGGGTAGCCGTCACAGCCAAAACTGGAGCTTGCGGGGGCCACGCGCAGCCCTCACAAATTCCATTTTTGCTGGCAGAGGGTTGCAGGAAGCCATCGCAGCTGAAAATGGAGCTCAGGAGCACCCGTTTTTTCCCAAATGCCATCACTCTGTTAAACAAATAATTCCCTCAGCACTGTCAAACTATGTACTAAATTTGCATTACTATTAATCTTCTCATCATTCCTATCACCCATCTCCTCCCACTTATGTCCGTATGAGTGTAACCTTGCTGCTGGTAGCCTTACAATTTATATTGATTGTTTCCTAGTATGATTTGACTGCTTATTTGTTCCCTATGACTGTCATTAAGTGTTGTACCTTATGATTCTTGACAAATGTATCTTTTATGTACACCGAGAGCGTATCCACCAAGACAAATTCCTTGTGTGTCCAATCACACCTGGCCAATAAAGAATTCTATTCTATTCTATTCAAACATAAATTTTCCTTACTGTTCTATACACTTAGTCCTCGTCTTACAACAGTTCATTTAGTGACCATTCGAACTTACAGCAACACTGAAAAAAGAGATTTATGAAACGTCTTCAAGGAAAAACCAAAAAAAAGTCCAAGTTGCCTTTGGAAAAAAGCACCTTTGGGACAACCATGACCTGGATGACTGAGAATCTCCGTAGACAATGTTGTAGACAGGTGGGAACATGTCCAGCCATTACAGTTAATGGTCTATCACTAACGGATTATTGCAGAGTGGTGTTTTTCATAAGTACAAGGCAATCATAATAGGAAAGGAGGAAGATCTGCAATAAAGATTTTGCTCTGGTACACATAAAATTTACAAGAAAAAAAGAATGAACAACTTGGGTTAATGTCAGTGGCGTAGAAGCCCAAGATTCCTAAATTACACGGGCCATTGAAATGCTTGGGTGGCCATCAAACTGCGCATTTCCCACTGACAGATGGGGAACGGTTATTTAAAAAATAACGTAGCTATTCATGAATGGTTAGTTGAGCGTTTCCCATGAATGCTGTTTTAAAAGAGAAAATTCAAGCGTGTCGTTTCTAGAGATATAGTAGGTCAGTGATGGCGAACCTTTTCGGCACTGAGTGCCCAAACCGGAACGTGTTTGCATGCCAGTGGTAGGTTGCTCCTGGTTCGGACCGGTTCTCTAGAACCTGTAGTAAAAGCAGAGGGAGGCTCTGCCCACCGACCCTGACATCATCAGAATGCTTCTGCGCATGCGTGTCCCCATTGCGAACTGGTAATAAAGGTAAGTAGAACCCACCCGTGGTGCATGTGTGTGCATGTACACACGCCGGAGCGCCGGAAACCCAAAGACCAGCTGGTCGGCACACATGTGCATGCACGCCAGCCAGCTGGTCTTCGTGTGTGCCGGAGCACTGGAAACCTGAAGACCAGCTGGCTGGCACGTGCATGCCTGTTTTTTGGGCATTTTTGGCTATTTTTTGGGCATTTTCTTCCGCTCCGGTGCCTGCAAAGACCAGCTGGTGACGGCGCACATCCCGACAGAGAGGGCTCTGCATGCCGTCTCTGGCACGCATGCCATAGGTTTGCCATCACAGTACTAGGTTGTTTGATGACTGATAGCTGGTTTTCTTTCATATTCTCTCTCCCTCTCTCTCTCTCCCTTTCTCTCTTTCTCCCTCTCCCTCTCTCTCATAAATTTTGAACTAATGGGTTCCTTACAGATTTCTAGCCAAGCCCACTTTGGTGCCCCTCCAGATGTGCTGGACTACAAGTTCTGTTATACAAAAGGTCATCTTGGCTGGAGATGAAGGGAGTTACAATCCTGCATACTTGAAGAATGCCGAGTGGAAGGTGGTTTGTTTTAACATTATGTCAATATTACCTTTGAACTGCTTAGCACTTCAGAAAAGCAAGGAAGAGGACTGTGAGGGCTGATGCTGCCACTGCAGGAAGCAAAAAGTCTGATCAGATAGGACCACTATCAAAACATAGTAGAGATGTTTACCACATCCCAAATTGACAGCAAGTGACAAGGAGTACATGAAAGACGTGTAAAATTTAATGGGGTGAGGGGGAGATGGGAAGGAAGAGGAGGAAAGGAAGAGGAGGAGGAGGAAAGAAGGAGGGGGGGAGGAGGAGGGGAAGAAGAGGGGGGAGTAGGAGACATATCCCAAAACATTCATACATACATACATACTTTGTGTGTGTGTATAGGTAGGTAGGTAGGTAGCAGTGGTGGGTTGCCCTCAGTTCGGACCGGTTCGCAAGAACCGGCAATAAAACTGACAGGAGGCCCCACCCTCTGCCCCAGAGATCATCAACAGAACCAAGACGCACAAGCAGAAGCGAGGCCCGTGCACAAGCGAAGCGTGCGTGCGATCCCATTGCAAACCGGTAGTAAAGGTAAGTAGAACCCACCCCAGGTAGGTAGATAGGTAGATAGATACGATAGATGAGAGAGATGTACGAATGTTTGTGTGTATATATACACACACAAATACATACTCTATACATATGTATAAACTGTGTGTGTGTGTATGTATGTATGTTTATATATACACACACATACATACATATACATATGTGTGTATATATGTGTAATGTGTGTGTGTGTGTGTGTGTGTGTGTTTCTTTCTTTTTCATAGGTTTTATGTGTAATTCTCTTTAGCCAGGCTCTACCTAAATCTTGGTTTATGTAGGTAGAACCTGGCTAAAGAGAAATACACACACACACACACATAATTAATATATATAATATAATTAAGATAATATATTATATATATTAGTTAAAAGGAAGTTAAGAGACCGTGAGAACACTGAAAAAAAAATGCAACAGGATACATGTGTGCAGCCTAATCCGTATCTCAACCAATACTGGGCAGAAGGAATAATCTTGAGGATCGGGAGGAAGAGCCGCAGCCAAGACAACAATCAGGTTATAGAAATCTGAATCCAGAGCAGAAATGTAGTTTGAGAAAGCATCTCAGACGTGACCCTTCCTGGTTCTCACGAAGATAAAGGCAGGGAGGCGGAAACTGTTTTCAGTCTTCAAGAATTTGCTACTGTAACCTTGTACTAAAAGTAGCTTGTGTGTGTCTTTAGTTTTCACGTTTGGTCTACCTTGGAGGGCTGACATACCCAGAGCGTCTTCCATTGGTAAGCAGTGACGCCACACAACAGGGGAAAGAAAATATCAAATTGATAAAGAGGATACAACATGGATGGGCATCACAAAGAGCCTCTAATTCCGGTCAGAAGGCTAAAACCAAGCCAGCTTTTTTGCACTGCCATCTACACTTGCAAGCTGACACACACTAAGGGAGAACGGAACAACTGAAATGGAAATACAGCCATGATGGTAAATACAGCACCACATGACTAGATTGTTGTATTCCTGGGAAACTTTACGAGAAAAGTTTCAAGGAGCTCACAGAGTCCTAAGTAATTATTAACCAGGCGGTATCTTTATTACTCAGAAATAAACACAGTTTGAAATGTCCGTGTGAGTGCTTCTGTAATCAGTATCAAATGTTCCCATTCCTGCTTTCCATTTCCATCTACCTTCCATGTTTGTTTCGCCAAATTTGGCAGCAATTTGTAACTCTCCCGCTGCCTGAGCATATGTTATCTGGCAGAAAAAGAGTCAGTCTGATTCTCCAAAACTAGAAGCCTATATGGCAGCCGAGAACGAAAGACTCTGAATCTAGAGAGGCAAGTTGAAGGCCACAAAAATATCAGCAGCTGCTGTAGACCAGTTACCAGGACATTGGCTACAAGGGGCTTCTGGCTGATCAATACCAACAATTTGTGAGTGTATAAGATGTATTCATGAACTGGAATAGACATGGTAACAGGTCAGCCAATGGGGACTGTTTGGTGACCCAGACGGCTCGGAGCCTGGGCGTGGCTTAGGTTCACTGTCTTCTCAAGTTTTAGTGGGTGTGTGTATTTAAAAAGTTAAAATCTCGGGTGTTTTCCCGCGTCATTAAAAGTCTGTTGGTTAAAATGCTTAAAATCCTGGCTAAAATCCCATCTTAAAATCCTCCAAAATCCCAACAAAACACTTTGTAAGGTGTTTTGAAACTCTGGCTAAAATCCTAACCAACACTTTAAAAGTTTTCTTTTTGGCAACGTTTCGACAAGCTCTCTAACTTGTCATCATCGGGCCCCTACCTTCAGTTTAGAAGCTTTGGGTATGCTGCGAGGTCTGAGCTGTCGCTTTTCTATGTTCGCTGCTGCTGACGTATGCTGATTACCCTGCAACTCTGTGTCCTGATTGGAGGGCAACAGTTTTTTCTCCTGCTTCATTGTCCTAGCTGCAGCCTGACTGTGTGTTAAAGGCCCAGCTTTCTCTGGTTCCCTACTGCTAACTGTCAAGTGTACTCATATATATAAGTATCTTTGTATTGTATCTTGCTTCTGTGAATATTACTTCTGTGCTTCTGTGATTATTGATTCTGTACTTCCAGATTCTGAGTTCTGGTTCTGGCTTTTGTTGTATGGCTCTGTGTTTCCCCGAAAATAAGACCTCCCCAGATAATAAGCCCAATCAGGCTTTTTTGCGCATGTGCTAAAATAAGCTCCCCCCCCCGGCGAAAATAAACTCTCCTCGAAAACAAGCCCTCCTTGAAAATATTTAAACGCATGTGCAGCCATCCCCGCCATTTCCTCTGGTTAGGGTTAGGGAGACAGAGCTGGAATCAGATAAGACGGAAGAGGAGCCCCATCTTGCTCCACGCGCCCCAAAATAATAAGATCTCCCCCAAAATAAGGCCAAGCGCTTATTTCGGGGTTCAAAAAAATGTAAGACAGGGTCTGGGTTTTGGGGAAACATAGTATTGTATATAAATAAGTTTCTTATATAAATGAATCCTTCTGAGTTATTTTCTTGTGTGCTGGTTGGATTGCTGCAAACTCTTAACCCAATTATTAGACAAGGAGTGAAAATTTAACCCTCCTTAGTACAGTACAAGGATTTACAATTGCTAAAAGCAGAGAGGCACTCCTTGACTTAGGACCACAATTGAGCTCAGAATTTATCTTGCTAAGTGAGAAATGGGTCAAAATGAGTTTTGTCCCATTTTACGATTTTTCTTGCCACATTTCTTAAGTGAATCACTGCAGTTGTTAAATTCACAGCTAAAGTGAATCGGGCTTCCCCTTTGACTTTGCTTGTCAGGAGGTTGCACAAGGGAGTCACATCGATCCCGGGATGCTGTTAACCGTCATAAATAGGAGCTAGTTGCCAAGCATCCAAAGTTTGATCACATGACCATGGGGATGCTGCAACAGTCGTTAAGTGTGAAAAATGGCCATAAGTCACTTTTTTTCAAGCGCCATTGTAACTTGAGCGGTCGCTAAATAAACTGTTGTAAGTCGAGGACTCCCTGTACATCCAAAGGGTAGTCAATCATATGTTTGGAGGCAGAAAAGGAGATGAAGCTTAAGACTGCTTTTAATATGATCAATTTTTCATGAACCCATAATCCATTATGGGCTCCTCGTAGGCATTTTCCATCCGTTCAAAGCTACAAGTCTGACATTTATCAGGTGGAAGGTTTTTCTGAACCATAGATGTAATTTCAGAGAAGCTGCCCTCGTTGCATTGTTGTTTATCATCACTTGCACTGGAACTCTCCCAAGACAAAATGTGCCAAGCATGGAGATAAGCTCCTTATCTCAAAGGGGAAGCGATGAGGCTCCACAGGCAAAAACATGCATTGCACACAGCAAATTCCAGGTTCAGTCTCTAGCCATCTCCAGGTAGGACTAAGAAAAATTCCTATCTGAAACTGGAGCGATGAGGGAAATCAATGGGTTGACTTGATGTAAAACAGCTTTCTATACTCTATTGGTGATCATCTCTACAGTTTTGAAAGCCACTTCTTCTCAACTTGGCCCTGGGATTCCCTTGCATTATAGCCATACTCTTCCTGGATTACTAACTCGATGTAGCAACATTCCCTTATCTCTCTGTCCACTAATTTTGCTGTTGGTGCAGGTTTCTTCCTAATATAATCATATCTGGGTGAAGAGAGGTCTAATTTGGGGGCTTTTGAATAGCTCCTGTACCCACCCGCAGAAGACAGCTTTTCAGAAAAGAAAGCATACTCAAGCTTGATTGGAAGAATTTGTTCAACTCGTCACTGGATGCTGCATGCATGAGGTGTCACTTCCCTCTAGAAATGCCCTCTTCACTTTACTGCAAATCTCCCTCACACCTTTCTCATTTTCCCTATCAAAATTTCACTACTCTTCAATTGTCAATCTCAATAATAGACGGGCAAACAGTCGATACAAACTCAAGGTAAACCGCTCCAAACTCGGCTGCAGAAAATACGACTTCAGCAACAGAGTGGTCAACGCCTGGAATGCTCTACTCGACTCCGTTGTTACATCTTCAAACCCCCACAGTTCAACCTTAAATTGTCTACTGTGGACCTCACCCCATTCCTAAGAGGTCCGTAAAGGGAGGGTGTGCATAAGCACATCAGTGTGCCTACCATCTCTGTCCTACTGTCCCCATTTATTTGTATTCATTTCCTTCGTTCATGTCCATGTTCATATTTATACCTATCTTGTACATGTTTGATAAACTAACAAACAAATAAACAAACAAACAAATAAATAAAAAATTGTCTAGAAAAATGACCTCTCTTGCTCAAATGCACAAGAGGCTATTCCTTGAAACCTACTCTACAACTTTTTCCTTCGGGCACGTCTGCTCATTCAAAAGATCTCTCCAAGTTGGTGAATCCCCCTATACTCTTCTTATCTCTGCACTTACAGTTGTGAGAATACTGAAGGAGGCCTGGGATGACCACTGGTGCTCATACTTCAAGAACTTCACCAGAGATTCAGGAATGTCTGCCAGGAAGTAAACCCCGGCTGAGAATGACAGAGAGAGGAGGAGGGAGGAACGTTTTGACAGACAGAACTTTTGATGTAGCAAGCTTGACCTTGGAGAGTTCACAGACTTTTCAGTCACTTAAATCATGCTTACCTGGGATTGCTTCTCGCTGTGGGAATTTTAATTCTCCCTCTCCCTCTCCCTCTCCCTCTCCCTCCCTCCCTCCCTCTCTCTCTCTCTCCAGAGTCATGTTTGGTCAGAAGGCCCATTCCATCAGCAACCTACCTTCCAACATCAAAAAGGGAAGGAAGGCACAGCCTCCTCATAATCTGGCTTCTAGTTGACATAACTTCAATGAGAAGGCCATAAAAATGGGCCTACCCCAAGATAAGATAAGGCTCCCATGTAGACAATTATGTTTGAAAACATATTGTTCTATCCGCTTAAGCCAGGGCACTAAATAAATGAAGTGTCTCTTGATATCCTGCTATCGGGTGTTGATTTTCACCATCACATAAACATTCCCGAGAAGCGTTGCGTAAGCACACAGACTCTCCTTCATTTGCACTTGAAAGGCAACCAGCTCCCCATAGCTAGTTGCACTAAAAAAGAAAGGTCAAAAACTCAAAAGGATGTGGTCTATCTTTTTTTTTTTTAATGCAGTGGTCGAAAGGGAGCCCACGACTGGTTAACCAAAGAATGAATTAATGGAAGGTCACAGATCAGGGCCAAGGATCCAATTTATGTATCAACAAGAATTGCAGCCTTTTTATTAGATAAAAATCTGCTTAAATTATAGTTCCTGTTTCCAACTTACCATATTACTGTGGGAACAATATAAAGGGGACATGACACTATCTAACCAAGCCTACAGAAATAAATTTTATTTTAAATATTCTCCCACAATGTTAGATTGGGTTCTCTTTTTGAAGGGTTTTGCCACTGTGGCAGAGGAGGGACCTCCTCGCAGATAAAGGAAACAGGATGTCCCACATTCTCTGTGGGAGCACCGACTCTCTGGAATGGGCTGCCCATCGGCCTCAGGACAGCCCCTGACCTCCTCTCCTTCCACCACGAATTGAAGACGTGGCTTTTTCACCAAATGGGCTGAATCCGTAGGGGTGATTTTAAACAATTTTAATTAATTTTAATTAATTTTAATTTGATTTTAATGTTTATGTAATTTTTTGTTCGTTCTTGTAAGTTGCCCTGAGTTCTTTGGGAGAAGGGCGGCATATAAATTACATAAATAAAATAAATAAAATAAAATAAAATAAATAAATAGCAGTAGAGATGCTCGGAGTGACTCCATCACTGACTATTGGGGGCGAGTCTTTGGCCCCCGCGGAGAGGGCTCGCAATCTGGGAGTCCTCCTGGATACGCAGCTGTCCTTGGAGGAACATCTGATGGCTGTAGCCAGGGGGACTTTTTGTCAGGTTCATCTGATCCGCCAGTTGCAGCCCTTTCTTGATCGGGATTCCCTGTGCACAATCACTCACACCCTCGTCACCTCTCGCCTGGACTACTGTAACACTCTCTACATGGGGCTCCCTTTGAGGGGCACCCGGAGGCTCCAACTGGTCCAGAATGCGGCCGCGTGGGTAATTACGGGAGCTGCATGGCACTCCCACACAACACCTCTCCTGCATGAGCTGCACTGGCTCCCAGTGGTCTTCCGGGTGCACTTCAAGGTGTTGGTTATCACCTTTAAAGCGCTCCATGGCATAGGGCCTAGCTATCTTTGAGACCGCCTGCTGCTACCGATGACCTCCCATCGACCCGTGCACTCCCACAGGGAGGGCCTCCTCGGCCAAACAATGTAAGCTGGTGACCCCCAGGGGGAGGGCCTTCTCTATGGGGGCACCTACCCTCTGGAATCAGCTGCCCCCAGAGATAAGGAGAATCCAAGATCTCGGTGCCTTCCGCCGTGCCCTTAAAACCTTCTTTTTCCAGCAAGCCGGGCTGGCTTAACAATTTTTTAAATGTTTTTTAATCGGTTTGTCATTCTTTTAATTGGGGCCAAACAGATATATATTCTTTTAATTGTATTTTAATGTTTGTAGTTGATGTTTTTATTTTGGCTGTACACCGCCCTGAGTCCCTTGGGAGAAGGGCGGTATATAAATTTGATATAAAATAAAATAAAATAAATAAAATAAAATAAAATAAATAATCTGCAGAGATTTCTCCTGCATTCCTTATTGTCCCGAAAAGTTGCAGCTGACAGTTCAAAGGAAGAACATTTTGATACAACAGCACTTCGCATTGTGTAGATCAGAGGTGGGTTTCAGCAGGTTCTGGAGAACCGGTAGCGGAAAATTTGAGTAGTTCGGAGAACCGATAGTAAAAAATTCTGACTGGCCCCACCCATCTATTCTCTGCCTCCCAAGTCCCAGCTGATTGGGAGGAAATGGGGATTTTGCTGTGTCCTTCCCCTGGAGTGGGGTGGGAATGGAGATTTTACAGTATCCTGCCCCTGGAGTGGGGTGGGAATGGAGATTTTACAGTATCTTTCCCCTGCCATGCCCACCAAGCCATGCCACACCTACTAAACCACAATCACAGAACCGGTAGTAAAAAAAATTGAAACCCACCACTGGTGTAGTTACTTTTTTTTCCGGTGCTGTTGTAACTTCAAACAGTCACTAAGCGAACTGTTGTAAGTTGAGAACTCCCTGTAGTCGTACCCAAGGACACTCCGCGGTGCCACTGTTTTCCCTTTGAAGGCAAGATGACACACGCAAGGCTGAGCCTCAGAGATCTTGGCTGATGTCGTAGCTCGAACGTACTCCTGTGGATCAATCCCACCAACATAGTTTTCATTAGACATGGGTCTCAATGCGAGAGGAATTAAAACTGGGTTGGGCAAAACCATGCAGCTAAGCCTGGGCGTGGACCACCACAGAGATTCCCAAATATTAATTTTGAACATGATGGGTGGGCAAAAGCATCAAAGATGTGACTGGAGGGTTATTGGGAAGCACTATTACTTTTATGTGGATTTAATTATAAATATTTTTTAAAAAATTCAAATAGTCCGACCTACTTTGGGAGGGGGGGAGGTGTTAAGTGGCAGCATCCAGCACAGCCCTCCAATGAAGTTTGGGGAAGGTTGCAGGCTCCCAGAGGAGAGAAAAGGGCCACACGCACCCCAATCCATCCTTCCTCACTCCCCCCCTTTTTTAATCAAGTTTTATTGGGTTCCCCCCCC
>WNWU01000037.1:5223854-5236325 GCA_012654045.1 Ptyas mucosa
TCAGATCTCGGATGTCTTCTGCTTGTGTTCCCTTTATTTTTTTGAGCCGTGTATTTTATTTAGTTACAATTTCTGCCAAAGTGTTCTTTTTCCATATTGTCAATCAAATCTTAATTATTTCTATTCTTATTTCTATCAACAGTATCTTCTTTCGCCCTCCACATCCTTCCTCACTTCCATCCCTTCATCTCCCAATCTCGTGTGCACTGAACCAGTCATTCTAAAGGGAAGGTCTGCCATCTTTACTTGAGTTGAATCCACCTCGAGTAGAGTTGTAGTCGTATTCAAACAACCTGCAGTATTCTTTAAATTCAAATACTTCGGGACCCCGGTTTATCATTATGGACAACAAATGGGTGCAGCAGAAAGGAAAAGCAAAGTTGTAGGAGACAGGGTCAACTGAGGGAACCCTGTTCTCTACACACTTCAGGCCCTCACAACAGGACAGATTCTCCTTTTTTAAGCAAGTTTCAACAAAGCACAATTGTCCATGATTCTGAAATCAAGGAGACAGTTTGTTCAAAGCGTGGTTCAATCAAACAAAGATCAAATTATGTTTTCCCACTCTGATTTTTCCACAGAAGGGTCCTTACTATGGAACACCCTGCCGCAGTTGTCAAAGCAACTCTCTTCCTTAGGATACTTTTGAAAAGGTTAAACATTGCTCCAAACATGAAGGCATTGGCCTTTCAGTGTTATTGTTTTAGTTCTATGTTTTGCATTTCGTTGTGTTTTGAAGTTGGTTTTCTAAATGTTTTTACCACACCCTGGAAGCCACCTAAAGTTGTTAATAGGATTTGTAGCTTGGGAAGAGTCTAAATAAATAGCTATAAATAAAGGGCACCCTTGGGTGATAAATTTCTTCCAAACTAGGATGAAACTGTTAACATGCTGTGCCTTCTTATGCACAGAAGGAAGGAGCCTGAAGCTACTATGTGTACATAATGATAAACCGGGGTCCCGAAGTATTTGAATCAAAAGAGAGGGCTTCCCCAGCACAGGTAGGCTTAACATCCTTTTCCACAGCACAGGTAGGCTTTACATCCATGTATATAGCACTTTCTATATCAGGGGTGTCAAACTCAAGGCCTGCTTAGATCTGGCCCGTGGGGAAATAGCAAAGGACCGGCCTCTGCTAGTGAAAATGAGGTGCAGGGGGATCCCGCGAGGGCCACCCCATGCCCCGTTTTCAGCCTGGAGGGCCTCCTGCAGCACCCTACCTGGTGAAAGCTGGTGAAAACATTTTGGCAGGGTGCTGCAGGAGGCGTCCATCTTGTCTCCCCCCCACCACCCTACTGGCTCGCAGAGGACAACTACAATGCTGATCCGGCCCTCAAAGAAATCCAGTTTGACACCCCTGCTCCAGGGGTGGGTTCTACTTACCTTTACTACCGGTTTGCAACAGGGCCACGCGCATGCGCAGAAGCATTCTGATGATGTAGGGGTCGGTGGGCGGAGCCTCCCGCCGGTTTTACTACCGGTTCTATAGAACCTGTGCAAACCGGGGGCAACCCAGCACTGCCCTGCTCTATAGATTGTTGGACTGCGATCCCTATGATCTATAATGAAGAGAATTGCAAGGTGACACTGAAAACGCCTATCTGAAACACCAAGCACTGTTTCCGCCCAAAGACAGCAACAGCTTAAATCCAACCCCCGAGGAAAATTCTCCGCATCAGGCAAAGATACTGGGAAATAAATGAGTAAGAATGCAACATATGCCTGATAAGTATCTGAATTGCTCTGATAATCGGTGAAGAAATCACCACATAACATCCTTAATTTATTCTGAAAAGTAATAATAAAGCACTGCTGTTGGACAAGAAGATGAGAAAAAAAGAGAGGCAGAATCTCAAGACTGCTAGAATAAAATATTTCAGGCAATATTTTATTGATTGATTGATTGATTGATTGATTGATTTATATGACACCCTTCTCCGGAGACTCAGGGCGGCTTACAGTGCGTTAAGCAATAGCCTTCATACTTTTGTATATTTATACAAAGTCAGCTTATTGCCCCCACAATCTGGGTCCTCATTTCACCTACCTTAGAAAGGATGGAAGGCTGAGTCAACCTTGAGCCTGGTGGGATTTGAACTTGCAGTAATTGCAAGCAGCTGATCTTAATAACAGTGAATTAGTCCACTGAGCCACAAGAGCTCCTGAACAACGATCAAAATACCATTTTAAAATGGCTTTTTTTCAGGTATCCTTCCTTTAAAAGACATCTATGAACCACTAAGGGTCATCAACGTGTCCACAGAATGAAAAACAACTCTATCCAAAACAGTGGAGGCCGATCTGGAATTAAGGAAAGTGTAAATTGAAAAGTCTATGGAGATTCTCAGTCATCCAGTTGTCCCAAAGGTCCTTTTTTTCCCCAAGAGGCAACTGGACTTTCTGGTTTTTCTTGGAAGATGTTTTGCTTCTCATCCAAGAAGCTTCTTCAGCTCTGATTGCATGGTGGGGGATCCTTCCATTCCCCAGAAAGTCCAGTTTCCTCTTGGGGGGGGGGAAGCATCTTTTTAAATTTAAAAAGAAACATTCCCATGTTGATACTTTGGTTTTCATGGACCAAAGTATGGTCCATGGATCCAACATGACTTTGGTAGAAGACTTAATACCCCCCTGAAAGAAGCACTTTGCCTTATTTTCGGGGAGGTCTTATTATTTTGGGGCACGTGGATGGGGCTCCTCTTGCCGTCTTACCTGATTTTTTTTTTAATTTGATTTATATGCCGCCCTTCTCCGGAGACTCAGGACGGCTTACAGCGCGTTAAGCAATAGCCTTCCTACTTTTGTATATTTATACAAAGTCAGCTTATTGCCCCCACAATCTGGGTCCTCATTTTACCTACCTTAGAAAGGATGGAAAGCTGAGTCAATCTCGAACCTGGTGAGATTTGAACTTGCAGTAATTGCAGGCAGCTGAATGTTAATGAATGTTAATAACTGCTTTAGTCTGCTGCGCCACCAGGCTCCTGATTTCCAGCTCTGTCTCCCTAAATCTAACCAGAGGAAATAGTGGGGACCAGCTGCACATGCATTTAAATATTTTCAGGGGAGGGCTTATTTTTGGGGAGGACTTATTTTTGGGGAGGACTTATTTTGCGGGGAGGGCTTATTTTCGCGAAAACACGGTAAGTACTAGGCTCTAAGCCAGTATTCTGGCCCTTTAAGGTTTTGTGTGAAAGAGGTGGAGTCTGAAAAACTACCAAGACACAAACAAGTTTCAATCCAATCACTTGGAGCTCTCCGTGGTGCTGCAATAGTAGCTTCCTTGCTGCTGGGTGGTGGGCTCTTTGGCTTCAGATAAAAGCCCTGTGCATTCCAATGTGTGAATGGGCAGCACCTGAGCTCCTGGTGACTTGGTCCTTTGAGATCTCTCCATAGCACAGCACAGCAACAGGTGGCTATGAAACCTGAACAAGAGGCAGCTGGGGTTTTATTTTTATTTATTTTATTTTTTATTTTTTATTTGATTTATATGCCGCCCTTCTCCGGAGACTCAGGGCGGCTTACAGTGCGTTAAGCAATAGCCTTCATACTTTTGTATATTTATACAAAGTCAGCTTATTGCCCCCACAATCTGGGTCCTCATTTTACCCACCTTAGAAAGGATGGAAGGCTGAGTCAACCTTGAGCCTGGTGGGATTCGAACTTGCAGTAATTGCAAGCAGCAGATGTTAATAGATGTTAATAACAGGGTGCTTTAAACCACTGTACTACAGGCTCTGTTAGGGTTGTTGTCGTGGGAGTGTTGGTATGAGAGAAGAGGGAGAAGGAAAGGGAAAGGGAAAGGGAAAGGGAAAGGGAAAGGGAAGGTGGTTTGTGTTTGCTTATGGAAATAAAACCTGAAGCAGCCTAAGGCTAATGGTAAGGGATTCTCTACTCCAGCAGTAGGACTCACAAGGAGTATAACGGAACAGTATTAGGCGCTATAGTATACCTTGGGAAGAGTGTAGTAACGGGCAGTGTTAACCTACAGGTACTCCTCAACTTATGACCGGTCACTTAGCAACCATTTGATGTTACAAAGGACCCCTCCCCAAAGATACACATAACCCGGTCCAATGGCTACTCCCACTCCCCATAGTCACACGACCGCATTTACAATGTTTTTGCCAAAAATGACATTCGTTTCCGGGTTTTGGCAAAGTGGCCCATGGCGAACAACGGGTTCGCTTAACAAGTTTTGCAAAAAAAAAAAAAAACGTCTTAATGGTCAGTCATATGGGTGGCCTGTTTTATGACCATCTTGACTTACAGATGTAAAGGGCTGATTCCATTACGGTTGTAAGTCAAGGGCCGCTTGTATCTCCTATTCCTTTTTCCCCTCCCCCTCCCCCTCCCCCACCCCCAAAGCCAAACCATACACTCTCTTATTTTCTGCCCCTTGCCCCAAATCACATCTTTGATAGTCATCTCTCCAACCAGGCAGCAGCCCTTTCCTAAATGTGCACGGTAAGCAAAAAAAAATCCGTACAACGGAGAACTTTAGGAACCATGAAAGAATTCCAGAAAGAACGGTAAATTTTCTCACACACACACAACTTCCAAGATTCTTTTTAAAGAAATCGAACATACGGTACCCACCCATAAGTGGGTACTTATGGCTTAAGCAGTATTTTATATTTAAATTTTAAATTTTATGGGGATTGGTATTTTTAATTTGAGCCAAAATTTATTATTCTATTTTTAATTGTTCTTATTGTTTATATTATGTGTTTTTTAATTCCGGCTGTACACCGCCCTGAGTCCTCAGGGAGAAGGGCGGTCTATAAATTTAATATAAATATAAATAAATAAATTTAAAAAGTGGGTTGTTTTGAAATATGGAAAAATTGCTGTGCTGGGAGGAGAACCGTGTGTGTGTGTGTGTGTGTGTGTGTTTATCAATAAAGTTTTTATTTTTATTTTTCATAAACACATTTACATGTACAGTCATTTCCATCATTTTTCATTCATCTTTTCTTTTAACTTTCATTTTTCATTTTTATTTTTTGGGGGCTGCTCTTTTACCCTTTACCTTTACTCCAACCTTTCTTCTTCACCTCCCCTTCTCTTCCTTCCTGTGTCTCCGCCTCCTTCCTTCATTCTTCCTCTCCTTCTCTTTCCTACTTCCCCTTCTCTTCCCCCACTCCTCTCTTCTTTCCCCCTTCTAACCTTCTCCTCTGCTCCTCTTTCCCTTCCCTTTTCTTCCTCTCCTTTTCCCTTTCTTCTTTCTCCTCTCCTCCCAACTCTTCTCCCTTCCTCTCTCTCTACTGCTTCCCCTCTCTCCTGTTGTTTCCCTTTTCAGTCCAATCTAAAGTGGTATTCGAGCAGCCCCGATTTCCTAATTATCTTTATTCTCATTTCAATTTCTTATTCAATTATTATTTATTTTTATTTCATCATTTGAGTACATTTTTATAATAGCTCACTTTTTTCCCTTTTAACCCCCCCCTCCCCTTTTATGGTACCCACCCATAAAAAAGTTGGTTGTTTTGAAATATGGAAAAATTGCTGTGCTGGGAGGAGAACCCTCTCCCTCTCCCTCCCTCCCTCTCCCTCTCTCTCTCTCTCTCTCTGTGTGTTGATGCATCTCTGCAACGAATCATGTAAAATAAATATAAAGTTTTTTTATATTTATATTTTTTTATATTTTAAAAAAGAAAGTACCGTAAGTGGGAGTGGGACAATAGCATCTGCACTTTTAAACCCACTTGCCTGCTATACTGGCATGGTTACTGTTTTAGTAACGAGTAAGAAGGGCATGGAAATTTCCAAGAACGTGATGTTTGCTTTGCCCATTAGAAGAAATGTCTGGGAACATTTGCTTGGTGCCATATGGTATTCAGATGCACCACTGACACAGAACAGAAAAGGCCTCTGGGAGCTCCAAAGGAACACGTGCCTTTGCAGCTATTTTGATTCATGTCCACTCATTCATCATTCTTGCGCAATCCCAAAGGTGGAACATGAATTGCCCACTCGCCTCCCCAAGCCATCACTTCAGGGGGAGGCAAAGAAGGGAGAATGGCAAGCCAGCAACTGGACCAGCTAAATCTCTCCTAAACATCTCTCTCTCTCTCTCTCTCCCCCTCACTCCACCTTTCTTTCCTTCCTTCCTCTGCATGCTGATTACCAAATTCTGCCTCCTCTGCTTTGATGCAAATTCCCACTGGAGGAAAACTATTTCCAAGTAAAGCAATAATTTAAAAAAAGAAAACAGAAAGTGGAGGGGAGGGGAGAAGAAATACTATCAGGGCAATGCCAGGGGGAACAAAGCAAGGTTCGGCAAACGGCGATGCTTAAGAATTCCGGTTGCTACTACAACCCCTCGGCCACACTGAACATAATCCTGGACTCCCACCACAGCGCCACCCATCTGCCCAATACGGAAACAACAGAAGCCGCAGTAATTATTCTGCAATCCAATAATGCAGAAGTGCCAGAATTTCCCTGCGGATCGTAGCTGTAATCGTTCTTAAAAAGTTTAATGGCTTTGACCTCCCTGGCTGGGTGTAGCTTCACCACTGGAATTTTAAAAACCGGCTGAAAAGCAGGTCCTCTGGAACAGCGGTCCCCAACCTTTACGGCTTGGTGGCAGTGGCGGAATTCAAATTTTCTACTACGGTTCTGTGGGCGTGGTGTGGCTTGGTGGGCGTGGCAGGGGAAGGATACTGCAAAATCTCCATTTCCACCTCACTCCAGGGGAAGGATACTGCAAAATCCCCATTCCCTCACCACTCCTGAGGGAAGGATATTGCAAAATCTCCGTTCCCACCCCATTCTGGGGCCAGCCAGAGGTGGTATTTGCCGGTTCTCTGAACTACTCAAAATTTCCGCTACCAGTTCTCCAGGACCTGTCAGAACCTGCTGAATTTCACCCCTGCTTGGCGGCCTAGCTGAGGGGGGGGGGAAGGGGAGCCGGGTTGCACAAGCAGCGGGCTGGCGCACACGTGCAGTTCTACTCATGCAAGTGGAGCTGTGTGTCCATGTGTGTGCCGGCCTGCTGCTCACACGGCCCGATTTCGAATAGGCCACGTCCCGTTATTGGGCAGTGGCCTGAGAGTTGGGGACCCCTGCTCTATAAATAACAACATCTTGGCCTGATCCTTTCCTCTCTTTTTCAAGGAGTCGATTTTACTTGCAGTCTTGAACTACCTCAGTCAATTTCACTGCTTTTATGCATGTATGCCTTTGACCATTTTGAAGTGCTATGTTCCTTTGCTTTCCTGTTTTCTGGATATTTTCTGAGAGTAAATCAAGGAGAGGCAGACTGCTCCCAACTTTATTTTCAGGAAACGAGAGCTCTTTTTTCCCCCTATGTTTTGCATGAATTAGCAGAACAAGAAATACGTAACTAGGTCATGCTTTGAATACCCTGGTTGCACAGATAAAAAGTTTTTTTTCTTTTATCTACATCTGAAAATCCAGACTCTACTCCACCATCTCCTCACCAGCACTGAAGCTGGAGTAACCTAGCAAATGGTATTCCTTCCTATTAATTTCTCCACTTAAGAGATAAATTAATATATGAGAACACAACAACAATGCGGTTTTGAAAAAAGACAACGGACAAAACTCCCCATCTAGAATCTTTGATACTCTCTGAGCTAGTTATTTTCTTACAGACATTTCATTAGCCAACTAGGGAACGTCATCAAGAAGCAAAGAGGTACGGTAGCTCAAATGGGTTGTCAGCCTACCCAGCCACCAACTATTTACCGCAGAACACAGATAATGCCAATCAGTTGGAATTCTTTGCAACTGCAAAGAATTTTTAGCGGGAGCATTTAAAACCACACAAAAAATGTAGCACTGATGATGTTACCTAGCTGGGTAATGAAATGTCTGCAAGAAAACCACCAAGCTCAGAAAACACCAAGGACCCTCACCTCAACTCTGTGCTAAAAGTATTCTCTTCTATTAAAATTCCCATGGTTAAATCCATTGGCTGCTTTTAGTCAAGACAGATGAGTAATGTTTCCATGTCTGAAGATAATTTATATTTGATATTGGCGAAAGTAACACTTCCTACAAATCCATGTAGTTTCCCTGACGCGCGTGTGCACACACACACACATATGTATATATACATATATACCGTACATACATACACACACAAACATATATACATATACGTATATATGTAGGTCTTTGGTTATTCGGGTTTTCTCCCGCGTAAAATTGGAAGTGTCTTGGCAACGTTTCGACGAAGTCTCATTCGTTGAATGAGACTTCATCGAAACATTGCCAAGACACTTCCAATTTTACGCGGGAGAAAACCCGAATAACCAAAGACCTACATACAAACACCCGCGAAAACCTCAGAAAACATACATACATATATATAGAGAGAGGGGGGGGGAGGGAGAGAGGGGGGAGGGAGAGAGCGAGAAAGAGAGAGAGAAGATATAGATATAGATATATAGATTAATATAAAGACATAGATGATATAGATATACATATAGATATGCATATACATATATATATTTGCCAGGGAAGCTACATAGATTTGCAGATACTGTTACTTTCGCCAATATCAAATATAAATTATATATATAAATTTTCAGTATGCTTTTTCAATCTCCCAGTCTAGTCTATAACCCAGGGTTTTCCTTGTCATCTCCGAAAGCCAAGTCTGGTTCTGCTTACATGTTCGATATCAATCATTGGGAGAACAACAACAAACCATTTCTTCCTCCCTCCTCAAATGGAACTGTTTACTTACCCAGATATGAACGTGGTCCCACAAAGTCCTTTGTTAGATTACAAAGAAACGCATGTTTGACTTCATGTATTCAAAGACTGGGAGAAGCAAATAATCTTTCAGAGCAACCTTTACTGGTCCTAATGTAAAACAGTTGAAGAATTGATAGCTTGCCACTCTCCCTTCACACACTGTGTTTGACGTAATTGCAAAGAACAGTGAACACAGTTAAGTCCTTTTTTTTTAATGGAGGGTTTCAAATTAACACTTCCTGGTATACTGGAAAAGAGTGTTAAAGAAAGAGCTCCCTCTCTCTCTCTCTCTCCTCCAAATCTTTTCTGAGTAGTTATATGAACGGCGGGGCAGGTGGGCAGGCAGGAAAAAGGTAGGTGAGCTTTAACACATTCCGGAAATACAACAAAAAGAACCAAAATTATGGTGTGGGAAAATAATATGGGTTAGTTCATCCCACTCAGCCATCAACTTCGCACCACTAACAAAAAATGTAAGGGTTGTGAAGATCAGGGCAGCTCAAATGGGTCTAAAGATTTATTGCAAGGTTAAGGCTCTCTACAAGAATCTGAACTACTAACGGTCAAAGGAAACAGGTGGTAGAGAAGAGTCAGAGGAATTCAAGGTGGGGTGGGACTTAGATCTCTTGTGGGCATGAAGGGACTGGAGCAGTGGAGGGTTGCCCCCGGTTCAGTCCGGTTCTATAGAACCGGTAGTAAAACCGGCGGAAGACTCTGCCCGCCCACCACGTCATCATCATGGGTGATCTGTGCATATACAGAAGCACAGGCACGATCGAAACGAGCACGGTCACACGCTCCCATTGCAAACCGGTAGTAAAGGTAAGTAGAACCCACCCCAGGACTCGAGGCTGATGACATGTTTAATCCCTCCCTTGGCCTCAACCTGGTCATCTCCTACACATTTCAATAGATGGGATTTCTGGACGGTCTATTGGAATCTATTCAAATTAGAATATCAGCTTATTTTTGACAAGATACTTGCATCTGTGTCACACTTTTTAATTTATCAGTGAAGAAAGCAGCGTATTGATGAGCAGCAGGTGGAGGAAAATCTGCAAGTTTATTTATTTATTTATTTAGAAAATGTATATGGCCGCCTACTCGTTCACAGCAACTCTAGGCTGCTTGCAAACAATAAAAACACACATAGAAAATAATAACAACAACAACAACAACCCAGCCTCCCTCCTGGTGACAATGCCCAGTCAAATAAGCCATCTGATGGGCTCCATCCCACTCTGAGTCCCCACTGGCAAAACCAAGTCTCAAAGAGTGAAAAGCACTGACGATGTCACCTCGTTTGGGTAACAAAATATCTGCAAAAAAACCCAACCAGAGTCAGGGGGCACCAAGGACCCCTCATTTCAACCCTGAGTTACAAATGTACCCCTTTACTGATAATTTATTTATTTATTTATTTGTTCGATTTATATGCCGCCCTTTTCCGGAGACTCAGGGCGACTTACAATGCGTTAAGCGATAGCCTTCATACTTTTGTATATACCTGCTTAGTAGGGCTTTCGGGGGGCCCCCTAAGCGGTGTTCTTTTTTTATACAAAGTCAGCTTATTGCCCCCACAATCCGGGTCCTCATTTTACCTACCTCGGAAGGATGGAAGGCTGAGTCAACCTGGAGCCTGGTGAGATTTGAACTCGCAGTAATTGCAGGCAGCTGGCATCTAAGTGCTACTTAACAGCGCTTTAGTCCGCTGCTCCACCAAAGCTCTTCTATCTTCTAAATGTACCCCTTTATTGATAATAACGATGCTTGTCTAACCAGAACCAAAAACTAATAATTCTTCACCATTCAAAGAAAATCTAGGAGCTAAAATGCTTTTCCTTAGCTGGGTCTGGACTCTCTTCCCAAAACCCAAATAGCAAGAGGAAGTCATATGAAGAAGTGGGGGGCAGCAAAGCTTGATTTGACACCTAATTAACCATTCCAACTGTTCCCAGAAGAGTCTCTGCTGCCTTCCAAACCACATTCATTCACAAATGTTGGAACTGGATTATCCTAAACAGATGACAGCGTTAGAGGAAAAAATCTGCATCTTTTCTTTTCTTTGCCATGTGTTTTCATGAGCGATTCCAAACAATGCCGGGGAACTGTTTACATTTGATATCATTTCCCTATTCTGCGTATTAATTTTCCAAGTGTACCTGACCCCGTCTGATCTATCAACAGAGGCATCCATGCACTTGGTTTGCAGAACAGCAGCAGGGAGTCCCAGAAAACAGAAGAGGGAAAGGCTGAGTGAAGAACATGCCATAATCAGGTTGGCATCGTGTCGGAGGCCTTCTGCTCCTCGCAAAATGGCTTCCGTTTTTCTACTTGATCTTCAAGGTGCTTGATTATTGTTTCTCTCTGTGTGTTTTCGAGTTTCCTTTGCTGTTGAACAATCCTGCTGGTATGGTGGTTCTCCGAAAGATGCCTTTATATAGCTTTCCCTTATTCTGAAGCAATCCTAATTGCCTATGGGACCTTTACCTCAAATAGCTCCATGGGAGAAGTTCCTACAGGAGCTTGTCCTCAGGGATTTAGCTGACACCTGTTATAAACTATCAGACAGAGGGTTACACAGTGAGAGACATGAGAGAAAAGGCATGAGAAGAGGCCTCTAATCTTGTGGGAGAGGTTTTTGGAGTCTGTGATACTGCTGATGATGAAAATTGGGGGCAAAGTAGACCTTTGGGTTTATTTCGGGGTCTGGCTCCCACATTAACATCATTCTCCTGTTGTTTCTTAGACTTCTTCTGAATTTACAGATTAACAGAGCTGGAAGGGACCTTGTAGGTTATCTAGTCCAACCCCGCCCAAGCAGGAGACCCTACACAATTTCTGACAAATGGCAGTCCAATCTCTTCTTGAAAGTCTCCAGTGATGAAGCTCCCACAATTTCCAAAAGAAAGCTGTTCCATGGGTTGATTGTTCCCACTGTCAGAAAATTTCTCCTTATTTGTAGGTTGAATCTCTCCTCGATCAGTTTCCATCCATTATTCCTTGTCTGGCCTTCGAGTGCTTTGTAAAATAGCTTGACCCCTTCCTCTCTGTGGCAGCCCCTCAAATATTGGAAGATTGCTATCATGTCTCCCCTGATCCTTCTCTTCACTAGACTAGCCATGCCCAGTTCCTGCAACCGTTCATTGTATGTTTTAGTCTCCAGCCCCCAATCATCCTGGTTGCTCTTCTCTGCACTCTTTCTAGAGTCTCAACATCTTTTTTATAGTGTGGTGATCAAAACTGGATGCAGTATTCTAGGTGTGGTCTTACTAAGGCTTTATAGAGTGGTATTATTACCTCCCTTGATCTTGACTGTATCCCTCTGTTGATGTAAGTTAGGATTGCATTGGCTTTCTCGGCTGCTGCTGCTGCTGCACACTGCTGGCTCATATTTAATCACAGCTCTCCCTCTAAAATATCAACATTTAGAACAAGTATCATATTTGGTTACCCTCTGGAATGGATTGCCCAGCGAGCTCAGGATAGCCCCCGACCTTCCTTCCGTCGCGAGCTGAAGACGTGGCTCTTCTGTCAACTCAACTGATCCGTTTGGGGGTACACTGTTATAATTTTAAATTGTTTTAATAGGGTCGCTGATTTTAATTTTTATTTCATTGTGATTTGTATTGGAAATTGTCATTTTGTAAGCTGCCTTGAGTCCCTAGGGAGAAAGGCGGCATATAAAAAATAAATAGATAGATAGATAGATAGATAGATAGATAGATAGATAGATAGATA
>WNWU01000037.1:5238810-5262306 GCA_012654045.1 Ptyas mucosa
TAGAATAGAATAGAATAGAATAGAATAGAATAGAATAGAATAGAATAACAGAGTTGGAAGGGACCTTCAAGGTCTTCTAGTCCAACCCCCTACCCAGGCAGGAAACCCTACACCACAAATGGTTATCCAACCTCTTCTTAAAAACTTCCAGTGTTGGAGCATTCACAACTTCTGCAGGCAAGTTGTTCCACTTATTAATTGTTCTCACTGTCAGGAAATTTCTCCTTAGTTCTAGGTTGCTTCTCTCCTTGATTAGTTTCCACCCATTGCTTCTTGTCCTGCCCTCAGGTGCTTTGGAGAATAGGTTGACTCCCTCTTCTTTGTGGCAACTCATGATCTTGAGGATCAAGGTGGAACGTAACTGTACGTCGTCATAAATAAATCCAGATATAAATGGATATAAATTGCCAACCTAGCCCAGGCTTCGGGTTACCATAGTGGCCAGTGGTGGGATGCAACCGGTTTGCTTCACGCGCGCGCCTAACGCACTTGTGTACAGCGTTCAAAATACAGCAATTTGAAGCTCAGCTGCTTACCTTCTAAGGCAGCCCCGGTAAGTAGAACAGAGGTGGCATGGAAATTAGGACAGGATAGGGTGAGGGTGGGTGGGTGGGCAGAGCTATCTGATCATTGGAACTACCGGTTTGCTTGAACCGGTCTGAGCCGGCTGAAGCCCATCCCTGATAGTGGCCAACCAGATACACCTATTTTACTTATTTATCTGCATTTTTAAAAATTTTTATTTATATGCCGCCCTTCTCCGGAGACTCAGGGCGGCTTACAATGCGGTAAGCAATAGCCTTCATACTTTTGTATATTTTATACAAAGTCAGCTTATTGCCCCCACAAACTGGGTCCTCATTTTACCCACCTTAGAAAGGATGGAAGGCTGAGTCAACCTTGAGCCTGGTGAGATTTGAACTTACAGTAATTGCAGGCAGCTGGATGTTAAATGCTGCCTTGTAGGAGGCATTAGCCTCCTACGCCACTCAGGCTCCATTGAGATCTCACTTTAATTCAACGCAATGTATAAGAGTATCTTCCTTACCCTTGATAATATCACAACTCTAGGAGATACTGGGAGGCAGCAATTCATTCAAAGTGAGCTTCATGGCTAACCAGGGATTTAAACTTTAGTTTCTTCCATCACTGTCCTCTCTCTAGTTATGTCCACAACTCAGAATAATCATGACTTTGTTTACATGCAGTAAGAAGCCAGAGTTGAGTGTACTAAACATTGTACAAACCACAGATAAGAGAAAGTCTGATGCTTTCTCCAAATTCTTACTTTAGAAATACGTCAAAGAAAAGACCACAAGGGCTGGGACTTCTGGGTGTTGTAATCCTCAAAAAGATGTTATTCTCGAGAGTGGAAAAAAGACCTTAAATGCTTAAATACAATCCAATACTTCAATCTTGGCCAATCAGTGGTGGGTTGCCCCCGGTTCGGACCGGTTCGATAGAACCGGTAGTAAAACTGGCAGGGGGCTCCACCCACTCACTCTGACGTCATGAGAAGCGATCTGCACATGCAATCCCGTTGCGAACCGATAGTAAAGGTTAAGTAGAACTCACCCCTGTGGCCAATTCTTGTTTTGTGAATATACAAACAGAGACTATGAAAGTAGATTGTCCCATTTCTTCCATCCCATGTTCTTGAGACTTCAAGATCAGTGTTTTTCTGAGACCTCTTACAGCAGGGCTGTCCATTCTTGGCAATTTTAAGACATGTGGACTTCAACTCCCAGAATTGGCTGGCTGGAGAATTCTGGGAGTTGAAGTCTGCAAGTCGTAAAGTTGTCAAAGTGAGATTCCCCTGTCAATATCTCTCCATCTCTCTCTGGAACACCACCGAATCATTTTGTTGTCCCAGTTTCAGGTCTGCGCAGGGACAAAATCAAGTGAGGATCTCAGTGCATCAGCCCTCTGGTGATGCCAGTTGCTTGCATGGATTTGCGTCACAAAGAGAGGGAGAGAGAGAGAGAGAAATTGAGAGTGTAGCTGCAGCTGAAAGCTACATCTGGAAAGCTACAGTATTTCTCTTGTGTTGAGACGTGAGGAGTGAGCTGTTTAAATTCTCCTCTGCTTTGGCTGAATTATTTATTTGGGCTTCTTCTCCCAGCTCCTTTGAAGGCAGCGTTTGCAGGCACTGACTTCACACTCCTGGATCTTCTTTTATTTACAGGATCACGAAAAGGCTGGCAGGGAGGAAGAACGCAGAAGGAGCTTAAATGCATCAATTTGCCTCTCTTTTTTAGAAAGACAGGACAAGAAGAGGAGGCAACTTTGTTTGTGTTAATCCTTTGCGCAAAAAGCCAGGTGAGATTTGTGTCCCCCCCCCACAAAAAAAAACCAGAAGCCAAGCAGCACCTGCTTCCTTACAACAGGGGTCCCCAACCTCCATGCCCTGTTGCAGAGGTCTTGGCAGCTTTAAGACTTGTAGACTTCAACTCCCAGAATTCTCCAGCCAGCATAGCATAGCTGGCTGGAGAATTCTGGGAGAACCACCCAGAGAATTCTGGGAGCTGAAATCCACAAGTCTTAAAGCTGCCAAGTTTGAAGATCTCTGCCCTGTTAGGAACCGGGCCACATAAGCAACGGACGAGCGAGTGAAGCCTTATCAGTCCATGTGTGGGATCTAGGTTGTGTGTGATAGTATCCCCTCTTCCCCCACCCACCCACCCACCCCGATTTGTGGGAAAAATTGTCTTCCACAAAAACTGGTCCCTGGTACCGGAAATGTTGGGGGACTGCTGTCCAACCTTTTTCTAGGATCTGCAGACAGGGTCAATGAATTCAGGATTTTCAATTCCAAGAATAATCTTTGTATTTGCATCGCATCTCAAGTACAGGTAGTCCTCGACTTATAGCAGTTCATTTACTGACCCTTCAAAGTTACAACGGCACTGAAAAAAGTGACTTATGACCATTTTTTTACACCTCTGACTATCGCAGCATCCCCGTGGTCATGTGGTCAAAATTCAGATGCTTGGCAGCTGGTTCATATTTCTGATGGTGGCAGCATCCCAGGGTCATGTGATCACCTTTCGCGACCTTCTGACAAGCAGCGTCAATGGGGGAGATAGATTCACTTAACGGCCATATTACTAACTTAACACCTGCAGTGATTCACTTAACTTGCTTTATTCCTTGGTGTTGTAGGACAAAAGAGGAAACAAATGTGCTCCACCTTGAGACCCATGTAAAAGAAAGGTTATAAACTGAGATGCTGAACTTGTCAGATGGAACGCTGGCAGCCCGGGTTAGAGACCTGAACGCCACCCGATGGAGTGAGCTCCCATTACTTGCCTCAGCTCCTGCCCACCTGCCAGTTCGAAAGCATGCAGATGCGAGTAGATAAATAGGTACCACTTCGATGGGAAGTTAACAGCGTTCCATGAGCCTCAGCATATAATCACGCTGGCCACATGACCATGGAAAGAGTCTTCGGACAACCCAAATTCCCTCGGCTAAGAAACAGAAATGAGCACCTAGAGTCGGACACAATTGGACAAGGGGAAACCTTTACATTTACCTTTAATTCCCAAGGAGGTTTACTCTGTATCATCCTCAGCTATGCCCCGTGAGTCTCCAGAATATGCCACCAACAGCTTTCTGCAGACGTCCTGCCGACGCTTCAAACACAACACACTACACAGAAGCCAAAAGACGCATTTAAGGTTTCATGCGATAGGCAAGTCCAGGATGTGAGAAAGATTTCTGATGATGATGGAACAGTCCTGCACAAATGATCTTTGATTTCCCTTCCCTCAGAGACAAACATAACATTACGCCCTTGATGAAAGAGCTCATGATTATTAGATTTCATATGTGTTGATTATTAAGAACAAGAAATGACGTATTTCCTTTGCTGTCGAACACAAAATGTTGCCCATTAGCGGGAGAGACAAAGCTATCAGGGCAGAGCAGGAGAAATCAAGTTTCCTGATCTAACCAACAGAGAACCGGTTGGCAATCATTAGACCTGTATAAACTCTTCATGTGTGGAACCTATGCGGGCCGGAAGCTCTCCCATCTTGTGAATTACTTGTGAACTACTAAATTGGTCCACCTGCAGAAGCGTTTTGGTCTTCGCACTCAAGCCAGGGAAGCTGTTCAATCGCTATCAAACAAGACAGAAAATAATTTGAACATTGATGAAGTTACCTAGTTTGGGTAGTGAAAAGCCTGTAAGAAAACAACTGAGTTTAGAGAGGACCAAGGAGTCCTCCAGACAGAAAACAATTTGTTCTGACATTACATGTAGCCGCAAATTATTTAGGATTATGAGAATGAATGTTGAGGTACCTAGCATTGCCACCTCCATTGTGCTTTCCTGCTTCCAGCTCTTGAATCAAAGTCGGCCCTATTGCCTCCAATGACACAAGCAATTGAACCATGTCTATTGAAAACTTAAATGCTGCATTTACACAAAATGCGAAAATGGGTTACTAATTTTGTGTCTTAAAATATTCTGCAAGCCTAATCCTTTTGGTAATTCCACAATTCAATATATCGTAGAAACCCAGGAAAGATTAATTCAGTCATCTGTATGGATCAAGCCAGGGTGGTTTGATTTAAATCAATTCGATTTAAATCACAATTTAAATCACTAGTAAAATGGCTTGATTTAAATCCGCTCGATTTAAATCATAATTTTTAAAGAGCAACTGTCATCTCTCTCCTGCAGCGGCTCCTCCTCTGACCTGCGGTTGACTCACTGACAGTCCCAATATTGCAGAATATACAGCCTCATGCTACATAACTAAGCTCTATTTCATACTGAATAGTATGAATAATAATACACTAAATTATTAATGCACCTTAAATAGAAAAACTATCTTTCGATAGGTTTTTACTCCAAAAGCATTTTATTAAAATAAATTTGATAAAAATAAAAAAAATCTAATTTAAATCAAAAACATCCTATTTAAATTTTAAAAATCCGAATTTTTTTTTAAAAAAAAAATTTAAATCATCGATTTTTATCCATCCTGGATCAAGCCGATCTATGTCTTCATTGGAAGAGCTAGCTTAGACTACATCTGATCAACTTTTCCAAAGTGGTGGTGTTATCTTGGCTTTGGGGAAATCCCAGGTCAAAATCTGGCAAGTATAGTATCAGTAAATGAGGGTTACCTAAACAGGCTAGTGAATTGTTTGACGCTACTTCATTTCTTAATACATTTTGAAACTTTAGGGGGAAAAATGCTTTAAAATCCATAGGTGTTTTGCATGTTCCTCATCATATGTGCATGTTTATTGCTTTTCTCTAAAATATTTTTTTTTAGGTGGGGAGAAGAGAAATCTTAAAATTTCAAAGGAGAAAAATGCATCAGGGCAGAATTTACACTTTTCATCTATGCCTCTCACATCCATGCTTTCTCAGTCACCCACTAAATATTTTTTTTATAAATTGTCAGCCAATTATCATTATCGCCATCATTTCGCCAAAGTTCGGATCAGAAGAAACCAGTTCTGTTTCAAAAAGCTACAAGACCTTCTAGATCTGATGATATTCTCCATGGAAATATGTTTTTTGGGAGGGAAAAAATATGCAACTGATATTTCCTCCCAATCCCACTATCTGACTTTTTTTTAAGTTTCATCAAATTGACGTTGACTTTTAGTAATTACAGTAGTGGTCAAAATTGTGAAAACCTTTTGGGAAAAGTGTATTTTTGAGGTTTGATGGCTAATAACACCACTTTCTTTTGGGAGTTTCGAGATAATCATATTCCACTGCTGGAATGGCCTGGGAATAGCCCAAACCTTCACCCAATTGAAAATCTATGGAGCCAACTAAAGAAACCTGTTAGTCAGAAGCAACCCAGCAATAAAACAGCTGCAGAACTAAAAGACTTGGTTCACTGCATGGGAAAACGTGAGGCCGTAATTCATGCTAAAGGTTACCCAACTAAGTATTAACTGACATGGTGGTAATTTTTGTATATCTTGTTTTTTCTACATGTTTCACTTTTCTTCTTTATACTGTAACTGCTATTCTAATAGCAAATCCTGATCTTTCCGTTGATATATACTTTTATGGTACTACTCCAAAAAAAAAGTGGTGTTATTAGCTAGTTTTAGAAAATACACTTTTTCCAAAAGGTTTCCACAATTTTGGCCACTGCTGTACATAGATTCAAGATGATCCTTCTCATCTTTCAATGATGCACCCATCCCCACTAAAGTTGAGGTTATCCACCTTGATGCTGATTTTCCGCTTCCTCATTTTCATCCACCTTCCCCAGCATGCTGGACTCCCCAAGAGATGTGATGTCCCAAAGGTGCTTTACCAAAAGACAACCTGAATTTCTTAGGTTTTTTTTTCTTTGAAAACGTTTTGCTTCTCATCCAAGAAGCTTCTTCAATTCTCAAACTTATTGGATGACAAGCGAAACATTTTCAAAGAAAAAAAAAAACAAGAATGTCCAGTTGCCTTTTGGAAAAGCACTTTTGGGACAACCATGACCTGGATGATTTGAGAATCTCCATAGACATCCAGAGATGTGATGTATCCAAAATAGGATAATCTGAACTTTGGTCATTTGTGTCCTGAGTGACAACTTTGGACTGATTCTGGGGTGCATTTGTTTGTTTTCTTGACATGTTCAAGGGTCTTTTCCAACAACAAAGTTCAAAAGTGAACTTTAGATTTCCTAGGCATTCTATAAAATGCCTAAATTCACACTTTGATAACATAGAAATACTGTGCGCTAAAGCAATAGGTTAATGTCTTTTATATTTGTAATTCTATCAGGGAAAGTTTGAAGTTACTCTTTTTAATTTTTCCCTTTTTTTATTTTTTGCATTGCTGTCTCTCTGAATTTTCCCTTTTTAATTTTTTTTTCTTTGACTTTGTACATCTTGCTTTTTGGTTGAAATTTAATGAAGTTTGCAAAAGTAGAAATACCCTTTTTATTCCTGCTTCTCCAAAGTCCAACGTCTGCTTCCATAGAGAATCGTGGGAATTATCTGGTCCAGTGTTTCCCAACTTTGGGAACGTTAAAATGGGTGGACTTCAACTCCCAGAATTCTCCACTCAGGCTTGCTTCCTGGGGAATTCTGGGAGTTGAAGTCCACACTTCTGATAGTGGCAGGTTCTGACAGGGGCAGACCTTGGCTCAGGTGCCATCTCCTTGAAGGACACTAACGAGTTAAATTCCAGAAAATTCCTCCAAGAAAATCACACCTTCCTCTTTCTTCCCCCACGAAAGGTACTTCCTGTAACTGCTGTTTTTATATAAACCTAGCACAGTCCTAGAACAAGATGTCAGGTTGTAAAAATTTCCAAGTGGCTCTGCATTCTTGCCCAGAACAATAGAGCATTCATCAAAAGTTAAACATTCACTTATGCTTTTTTTAAAAAAAAATAATAATCTTCATATTGTTTGGCGCTAACAAATGGCTAACCCTCACGACAATAAAAAGGTGACCCCCCCCCAAAGATTGCAGAAAAAACAAGGAGTCCTAACACTTCTGATCTTGCTTTGTGACCTGACCTAAGGAAGCTCACGTGAAAGGAATGGTAATTCGGAGAAGTTTCCTTTTAAAGGAAACGCTACCAGAGAAAGGTAAGCAGCTCAAAATCAGGCGGTTTAATTTTTAGCAGCCAAATCCTTTTTCACGGCCTCCAGACTGAGATCACCCGATCAGGTTGGAGTCAAACTTGTAGCAACACAGGTAGTCCTCGACTCACAAACACAATTGAGCCCCAAATTTCCATCGCTAAGCAAGAGAGTTGCCAAGTGAGTTTCGCCCCATTTTACGGCTTTTCCCGCCACAGCGGTTCAACAAATCCCTGCCCTTGTTCAGTTAGTAACATGGTTGTTAAGGTGGATCTGGTTTCCCCATTGACTTTGCTTGTCAGAACGTCGCAAAAGGGGAGCATGTGGCCCACACACACACACCCAGGATATCCCAGCTGTCATAAATAGGAACCAGTTGCCAGGCATCCAAATTTTGATCACGTGGGCACCATGGGGAGGCTGCAAAGGTTGTAAATGGGGCATTGGTCCTACCTTATACGCTCCTTCTCAGGGTGCGGGGAAGATCATCCAGGAATGGGTAATACTCTGCTTCACTGCTTGGAGACCAAGTCAATCTTTCTTAGCCACGCCTCCTCTGCCCGAGTTCCTCCCCAGTCCGACTCAGTCTTCCAACGAGTGAGACTGAGAAAAATGAAGCTCGGCTACTTCAATCAAGATAATTGAAGCAGAGTATTACCCATTCCTGTATGAACTTCTCCGACACAATGGAGAAATGAATAATGGTGATAAGTCGCTTTTTTCAGGGCTATTTTCACTTCAGTCACTAACCGAAAGATGGAAAATCAAGGATTATCTATACCAACACGCACACACATACACACTCCTCCAGACGAGTACATGAACATACACACTCGGATTCCTGCCCATTCTTTTTTTCAGAAAAAAAGAAAATAATTTCCCTCCCCCCACCCCCCCACCCCAATTTAACTGGAAAATTATAATTGAGAAAAATGCATTGGTTTTGCTTAGCTGCCTCAAGTGAGACTGGTAGGGTCTCCTGCTTGGGCAGGGGGTTGGATTAGATGACCTACAAGGTCCCTTCCAATTCTGTTAATCTGTACTACCTTAAATTGGAAGAAATGCAAATAGAACAAAAAAGGATTGGCAAACCTTTTACCAGGCATGTCTTTCACACCTCTAATCTTTATTAACTGTAAAAACAAAAAACAAAAACAAAAAACAAAAAACAAAAAAAACAAGAATACAGATAGTCTTCAACTTACAATCACGCTTCAGCCCAAAATTTCTGTTGCTAAGTGGGATAGTTGTTAAGTGAGTGTTGCCCCATTTCACAACCTTTCTTGCCACAGTTCTTAAGCGAATCACTGCAGTTGTTAAGTTAGTAACCTGGTTGTTAAGTGCCTCTGGCCAGAAAGTCGCAAAAAGGGGACCACGTGACCCCTGGGGTTGCAGCCGTCCTAAATATGAATCAGCTGCCAAGCATCCAAATTTTGACGACATGACGATGGAGATGATGCAATGGTTTTTGTAAGTGCGAAAAATGGTCATCGGTCATTTTTTCAACTTCAAACAATCACTAAATAAATGGTAGTATGTCGAGAACTACCTATAGCTATTTCCCCGGAAAACTTTGGTGACATTCATCAGCTCCTTTCTTTGTGAACTATAAAAACAACAAATACTTTTAAAATAACTTTTAGTGGCTGCCAACTGAAATAAACTATTTCTATTTCTATAGTTATATAGTTATATGCACTGTTTCCTTGAAAATAAGTCATCTCCTGATAATAAGCCCAATCGGACTTTTGAGCGCATGCACTAAAATAAGCCTCCCCCCAAAAATAAGCCCTCTCCGAAAATATTTAAACGCAGAGCTGGAAATCAGGTAAGATGGCAAGAAAAGCCCCATCTTGCTCCATGCACCCCAAAATAATAAGATCTCCCCAAAAATAAGGCCAAGCACTTATTTTGGGGTTCAAAAAATATAAGACAGGGTTTTATTTTCGGGGAAACACGGTAGTTATTTCTATAGCTATTTATTTATTTACTAAAATAAAACCCTGCTGTCACAGAGCACGAATCTACAGCCCTACACCTGGCTGGACACAAAAACTCGCAAGAGGTCCTACAAAACCATGAATAACAGAACCAACTCTCGGCACGGATTGGCCCAATCCAAGGATCCGAATATCACGTCGAGAAATCTATTGAGAAATTTATTGTCTGGGTCGTTTCCGGCTTTGGTCATTTTGGGGAACATCTGCTTCCAACTGTCGGGCAACTGAAATCCTTGAGCACAACCGAGCCCCATGCCGTCGGTACGCTCACAAAAGCTGCAAATCACACTCTGGCTTTCGAACACAGATCTCCGGCCGAGCCTTCTCCTGTATCTCTGTGGCACCATCTGTCAAGAGTGTATGACACAGGAAAGCCTACCAGGAGGACACAGAGGCAGGATGTGGTTGTGGTTTTCCCCATGTGCTGTGTGAAGATGCTGCCGATGAGGAAGCAAAAGATTACAATGACGAGTGTGTACAGTTTTGCTACGTCAAGGAGGCCCAGGGTACATTTTTAACCCTGTTTCTGGTTTTGTTTTCTTCTCTCTCTCTCTCTCTCTCTCTCTCTCCCTCCCTCCCTCCCTCCCTCCCTCTCTCTCTCTGACAAAGTTCTCCAAGCAAAATTTTAGGTAAAGAAGGAAGAAGCTTCAGCTTCTTCTTTCTCCATCCTTTAAACATGTCTGCTATCATACTGAGTTGCAGTATGTATCTTTCTCCCTGCAGAAGAATATTTAGTTCAGGGGTCTCCAACCTTGGCAACTTTAAGCAACTCTATCTTAACTTCCTACCGCATTTCTTTGATGAGATGAGTGCTTTTGCTTCTACTGATCATGAATCCGTTTCAAATTAGGAAAGTTTTGAAAAATTTCTTGTGCCTGGTAGAGAATCAAAGTTGTGTTTCTATACTTGATTTCTGTTGCAACGTAAGGCTCATCACACAAAAGAAGGGGGAAGAAGCATTCCAACCATTTGTCCTACCACGTTGAGATATTCTTGATTTAGGGGACTCCAGTAGTCATTAACAATCTTTTTCAGCTGAGGGCGAGAAATTTAGTCAGACTCTTATATTCATGGTGTACTAAGCCAACTGGGTTGGCTGCAATTAAAAGGTTTGATTTTGAATCTAAACTCTGTCGTTTGCTGGAGAGAGGAATATTCTAATAAAGCAAAGGGGAAATCACAACTGGTGTAAAATGCCATTGCCAATGCACTTACCTACTGCAGAATTGTCTCCGTGCTAGAAAAATCATTAATAGTTGATGTCCTTTCCCTCTGCATATGAAGATGAGTATTCCAGTTAAAACAATAAAGGCTCTTTAGGGTAGAAAGATCCACATTCCTTCCTTTCCGCTGACAAATTCACCTCATTTTATTTTCTAAACGTATCTCCAAGGTATGCATATCAGAAATCAAAATGGCAGCCACGTTTAGACTGAAAGCCTGTTGAAGCACGCAAGCAAAATCACACAAAGTATCTATTATTTTATGTACACTGAGAGCATATGCACCAAGGCAAATTCCTTGAGTGTCCAATCACACTTGGCCAATAAAAACTCTCCTCTCCTCTCCTCTCCTCTCCTCTCCTCTCCTCTCCTCTCCTCTCCTCTGACATACACATTTAAGTCCCCGCCAGGCAAAATAGCCAAATCCTCCCTCACTCAACCCAAATTCCCAGATGACTTGTGTGTCAATTGTTACCTTCCTCAGCTCAGATATTTTCAATTCAGCTCCAGAAGAACAAAATTGCAATACCAACAGAGTACAGTTCGGGAAATACCATCTTAATCATTATAGCATACGGGCCCAAGACACAAAATCCTTTGCAATACCCATTTTGAAAAATGACAACAGGTCCCCAAAAAATCTCTAGACTGGAAAATAGTTCTACAGATAGTCCTTGGGTTATCATTACAGTTTGGACAAGAAATCCAGTGGTTAAGTCGTTGAGATCCTAAGTTGAGGCACCCGTGTGACTGGACCCCATTTTTTTTACAAATTTTCTTGCAATGGTTGTTAAGCGAATCACCATGGTCATGAAGTAAACCCCGCAGTTGTTAAGCAAACGGGGAAGTTGTTAAGTGAACCTATTCTTCCAGATGGATTCCTCCCCCCCCAAACCTGGAAACTGGCAAAAAATGCCACAAACCAGGAAAAAAATGTTGCAAATCAAGGTCACAGGACTTCAGGATGCTGCAACCAGTTAAAAAGATGAGTTGCTTGTCGAGCGCCCAAAATGGGGTCATGCAGGGAAGGAGATGCAACCTTTTACGATGGCCAGAATGCTTTATGGGCCGTAAAGCAACCAGGAAGTCATAACTCCAAATGGTTGCAAAATGACTGGTCGTAGGTTGAGGATTTCCTATACTTAGTTTATGGCATTTCTATCAATCTTACAGTACAATTCTCGGCCATTGTAAAATATGGGTGAAAATGCATATGGACTGTATTATTCTAAGGTATGATACATACGCAAATTATTATCTTATGGGGAAAAAAAATATGAAGTGCAATGTATTTGTGTGTTGCTGATGTTGTAATTTGAAGATTGATATGGAGAGAGGATGGCGGTGACTCACGAATAAATAAATCCACGCAAAATAAAGAAGGATTGGAAATTACGCTGATCCACCTGTAAGGCATGCACACAGCCAAAGGCGCTCCAGCAAAATCAAAATTTACTCAATTCTGGTTTAGCCAAGAATGTGCAAGAAGCTCTTTTACAGAGGGGAACACTGAGTCCTACCAATCCATCATCCATAACCTGGCAGAACAGTCTAAGAACAATTTTACCACATACCACCCTTTGTAAAAACACCGATTTCTGTCTTCTTTCTCTAACCCATCGAGCATCTCCATGGAACAGATTAATCACCTGCACAGATCCCACAGGCGGGAAAAGGGCACGAATTACAAATTGTAGATTTTTTTAAAAATTTTTTTTGCAGGAACAATGTGGAATGTGTTACAGGAAGACAAGTTAAAAGAGGGGGAAGGAATTTCACCACTTTTCTGGTATTTGAAGAACCTTTTCCTTCTACCCGATGCTCCAAAGTGTTCAAAACGTTTAGAGAACGGTTGAAAGTTCCAAGAAGGCCAGATCTGTAAAGAGGCAGTCTGATCATTATGCAGAGCAATTATCCGAAGTCTTCCTTGAAGGCAGATTGGTCGGTCAGATGGAAACATCAACCAAATGTTGCCTTCAAATTCCAGAAATCACCATCTGGGTTCTGGGTTCTGGGTTCTGGAGGAGGAGGAGGAGGAGGAGGAGGAGGAGGAGGAGGAGGAGGAAGAAGAAGAAGAAGGAGAAGGAGAAGGAGAAGGAGAAGGAGAAGGAGAAGGAGAAGGAGAAGGAGAAGGAGAAGGAGAAGGAGAAGGAGAAGGAGAAGAAGAAGAAGAAGAAGAAGAAGAAGAAGAAGAAGAAGAAGAAGAAGCAGCATCTGCTCTGCGTCAGACAATCAGCTTTATACTTCAGTGGAACTCCTTTGAATAGAGAGCACGACGAGTTGTTTTGGGTTCCAGGAACAATGTCGGAACAGAACAGAACATTAGTGAAAACATTCGCCGTGAAGTTACGGCCCGTATCTGACAGATTTTTGTTTAACTCAATTATGGTTTACACACCAGGGCAGGGCAGCTATTGCCAAGCTTTGATTTTTAACGTAACAAATGAGGAAAAAGAGTTAGAGGCAGGGAGACTAATCGTATTAACTACAACAGCCTTTTTATCCTTTCCAGGTCAATGGAATGTTAGAAACAAATGATGTGAAATGGGGATCGGGGTCCTTTCTATCTGTCAACAGGATTACTCTGAAAACAGAGCAGAATGGGGCTTTATTTGGTGTGGGGGTGGGATCTGGCCAAAGGAAGATGAGGTCAAATGTGGACTGTAGGGACTGCAGGGGAAAAAAAACAACAAATCCAGAAAAATTTCCCCATGGACCCCAAGGCAGTTGGGCCATGACTCGGAATGCTGTTGAGAGCTCCATTCTTAACTTCATCAAGAGGGACTCTGAAGGAGGAGAGAGCAGAAATGCACATGTGTTCAAAACATTACAGGTAGCCTCAACTTATGACCATAATGGAGCCTGTGTGAAGGTTCCGACAGATGCCTTAATTAAATCATGAGTCTCAAGCCAAGTTTCAAAAGGAATCCAATGATTTATTAGGAGCAGCATGCCAGCATCTACTCAGGTGAGGTTTGCTCTGCCCACACGTAAATTATGGCCCACCTTTGACCCTGTTCCCCCTCCCCCTTTCAATCTGTGTCATAAATCACATTCTCCAATGAGGCACTCCCGCAGGCTGTAGGGACACGCCTCAAACCCCGGCTTTGGTAATATGAAATTCACCGTTGGAAGAAGGTATGTGTGGAATGTACTTCAGTGGTGGGTTTCAAATTTTTTTACTACCGGTTCTGTGGCATGGCTTGGTGGGCGTGGTGTGGTTTGCATGGCAGGGGAAGGTTACTGTAAAATCTCCATTCCCACCCCACTCCAGGGGAAGGTTCCTGCAAAATCCTCATTTCCTCCTGATCAGCTGGGACTTGGGAGGCAGAGACTAGATGGGGGTGGGGCCAGTCAGAATTTTTACTACCGGTTCTCCAGAACTGGTCAGAACCTGCTGAAACCCACCTCTGATGTACTCTCCCCTTGCTTCTAATGGCAACTTGAGAGCAGACTAGAAATGCTTTCACGAGTTGACAGCCTGCCCATTGCAGTCGTTAAGTCATCATGGAAATCAGGCCACTCATGTGGCCAACCCAGATTTACGACCCTTTTTGTGGTGGTTGTTCAGTGAACATTGGGGTTGTAAAATGACTAGCCGTTGATGAGATTTCTGGGAACTGAAGTCCACATACTTTGACGTTTGGGAAACACTACTCTAAGCTGGCTGAGGAATTCTGGGAGTTGAAGTCCACAAGTCTTAAAGTTGCCAAGGTTGGAGACCCCTGCTCTATAGGAGGCTGTTCTTGAAGAGTTTAGTCCGGAGCAGTTAAAATTCTTACAGAAACTTTAACTGGTCCAGAATGCAGTGTTGTAATCAGTGATAGCTGCCAGCAAGATTATGTACACAATACCAATGCTTTAACAACGGCACTGCTTACCACTGATTTCTAACTGCAACTGGCTGCTAGTGCTATGTTCAAAGCCAATTCATGTTTATCTATTTCTAGTGATTTTTGTCTATCCACGAAGATCTAGATGATCCCTTTGCTGACAGTGTGTGATCAATAGGAAGTTGGGACCTTCCCAGTTGCTCTCCCTCTTCTCTGGAACAGCATTACCCTGAAGATTAGCCGCTGCTCTCGTGAATTTCTACCAAAAAAAATCTGATTTTTCAAGTGTATCTCTGACGTCTGAGAGGCTGTCTTTGGTCTTTCCTGCAAACACTGGTTGTGTTGTTTATTTACAGTATATTAAAATTTTATACAGTTGTCCATATTAAGAAACCCAACTCTGGGTGACTCACAAAAGCAGGAAAATCTCCCAAAATAAGGAAAACAAAACAAGCAACGACAACAAAGCAAAAACCTGACACTTCTGCCATCCTCCTTTGATACTTCCACCAAAACCATCTCCAACCTCCCACTCATCCTAACCTAATGTTTGGTGCAAAACCCAGCTCTCTATGGCTTTCCGGAAGGCTAAGATGGTGGAACCTGCCAGATTCCTGGAGAAGAGAGTTCCAAAGAGCAGGAGCTGCTCTGGAAAAAGTCTACTTCCTAGATCCTGCTAGGAGACAACCTTCAAGGAAAACAACTTGGAGAATGCCCATGAGCACTTCCTGGTGTGCTCTGATGTAGATTTCTGATGTATAGTATAACAGAGTATCAGAGTTGGAAGGGATCTTGGAGGTCTTCTAGTCCAATAGGAGACCCTATACCAATGGTGAAATTCAAAGTTTTTTACTACCGGTTCTGTGGATGTGGCTTGGTGGGTGTGGTGTGGCTTGGTGGGCATGGCTTGGTAGGCGTGGCAGGGGAAGGATACTGCAAAATCTCCATTCCCTCCCCACTCCAGGGGAAGGTACTGCAAAATCCCCATTCCCACACTCTGGGGCCAGCCAGAGGTGGTATTTGCCGGTTCTCCGAACCACTCAAAATTTCCGCTACTGGTTCTCCAGAACCTGTCAGAACCTGCTGGATTTCACCCCTGCCCTATACCATTCCAGATAAGTTGCTGTCCAGTCTCTTCTTAAAAGCCTCCAGAGATGGAGCACACTCAACTTCTGAAGGCAAATCATTCCACTGGTTAATTGTTCTGTAGTATTAGGAAACTTCTCCTTAGTTCTAGATAGCTTCTCTCCTTGATTAGTTTCCACCCATTGTATCTTGTCCTGCCCTCACGAGAATAGCTTGACTCCCTCTTCTTTGTGGCAGCCCCTCAAATATTGGAACACTGCTATCGTGTTATCCTTAGTCCTTCTTTTCACTAGACTAGAAATACCCAATTCCTGCAACAGTTCTTCATATGTTTTATTTAGTATTACAGATTGATTACTGTTTCAGGTCTGTATGAAGCACAGGATCAATTTATTTTCTTTATTTATTATTGAATTTATAATTTAGGATAAAAGAGAGGCAAAAACCCAGTAAATAAATAAATGGCCTGAGCCCTTCCTTTTTTAGCTGCAACCAATTATGCTCCAACCTCTTGATCCTAAGCCCCTAACCCTTGAAGTAACAGGCTACAGGTTTTTCACATAATTGGCCATGCTTTCTTCCTCTCTTCTCTCTCGTAGATCTCTTGATGAGGACAAGATGCTAACACTTAGTGAGGCACACTCTTCCCCTTACTATCTCTCTCTCTCTCTCTGGGAACAGCCATCTGTTACTCAGCAAAGTGAGATTGATGGCGAAAGACTGGGGGGCACTGCTGCTAACTGCCACTTATGGGCCTAAAGTAGCACATTGTTCTTCTTTGTTGTCTTTTTTCCATGTTTCAAATCCAGAGAACAGAGAAGAGGGGTTAATAAGATTGGCTAATCGGCCTGCCCTTTGATTAACCCATAATTCCAAACGCACCTTGCCAATTCGGAGGAAATGGAGATCAGCTTTAATCATGAAATGTTTCCTGGCCTACGCTACAGCTTTGCCAGGGGTGAAACCTGGAAATAGGAAATTAAGACAGGATCAGGTCCTAAAATGCATCCTCTGCTAACCGGGTTTGGGATAAACAAGAATTGTGGAGAGAGGACCCCAGAAATCTCAAGATTGTGAGAAAGCATCAGAGACATATAATAGGATGCTGAAATGAAATGTTTCTTTGGTACTGGGACTCCCTGCTAAAAGGTGCATCCAACTTTTGGGATGGCAATACCCTGGCTGGTTTATCTGGGCTTTAGAAGTTAAGCAGGGTTGGGCCTGGTAAGTTTCTACGATGAGAAACAATAGACTTAAGAAATTTATATATATATAAATAGTCTCATAGGCCAACACAGAGTTGCAGTAAAAAGCCCAGAAGTTGTGAATGAGATTTCACAGAACCAGGGCTGAGGAACATCTTAGCTTACGTAGGTAGAACCTGGCTAGAAAGAAATTGCACATAAAGCCTACGAAAAAGAAAAAAGAAATATATATGTATGTGTGTGTGTGTGTGTGTTTTCTGAGGTTTTCGCGGGTGTTTGTATGTAGGTCTTTCGTTATTCGGGTTTTCTCCCGCATAAAATTGGAAGTGTCTTGGCACTTATATATTTATATAATGTATATTTTGCTGATATAGAAATAAAGGGAGACTAGCATAGATCTATTTCAAGCTATTTACCTCTCATCAGCTAGCCATACCCTTACAGTTGTATTAACCTCTGAGCCACAAGTTCTCCTCCCTTCATCAGCTTGAGCCAGGGGAGAGATTAAGTGTTTTTCTAGCGAGACACCTAGTCTACCCCAGCATGTGGGAGGGAGCATTATGCTTCTCTTTCAGCTTTCAGCTCCAATCCAGGAGCCCTCAAGCAGTCACATTCACGACAAACCATTTTATACCAAATTTATATTTCGTTGATAAAGAAATAAAGGGAGACTAGTGTAAATCAATTTCAAGCTATTCTTTAGGAAGGAACGCACCACTGGTGTGTATGGAAAGAGAGCAGTGTATATGAAAGTATGAGCTGTACATGAGGGGAGGAAAAGGAGTCCATGATGTGTGTGAGAGAAAGTGAATTTCATACAGTATGGAGTTTATCATCTATGACTGACTGAATAAATTCCTTTTGGCTGGATTTTCAGAACACATTAAGCCACAAACCATGGTTTTTACAAGCCACAACTGGGGAGGATTTCACAATACAAGGAGCCAAAAACAACTTCGTTATGGCTTGGTGCCATAGGTGACCCTCAGAATGTGTGTGTGTGTGTGTGTGTGTGTGTGTGTGTGTACACATGCATGCATGCAAGACAGAGACTGGGGGAGGGAGAAAGGGAGGAAAAACTGAACTTAACTATTATTAATGGTGTTTAAAAAAGATTTTTCTCTCTCTCTCTCTCATATTCCCATATGTCATCTTCTAAAAGGTTATTTCGCAAAACTGTGACAACTCAAAAGTTTGCGAAGGAGGCTTTTTTTATTAAAAGCATTCCAATTAAGTCCCTGGAAAAAAAAAAGAAAACCAGCCGGCTCTTTGCATCTGGCTGCAAAACCAACTTTTGAAAGTCTAGAATCAACTTGGGTACGGAGTAAATTTGCCAGCCTCCAAAACCAAAGGTACCCAAAGAAACCGAGAAAGCACAGAACTAGAAGGCATGAAAAGCGACACGCAGCCGGCTGGGGATGGTGGATCCAAGTGTCAGATGTTATTTCCTTCTGGCCTTCGTGAAACAACCTGACATTTACTCTGGGCGGCTGGGAAATGTATATATATTCACTAAGGTAGCAGGGAGGCAGAAGCTGCTGTGCTGTTTTGTTTTGTTTCGTTTCGAGCCGGGTTCCAGTTTGACCACCTTTTTAAAATATATATATATATATATTTATTTCCCCAAGCTTTATATGTGCCTTTTCCACAGCCTCGTGTAAATATGCCCCGTTCAAGATAATTCATTTTTCATTACCAGTCCAAATACTGAAATCAAGGCACATCAATTCACACCAGTGGTGAAATTCAAAAAATTTCCCTACCGGTTCCGTGGGAGCGGCTTGGTGAGCACGGCTTGGTGGGGGTCATGTGATTGAGTGAGCACGGCCAACTTTTTTTTTTACTTTTTTTAGCATTTTTTAACTAAAAAAGTTTTTTAAAAAAATTTCCGAGGATCAGCTGTGACAATCAGCTGTGCCCTGATTGTTGGAACCTTTTTTTTTAAACTTTTTTAAAGCATATTTTTACTACCGGTTCGCCTGAACCGGTAGTAAAAATATGCTTTAAAAAAGTAAAAAAAAAAAAAGAGTCCGAGGATGAGCTGTGACAATCAGCTATGCTGCGTGATTGCCGGAACCTTTTTTAAAAAACTTTTTTAAAGCATTTTTTTTACTACCGGTTCGGGGGAATCTAGCATTTTTTAGTACTGCTTCGGGCGAATCGGCCCAAACCGGTAGCATTTCATCCCTAATTCACATCCAAAAATATAGGAGGGGGGGAGTTAAATAATGATTATAGACTGCCATATATATAACAGACTGCCAATAATCCCACAAGGTGCTGGCTGTTTTAAAAGGTCAATGGGCCATCTTTCCAGTTCAACCTATTGCAAAGGATGATGGTTGTGGGGAGGAGGAAGGCAAGTGGAAGGCGAAGAGCAACAGTGAATCTGTTTCAAATTGGGTCACTGCTCAGAAGGCTGTTAAGAAAGTACTGGAATTAAGATTGACTCGAAAGCGTAAAAATATACACAACCCATATGGCATGCCAGCTTTCCCTCCTCTGGGCATGGTGCAGTATGGATCACAAGCACCAACTTTACAGAAATACAAGTTACGGTCTCAAACGTGCTCTCTATTTAAAGAGGCTGCCTGCCCTTGTTGTTGGTTGCGAAGTCGTGTCTGACCCATCGCGACCCCATAGACAACATTCCTCCAAGCCTTCCTGTCCTCTATCATCCTCTGGAGTCCATTTAAGCTCACGCTGACTGCTTCAGTGACTCCATCCAGCCATCTCGTTCTCTGCCATCCCCTTCTTCTTTTGCCCTCAATCGTTCCCAGCATTAGGTTCTTCTCCAGTGAGTCCTTCCTTCTCATTAGGTGGCCAAAGTATTTGAGTCCTGCCTACCCTACATCTCCCTATATTGCAAATTTATTTATTTATTGAATTTAGATTGCCGCCTATTCATCCATGGCTACTCAAGGCAGCTTACATAATTTAAAACCACATTAAAAAAACAGTAAAACTAATAAAAGAATCAAACAAATTAATATAATAAAATCACACACACCCCCCACCTCCTGCCCCAGCAACAGTGACAGCAGATCACACGAGCCATTTATTGGGCTCCATGCCACTTTGGGTTCCCCAGAACCAGATCTTCAGCGCCTTCCAGAAGAGAATTAGGGTGGGGGCTGTTCTAATCTCTGGGAGAATGATATTCCAGAGGGAGGGAGCCACCACAGAGAAGGTCCTTCTTCTGGGTCCCACCAGGTGTTTTTCCCTGGGGGATGGGACCCGCACCATTCCCTGCCTCCCTACTCTAATGGGTCGGGTAGATGTGACCGGCAAGAGACGGTCCCTCAGATAACCTGGTCTCAAGCTATGAAGGGCTTTAAAGGTGATAACCAGCACCTTGAATTGCACCTGGAAGCAAATCGGCAGCCAATGCAGCTCCCGCAGGAGAGGCGATACATGTGCACGCCGGGGTCTGCACAAAACCGTGCAGGCCGCTGCATTTTGCACCAACTGGAGCTTCCAGATGCAAGAAAATGCAAGAAAAGTCAATTTGGTCTAGTGGTTAAGGCATCAGGCTAGAAACCAGGAAAGTGTAAGTTCTAGACCCACCTTAAGCATGAAGCCGGGTGACTTTGGGCCAGTCATTCTCTCTTAGCCCAGCTCACTTCACAGGGTGGTGGTGGTTGTTGTGGGGAAAATAGGAGGAGGAAGGAATATTAGGTATATATTCACCGCTTTGACTCATTCATGAAAATAATAAATGTGGGATATAAATAAATAAAAAAGAATTCAAAGAACGGCTTTCAAAATTGATGACACAAGAAAGCAAGCTTTTGGTAATCCACGGCAGGATAGACAGCACGGTTTCTTCGGTGTGTTTTTTTTTTCTTTCTTGAAAAAAGTTTTTTATTTTTATTTCTTATACACATATGTACATCTCCACCCCAGGCCACCCCAATGATGCCCTCGAAGTGATGTCCCAGTGCCTGGAAGCCGTGCGGATCTGGATGGGGAGAAACAAACTCAAGTTCAACCCGTCCAAGACGGAATGGCTGTGGTTCCCGGCATCCCGATATAGTCAGTTGACTCCAACACTGACTATCGGGGGCGAGTCTTTGGCCCCCGCGGAAAGGGCTCGCAATCTGGGAGTCCTCCTGGATAGGCAGCTGTCTTTGGAGGAACATCTGACGGCTGTAGCCAGGGGGACCTTTTGTCAGGTTTGCCTGATTCGCCAGTTGTGGCCCTTTCTTGATCGGGATTCCCTGTGCACAGTCACTCACGCCCTTGTCACCTCTCGCCTAGACTACTGTAACGCTCTCTACATGGAGCTCCCCTTGAAGAGCACCCGGAGGCTCCAACTGGTCCAGAATGCGGCCGCGCGGGTAGTGACGGGAGCAGCATGGCGCTCCCACATAACACCGCTCCTGCGCGAGCTGCACTGGCTTCCAGTGATCTTCCGGGTGCGCTTCAAGGTGTTGGTGATCACCTTTAAAGCGCTCCATGGCATAGGGCCTAGTTATCTCCGAGACCGCCTGCTGTCACCGATGACCTCCCATCGACCCGTGCGCTCCCACAGAGAGGGCCTCCTCAGGGTGCCATCAGCCAAACAATGTAGGCTGGTGACCCCCAGGGGGAGAGCCTTCTCTGTGGGGGCACCCACTCTCTGGAACCAGTTGCCCCCAGAGATTAGGAGAATTCATGACCTCAGTGCCTTCCGCCGTGCCCTTAAAAACACATTTTTTCCAACAAGCCAGGCTGGCTTAAGAAGAAATTTTAAATATTTTAATTGGTTTGTGAGTTTTAAATTTTGTAGCCAAATTTATATATATTTTAATTGTCTTAATATTTATATTTCATGTTTTTATTTCTGGCTGTACACCGCCCTGAGTCCTCAGGGAGAAGGGCGGTATAGAAATTGGAAATAAAATAAAATAAATAAAATAAATATTGTAAATATACATTCTCTTATCCATAATTGATGATATATATATACATATTTTTTTCTAATGAAAGCATAAAAATAAGACATTTTAATCACATTTGAGGTTGCTCTTCTACCCTTTCTTTTCCCTCTTCACAACAAACCTTCTTCTCCTTCTTTCTTTCCCCTCCCTCCCTCCTCTCCTCTTCTACTTTCTTCCTCCTCCTCTCCTCTCCTCCCCTACTTCCCCTTCCTCTCCCCCACTCCTCCCCTCTTTTCCCCCTTTCTCACCTTCTCTCCTGCTCTTGTCCCCTATCCCTTCTTCCTCTCCTTCCCTTTTCTTCCATTCCTCCCTCTCCCTCTCCTCCTCTATCCCACTCCTCCTCTCTCCTTTCTTTCTCCTTTGTTGTGCAATATCTCCCTTATTTGGTATCTGAGCAACTCCAATTTTCTAATAATATATACTTTCTTTTCAATTTCTTTCCCATTTTACCCAATCTATCATTTCATAATTGTACATTTATATTTATAATCTTTTCTTCCCCCCCCCCATCCCCCTTTTCCATTTACTCTGGTGTCATCTGAGTTTCTATTCCTTTTTTGTCTTATCCCTCATTTAACCTTATATTATCTATATCATTTATCTATCAACTTTTATTCATATTTCTTTTCTATCCATACATAGAATCTTTCCCATGTCTTAAAATACACCAATTCCTCTTTATCTTTTATTTTTAGCGTTAATCTGTTAATTTCCGCACATCTTCGATGTGTTTTTGACTAACTCTCATCAACTCCAGCTACCATAACACCAACAGTAAGGGATTTTATAGATTGGCCGGTTCATTATGGGATTTATACTCTTCTTTAACTATTAGACAGTCAACGCAGCTCACAAATTTAAAAGAAAAATGCCAAATGTAAGCAAAACAGCATTAATCCAATTAAAATCCAGATAAAAATCAAGCAAATGATTCAATAAGGTCATTTTTTTTCTAATAAATGCGTAAGTGTTGTGAACATCTGGAGAGGAAAACCAACAGCAAGCCTCTGCACTTTGAAGATTAAAAAAATAAAATGCTACGCCTTTTAAGTTTACCAAAGTTGTTTTTCAAGACAATTGCTGTGGACTGTGTGGAACAGAAAGGAAAAGGGTGATGCAGAGAGAGGGTTGGCATTTCTAGATAAAGGAAATACGCTTATCGTTCCAAGAAAGTGAGAATTTTTTAAAAAAAAAAAAACCCAAAGAACGCCATCAAAGTTTGGCGTTCCAATGATCGTTTTTCTCATTCTATCATTGCCAGGTGCCAAGCTGGTCTTGAATCAGCTGGATCAGCTTTAGCATTTTCTCCTCATTTAACCTCTATTTTGAAGCCAACTCAACCCATAGCAGATTCGGGCCTCTTGCCTCTAAAAATCCCCAAACTTTACAAGAGGAAGCTGGGGGGGAAACTGACCAATCCAATTCCCTCTGCTGCTCGGAAAGAAGGCCAATTTGCACAATTACCCAGAAATTAATTTACTAGATTTCCCGCCACCCCAACCCCAAACATTAAAACAAGTTACTCTGAAGTTCTCACAAAAAAACATTAAATGCCTGCCATGTTTATTAATGCTCTCATGATAAATACAGTCATTTCTGCTTGCAAGTGAGAATAGAATAGAATAGAATAGAATAGAATAGAATAGAATAGAATAG
>WNWU01000037.1:5275283-5288091 GCA_012654045.1 Ptyas mucosa
GTCCTCATCCTGGGGGCCACCAGCTGACATTGTCTGGCCGATGGCACCCGGAGGAGGGCAGCCCTATGTGACCGCACAGGGCAGTGGGAGGCCGGTAGGAGGTGGTCCTGCAAGTACCCCGGGCCCATGCCATGTAGGGCTTTAGAGGTAAGAACCAGCATGAGGAGGCGTTGTGGGACTCAGGGTCAGCATCAAGGCAACCTGAGAGCTCTGAGGGGGAAAAGGGAATGGAGCTGACAGAGCGACAGAGGCGGAGCCTGGGCCGTCCGTCAGCCCTCAGATGGACAGTCAACAGCCCCCAGGACTGGAGGTGGCTGATGAGGAAGAGGAGGAACAGCTGGGTCCAGTGGCTGTTTTGCGAATGCGCAGAAGGCAGAGGAGAGGAGAGCAGTGGAAATCTATGGGCTGATCCTTGGGACGGAAGAGCCACCGCTGCTAGCAAAGCTCCACCCTAGCCGTGGGGATAAAAGGCAGGGGGCGGAGATAAATAGATGTGGCAGATAATTATTCATCTCCCTGCCGGACAGACTTGCTAGCCTGAGGTGAAAGAGAAACTTTTTGCCAGGGCTGCTGGCGCTCCTAATAAAAGAATCATTGCTTCAACTTCAGAGGGTTTGTCGTGTTTGGGAAGCTGGGTCAGAAAACTGTGTTTGCCATGACTCAATTCCCAGAACTTTACCTGGATGACCGAGAATCTACATTGACAAAGCATGAAAGAAGTTTATTTTAGTCCTTGGCTTGGTAGTGGTCTACTGGCAATGTCAATTGCAATAATCTACCACAATTAAGTAGACAGGGTACAACTTTTGCCTTTAAGGGACAGATAAAAGAATTATATACTTCCTTGAATGAACTGGAGTGAATCCAACCCTGACCTGGGATTGGGTCTCGTAATACTGACGTCTCAAGCAAACAGTCATAAATACCCAGTGTAAAGAAATACTAAGCAAAGTCACTGATGCACTGAGTTAATAAGTGAAAGATGAACAATCCAGGCAGAAATTTATTTAGAAAGAAGGTTAGGGGAAAATAAAACGCAGCTTAACCCAAAAGACGTCTCTTATATAGAGGCCTCTTACACTTAGAACCTTACTTCTCACCGCTAGATGAAATAAAACCCAACTCTAAATATTATTTTGGTCTCGTGATCATGTTATAAGGAAATTGTCTCTAAACAATCACGCAGGAGAGCTCAAAAACTTCTGGTTGTTGCTTTCTAGTCCTCACAGTTTCAAGACAAAATATAAGACCATGAAGTAGCTCTACTCATAGTTTCTAAGTATCTCACTGTTTGTTCTAATATGGTACTGTTTTCACTATTTTAAGGTTGTGTTGTACGTTTAAACAATTTTATAACTTTCCCAAAGAAAACTGGCTATTAAGCAGATTAAAAATCTACTAGGCAGACAGATATGGAGGAGGAGGAGGAGGAAGAGGAACTTCTAAGAAACCTAAGCAACGTGGAAGTAAGATCAAGCATTCCAACAAAATTGGCATATTGAAAATCATTTTTTTCTCTCCAAAGATTATCTGGAAATATAAAACCAAGTGAATCTACTACAAATAAGAAGAAATATCAGAAAAGACTCTGGTGGAACTAAATAAAACACAACAAAATGGCCTAAATGTCTACAGGTAGTCCTTGACTTATGACCGTAATGGAGCCCACATGATTGACCCAATTTTACAACCTTTTTTAATAGTGCTTGTTAAGTGAATCTGTGGTTGTTAAGTGAACCCACTGTTTGCTATGGAGCACTTTTACCAAAAACCAGAAGTGAAGGCCAGGTTTTGGGGTGGGGGGGGGGGGAATGTCATAAATCACAATCACATGACAGCAGAAAGCTGCAAATGGACACAAATATTGACCAATGACCAGGCACCTGAAATGTGGTCATGTGACTGCTGGGGGAGGGACTGGCCATCAGAACTTCAGAACTGGGCTTTAAAAAAATTTGGGAGGGTGTTCATTTGAATGGTTGCTAAGTAACTAGCTGTAAATTGAGGACTCCCTGTATAGTAAAGCAAACAAAACTTGGAAAATAGAGTAGTAACAGCAGAAACTGTAAAAGAACAAACAAGGAAGGTAAAGAATTGGAATGCAAACTACCCAAGGTGAACTTCACAGATTTGGACCCAAATTTCTATCCCTGTTACATCTTGCAAATCATTTCAACAAAATGTCGCAGCAAAGATTAATACATGACAGGTTTGCTACAATTCGAATGTTTCTAATCAAGAAAGGCAATACAAAAGAAACAACACCCAGCAATCACCCAGTGATTTCCATCCAAATCACTTCTTCGATGACAACATTCAAGCTGTTAAGGGGAATCACTGCCAGTTTACAAGTACAAACCCTTTCAAATTCATCGTACCCTGCAGAGCAAAATAAAGGAACTTCAAAAGTATTTGAGGAAACCCGTTCTCCAATTAATAAAAATGTCATAGATAAAACAATATATAAAACTCTAAAGCCTTTAAACCAAACCTGATATGATTTGGATGGATTACAAAAGGAAAACAATCACACGCACACATTCAATTTAACTGGTCATAGTTGGATTTTAAAACATTCAGAAATTTTTGGAATTAGTGAGAAAACTACGTTTTAAATAGGGCAATGGGGAAAAAATGGAAAACAATACAGATAAGTAAAGATAAACTTGGAGGAATGAGAAGAGAAATTTTTTTGTCAAGCAGGGTCTGTGTTTCCATTGCTTTTTTAAAACCACTGTGGTTCACTGATGATGTTTTTAAATAAAATGTTGCCAGGAAATTATTTAAATTATCAGTTATCCAAACAAGGAATCTAAGGCTCCCTTTCACTCTACCTGTATGATCTGAAACTATAGCAAATTCATTTAGAGCAGGAGTGTTTCAATATTCAATAATACTGAAAAAGTGCCCTAGAACAACCACATACATTACCTATTTTACGAGATTTCTGGATTTAGGTGGATTGATATTTAGAACACGGCACACCAGACACCACCGTAGTTGAAAAAAAATCACACGTTTTTACAGATCTGGCAATACCAAACACAATATAGCTCCAAAAGAACTGGAAAAATTATAAACTATTGAGATTTAACAATTGAAATATAAAGACCATGGAATCAAAATGACCTCACAACATTTAGCTTACAACAAACAGCTTTGTTTGCTTCGCTATAGATATATTACAGCCGTATTTGGTCAATTGTTAGATTTTGGATGAAGCTTGAACTGATTTTAAATTGCCATCACAAGAACAATAATAATCAGCATTATTAGATTAAGCATTACTCACATGCCCTTCAATAAACTTACAGCAGAGGCGTAATTATGAATTAACCCTTAAATGCTGGCTCATACATTCATGAACAAAGGATGAAGTTCTATACCAGTGATGGCTAACCTTTTTGCCATCGCGTGCCAAAAGCGGGGAGAGCATGGTGGGGTCACACGCACACGTGCCCACATCCATAATTCTACATGCCCCGCCCCCCTGGGCTCCCCCCCCCCCACTTTTGGCGAGGGCCCGGTAGGCCTGTCTTTTGCTCTCCCCAGGCTCCAGAGCCTTTCTAGGAGCCTGGGGAGGGCAAAAACAGCCTCCCCCCCCCCAGAGGCCCTCTGGAGGCCAGAAACAGTGTGTTTCCTGACTTCTGGTGGGCCCAGAAGTCAGCTGCCTGGCACATGCATGCGTGCTGGAGCTGAGCTCGCGTGCCCACCGATATGGCTCTGCGTGCCACCTGTGGCACCCGTGCCATTGGTTCGCCATCACGGTTCTATACCTTTATATATATTTACTCAATTTTTTAATTTTCTTGACTTGCTATGGGGAACATACCGTACATATATCAGCAGGCCAATCCCTTTCAATCTGGCTCCAGTATCAGCCAGTGAATCTGGCAAAGATCTCTTTTATTGTCCAAACCATTATGGTCTCACCACTAATGACCCAACATGTTTTCCCTGGTCCTCTAGACATACTTTTTTTTTTTTTAATTTGATTTATATGCCGACCTTCTCCGGAGACTCAGGGCGGCTTACAATGCGTTAAGCAGTAGCCTTCATACTTTTGTATATTTATACAAAGTCAGTTTATTGCCCCCACAATCTGGGTCCTCATTTCACCTACCTTAGAAAGGATGGAAGGCTGAGTCGACCTTGAGCCTGGTGAGATTAGAACTTGCAGTAATCGCAGGCAGCTGAATGTTAATCAGTGCCTTAGTCTACTGCGCCACTCAGGGCCATACTGTCCATCATGAGATGTGAAAAATGCTCAACCTGTTGTTGCCTTGTCAATGGGACTCTGAACCTCTAGTCAGAGGTGAGCTACATTCGTATAATACAATGGCAGCTAGTTCACATGCTAGGAACCACCTTACAGGCCCTACAACTAAGTGTTCATTAAGAATGTAGCAACATTTTGAGCCACCAAAATGCTGGCTCATATTCAAAGCATATGAGCAGCAGCCTGAAATTGCTGAACAAGATATTGGAAAGTTTGAGAAGTTGTGGGGGTTTTTTTTTCAAGTCCAGTTTCTTTCAGTGGTAATCAACTTATTGGTAGTAGATGAACCTAAAGTCAAGGGTTGGTGGAACTAAAGGGAGCCGTGTGTGCCTGCTTACTCTCTGGTAATCCCTTACTCTCCAACAAATATAAATTCAAGCATTCATTCTCTTTTTGCTAATTTTCCCAGCATTCCAAAGGGGGAGATGGGGAAATGGGAAAAAGAGAAGCACAGCCACATGATTTCCCACTTAGCAACCGCTTTGCTTAATGACAGAGTTGCCAGACCCAATTTTGGTCACTAAACAAGATCTATCTCTACTTGATTCTCAACCACTTTCACAAAAAACTAAGGCAACAATCAGCAATACCAGAAACCTTTAGAAATGGAAGAGCAAAAAGATTACGGAAATGTTGAAGCCAAGACAAATCAAGAATGTGAAGAATAGAGTTACCAAATATTTTGTTTAATGGTACTACTTATAATTTTTTTTTTCATTTTATGTTTTCATCTACTGTTATCCCTCAGGATTAGGCAGGATACAAATACTGGGCATAAATAAGTAAGTTAAATAATCCGAAAGCAAAAAGGAATGAAGATTTTTGGCTTAGTCATTTCCAGGAATTCCACATCATTGGATGTTCTCTTGAAACCTACCAGGCTCAAATGTGGTTGTAAATTGAAGACTACCTGTAGAAGGAATTATTCCAGAGGTGAAATCCATTTTTTTTTTACTACTGGTTCTGTGGGCATGGCTTGGTGGGCGTGGTGTGGCTTGGTGGGCGTGGCAGAGGAAGGATACTGCAAAATCTCCATTCCCACCCCACTCCAGGGGAAGGATATTGCAAAATCTCCATTCCCTCCCCACTCTGGGGCCAGCCAGGGGTGGCATTTGCCAGTTCTCCGAACTACTCAAAATTTCCGCTACCGGTTCTCCAGAACCTGTCAGAACCTACTGGATTTCACCTCTGAATTATTCTCTATTGGTACTAACAATCTTCTTTCTTCTCCACCCCCTTTTAAATCCCCAGGGATGTCTGTGTGTGTGTGTGTGTGTGCGCGTGTGTAAGAGAGGGGGGAGGGGGAGGGGAAGAGGAGAGGAGGGAGGGGAGGGGAGCAGTGGTGGGTTGCTCCCGGTTCAGCCCGGTTCGGCTGAGCCAGTAGCGGTGATGATGTGACGTCACCGAACCGGACTCTGTGACTGGGAGCTGGGCCCTCCCGCCCGCCCCCGCTTTATTCCTACCTTTATTTTTAGATTTTTAGCCCAGCTGATAGGCATGGCAGAGTGGATTGCTGCACCTCAGCTGGTCAGAAACCTAACGCGCTTGCGCAAAGTGCAAGATAGGCGCACGTGCCAGCAAAGCGAGCATGCGTGTGGCGATCGTGCGTAAAGTGCATGCGCGAAGAGAACGGATAGTAACACTGGTTGGAACCCACCAGAGGAGAGGAAAGGAGAGGAGAGGGGAGGGGAGGGGAGGGGAGAGGAGAGGAGAGGAGAGGAGAGGAGAGGAGAGGAGAGGAGAGGAGAGGAGAGGAGAGGAGAGGAGAGGAGAGGAGAGGAGAGGAGTTTCAGAAAGCATATGTCTAGGAAAGATTTACCCTTTTTTTCTCCACAACACTCTGGATGTAGAACAGAAATCCTACCTCAGCCCCAGGGCGCCAGGTTAGAAAAGGTGAACACCGACCACAGAACAATTAATTCCCACATAAAGTCCCTTCTTTCCCACTCCCATCTCCCACCAGTTGAAAGGGGCTGAGGCCCTGATGCATCTATTTCAAATTCTCCCTAGCTCCATGCTGGGTCCGTTAATGAGCGCTTTTAAAAAAGAGTGGACATCCCACGGAGGAGGTGACTTTTGCTGAAAGGACACATATACACAAAGAATAACCAGGCGAGTCACTGCAAGGGATAAAATGGACTGGCCCCTTCCAGCTCTCTGACGAAAAGGAAATGGAGCACAGCACCGTCCATTTAAAGGCCGAATCTGTTTGGTAGTGGATGCACAGCAATTAGGCACACTGTAGGAACAGCTGCCCATGGTTACGAGTGAATGGAAGCCTGGCTTGCTTTAAGATCAAGATAGGCTCAAAAGACCAAAATTAGGGGCAGGGGGGGAAGAGGGAGGGGACATTAATTCTGAAGGACGGCAGGCACAGCTCAGTCTTGCTGAGAAGTTACCAGCTGAGGACATAGGCAGGGATACAGACAGTTGGTCTATTAATAAGCAGGGTGGCCTTCTGAAAAAACTGAACATGACTGGATCTTCTGCAAAACACCATCCAGTTGTCAGGCAAAAAGAATCGGGACTATTCATGAGGTTGCAGCATCCATTTATTCAAGCCACGAACATGAATCTGGTCAACTAAATAAGCACCAGATAAGAGAATTCGGGAGGGATTAGACTTCTTGCGATTATGAGAATGTGATGATTCTAAGCTGATGACAGGCTTAACTCCCCCCACCCACCCCAACCCTACCTGCTCTTCTCAGCCAGCCAGAACTTATTCTGGGTAGTCCTCTTGATGACACTTCAATAGTTCACATAAAAGGAAAAAAAAAAAACATGGGAGCTGCTGGACTTCAATTGTATGCACGTGCAATTTTCCTTTTCTTCAGATCCATTCACAAAAGTAAAAATCAATCAGAAAGTCAGGTCCTCTGTCCTTAATCCATATATAACTTATCTTTCAGGATACCCTAGTTTCCTTGCTTCTTTCTTTCTTTCTTTCTTTCTTTCTTTTCTTTTCTTTTCTTTTCTTTCTTTCTTTTTTTCTTCCTTCCTTCCATCCATCCATCCATCTATCAAATTTATATGCTGCCTCTCGCTATTATGCTCTGGCCAGTTTACAAGAGCATAATAGTATAATTATTTTAAGCTGCACCTTAAAAATGCCACTTTGATGCAAGGCGTCAAAAACCGAAAGGCATCGGTATTCACCTCTGCTTTATGAGCTCTCCGCACACACGACCACTTGCCTCGTTCTCTGTTTTTGCGTTCTCGAACTTTTCCTTGCCAAATATCTTCATGCAGACAACTACCATTGGGGGGGGGAGGTATTCCTAGATTTACGCCACTCCTGTAGCTCACGCAAGCAACTGGGCAGAGAAAGAGTACAATATGTACGCGGCCTTAAAAAAAAACCAAGAAAAATCTCATTCTGGCTAGCAAAAAGTACACAAACTAAGCGATAGAACCAAGATCAGCAGGCTTTCCTGGATCGTGCACTCCCTCTTGCTGGAGAAGTCAGCTTAAGCCGCTGAAGGAACTGCGTGAAAGGAAAACATTACTGCAAGCAACAGTGGAGGTATAGAAACAACGAAAATTTCGGAGAAATTATATGATCCAGCCGCTTGCTGCATTTAGATCCCACTCTGCCTTTCCCTCCTGAATGTTTTCCCATAACTGGACATGGTTTGATTCCTAAAATATTTGCTATGGGATCTCGTTCACCTCCCTTCTATCAAGATGCAGAACATCAGACCTACCAAAAGGATGACCAATCCATCTGTTTCTAATTTTCCTCCCGTTTTGCCTACATAAAGCAGCTTTCATCCTGCTTCCGAATTAAATCTGTGATTTCCAAACAATCTACACAGCTGTTCCACCTGCTTTTGAATTTTTCCCCCGATCATCCTTCCGACCGCGCAAAAATATATGTGTTTTGTATGGATTTTATCTTCAATAATGGAATACTTTAATTTACAAAATGTTAATAGGTATATCTGTATGCTTCTTTAAAAAAATTTGAGGCAGGATATTCACATTGCAAGCTGCCTATGAAGGAAATGCATACTAACGTCCGGGCCAGAAAAATCTGTCCTGCAATTCCTTGCGTATGATTTCTCCCTAAAGAACATGATATTATTTGATAATATCATGTTCTTTAGGGAGAATATTTGATATTATTCTCAAGGCATTTAAGGATTTATTTAGAATTTTCTCTTGGTGGTGCTTTTGAGCTTATTGTGTCTTTCCATTAATCTACAACCCCACCCCCCTTTCCAGTGGTGAAATCCTCCGCTGATTGCCAATGTGTGCACCAAACACATGCTGCGCACACATGCATACACAGTGCATGCAAAATGCGCACTTTGCACAGAAAAAGAACACTTAACAAGGTAAGTAGAACAGCAAGGGGGGGAACAGCTGTGCCGCGCGATTTAGATTCGCTAAAAAACAGGATTTCCTCTTTTCTAGCGAATATAAATCACGTGGCACAGCTGATTGTTGGAAATACCGGTTCGTCCTTTTTTTTTTTACTACCGGTTCGCCTGAACCTGTGCAAACCAGTAGCATTTCACCCTGGCTGCCTTCCGGAGCGGGGGGACGACCCTTTGCTTCCTCAACTAAAAAACTGGAGAAACTCTTACAAGAAGCTGTCTTTTACAGCAATGATCTCCAACCTTTGCAACTTTACATCTTGTGGAGTGGGCCAGCTGCTTGAGGAATTCTGGGAGTTGAAGTTGATAAGTTTGGAGATTCCTGAATCAAGATGATATGGAAGCTAGGGAATCCAGGAAAGCTGCAAACGTCTATGAGGCCTACAATTCCACAAAAGATATGCCATTTATGTACTTGGCAGCTCATATAGACACACCTCGGCAATTCGTCATTTAATAACTTCATTTCAACTGTAAAAATTTGAACCAAGCGTTCTTGTTTTTGGAAGAACGCTTGGAAGAAACCTCGAAAGCACTCTCTCTTTCATAAGATTGAATGGACCCAAGGGTTTTGCTGAATGCTACAAAAGAAATGAAGTTATCAATCATCATTCCCATTAGGATTTGGATCCCCCTGGCTAGAAGTTGGCAATGTTTCTGGAGATAAACCTTCCGACGTCATTCTCAAGCGTGCAAGAACACTGGCTTCCTATTCGTCACCTCCTCGAGGACTCCGAATGAGAGTCCAATTCCCTACGCACATTTTCATCCAGTACAATCCCTCTTGAGACAACAAACCTGAAGAGAAGCCAAACTTGACTTTCATCTTGCTATTTAACACTACTTTGACTTATGATTACAATCGAGCCCAACGTTTTTTCTATTAAGAAAGGCAGTTAAGTGAGTTTTGCCTCATGTTGCAACCTTTGTGTCACCGTTGTTAAAGGAATCCCAGCTATGATTCCCAGCTACGCACGAACTGTTATCAGCCTCCTGGGATGCTCAGTTTTTGTGCTCCTGCCATTAATTGCACCCCAAAGTTCTGACTTTTTTTTTTTTTTTAAGGAAAATCAGTAACTCCCACATTAAACTTACGGAGATGAGACTTCCCCGTCTTCTTCAGCCCACAGCATTTCAGAAAGAGAGCACCGCAGCTAGAATTGTATTTGCATAACATTGGAAAAGTGGAGAGATTCCCATTGAAGAGAAGGTGATAATATTAGAATGTGCAGAAACGAACAGATTAGCATTAGCAATTAAAGAGAAAGAACAAACTGAACATTATATGATAGGGGAAGTATTTTATCAATGGATGGAGAATAAAAAAGGAATTTGGAAATGAAGAAGGCTAAAGGATAAGTAGAAAATATATTAAGATACATAAAATAAAATAAGATGAAAATTCTTCGTATATGTATGATGAGAATAATGATGTTTAATGTTAATATGGTTTCGTCACTAGAAGGTAGTAAGAAGAACATGGAGTTTTACAATGCTTAAATGATTAATATATTATAATATTAAGTTGTAGAGAAATAATGTGAATGTGAAAGATGTGGCAAATGAGGAACGATGTTGCACAAAGATGTTTGTACCCAGACGACACACTGCATAAGGAAAGATGGAATGTTTATCTTTTAATTAAAAAATAAAAAACTTTTTATAAAAAAGAAAGAAAGAAAGAAAGAAAGAAAGAAAGAGAGCACTGCCCCCAAATTAATTAAAGAACACAATTACACTTTAAATGTAGCCAGCGACCTTTGAGACGACAAAGGTGTCTTTTACAAAAACTGGTTTTCCAGCATTATTTGCAAATCTTGAATGGCTGGGAGAAGGTTGTCAGTTCCACTCATTGATTCGAGAGGAACAAAGTCGCTTTCAGGGATCCGTTTTCGGCTTAAAGCAGAAACAAAAAGATGCCAAAGAAGACAACTGGCCAAACTATGCATTATTTTTTTTTTCTCAGCAAGCTCTTTGGCCCTGGTCAAATGTTAATATTTCTCTATCTTTTGATGGTAGGAAAATCCCCCAGATAATTGTTCTAAATTTGCTACCAAAGGATGCATAAAATAGCCATTTGGTGTCAGGCCCTAAGAAGCAAGAACGATACGTAGAGTTACTTTCTTTATTGTTCTTCACCTTTAGACAGATTCTTGCCAGACTAAAGGAACTAACAATAGAAGGGAGTATTTGTAGCTAAGGGTTGAACTGTAGGGTCCTTGGTGCTTCGGAGATTGATTGTTTCATTACCAACTAGGTAACATCATCACCACTGTATCATCATTATCATCATCAGTTTGATTTCAACATCATCATTAGTGTAATATCATCACTGCATAACTCTGGTGATATTATCTAGTTTGGTAATGAAATGTCTGCAGGAAAACAACCAAGCTCAGAGAAAACCAAAGACCTCATAAAGCTGTTCTGACCTAGGCTTCCTGAGACAGTAAAAAGCACACAATTAGTCCCAAAAACCCTCTTTTTATTTCAACATCTGTGAATTTATTTCAACGTTTGTGAAATGAATCACAAATAGTTTGTAAAGAGTCTGACAGAAGTCTGCCACAGTCCTTCGGGATCAGGCTGATAAGCACCCACCTTTATCTCCCTTGACACACTGCCAAACACCTAATCGGCAATTAGCTTTGCAAGGCCACACAGAGCACAGAGTCAAAACGGAGCTTCAGAATTTAAACCGACCAGAACGAACAAAGTTGCTTCCTGCAAAGGCTCACGTGCCTTTGCTCCTCCTTTATTTCTTATGGGAGGGGCCAATAATCTCCAAGCCTACTCCCGAGTCGTCCCTTTTGTCTTAACTGTTCTTGCCTTCTGGCAGCTCTGCGAATGCGCGCACTGGGAACAGGTTCCCCCTGTTCTTCTGCCTCGCTGATGTCTGACTCTGCAGGCACCACATAACTCCCAGATGGCCCTGGCCCCCTCTCTGCCTCTGACACAGAGCCCTCATCTGAGCCTTCCCCAGACTCCAGGACTGGCCCATGTTCCTCCCCAACCTCCTCACTGTCCGACTCTGCTGCCAGCTCCACAGGCCCCCGGTGGACCACAACATGACTACAGATATATGTCTGCATGACTACAGATATATTCTGGGAATAGTTAAGAGGATCTGATTGAATCCTCTTCCCACCAACCAAACTTTCCAAGCTCTGTTGCCACTTTGCTCTCAGCCCCTCCCTCCTAGGAATCCAGACAACATTTCACCACACCTTGCTTGTCCTCTACCCAGGATCTCAATCCGGATGCATTGAGCCAGCTATCCAGCCCACATAAACATCATCGCTAGTGAGTTAAATAATAGAAGGGGTGAAAGTGCTCCATCCCTCATTTACAAAAGGGAATGCCTAGGAAACAAGGCTACGCAGGTAGTCTTCAACTTACAACGGTTCATTTATTGACCATTCAAAGTTACAACAGCATTGAAAAAGTGGCTTGCAACCATTTGTCACACTTACAACCATTGTGGCATTCCCGTGGTCATGTGATCAAAATTCAGATGCTTGACAACTGACTCATATTTTATAGTGGTTGCATTGTCCCGGGGTCATGTGATCACATTTTGCATCCTTCTGACAGGCAAAGTCAATGGGGAAGTCAGATTCACTTAACAACCATGTTACTAATTTATCAGCTGCAGTGATTCGCTTAACAACTGTGACAAGAAAGGCCGTAAATTGGGGCAAAATTTACTTAACAAATGTCTCACTTAGCAACAGAAATTTTGGACTCAATGGTGGTCATAAGTCAAGGACTTATGTACTAGAGAGCACAGGAAGACCTTGCACTCTGATGAGCAATAGTTGAGTAAGTATGTGATCATTACAAGCTTCATTTTAAGGTGGTCTGTCCTATCTCACTATTATTATTATTATTATTAGTTAATCTTTAGTGAGATTCACAGCCTTTGAGCCTGGCTTATAGTTCAGCAGCTCGAGTCCTAACCAAGGACCTAGGAACTGTTAAGGTATCGTCAGAGGATGTAAGCTGTTCCGAGTAAGGTGTTTTTTTGTAGAGTCAAAATGTTCAAGTCTGATAAATTTAGAATTTCTAAATAGCGGGGTAGCACTTTGGGGATTGCTCCAATTATTATTATTATTATTATTATTATTATTATTATTATTATTATTAT
>WNWU01000037.1:5288101-5299520 GCA_012654045.1 Ptyas mucosa
ATTATTATTATTATTATTATTATTATTATTATTATTATTATTATTATTGAATTCATTTAAATAGAATAAAAATAATACATATTTAAAGAAGGGGGGGAAAAGTGAAAAATAAGAATAAAAGAAAAAAGAAAAGAGAAAGATATAAAGAAGCAGCTTTCGATCTTCTTTACAGCAATTCTAAATGCCTTTATATTTTATCCTCTCACTCTAAAATTATTTCATGGGGGCCTTTTCTCCATATTCTACCCTTTCTAATTGTCAAACTCATAACTCACAAGCGCATTTTTCTGACATTTTCAGCAAAAAGTCCACCAAGTGTCCACCACTTTTTGCCACCAGCAAGAAAAGAATTTTCTGGTTTCACTTGAAAATTAAACTTTAAAAATCTATATATCGCTATGCATGTTTGAACCCAAATTTTTCTGGCTTTTTACAGGACCACAAAGCATGATGAAAATGACCCTTCATATTTTCCACACTTCTAACATGAATCTGAAAGTACATTATACATTCTAGAAAGTTTTTGTGGTGTCATATACCAACAGTACATCATTTTATAAAATTTCTCTTTTAAATTGTAACAATGTGATTTTCAGCCTTTCTGGCCACATATTTTCCCAGTGATCCATCTGTATGTTATAACCAACATTCTTAGCCCATTTTATCATACACTCTTTAACTCGGTTTTCTTTCATTTCAAATTTCAGTAAAAGTCTATTGGTTAAGACGCCAGTGTAAAAACTAGGAGACTGTGAATTCTAGTCCAACCAGGTGACTTTGGGCCAAACACTCTCTCTCTCAGCTCCGTCCACCTCACAGGGTGGTTGTTGTGGGGAAAATAGGAAGAGGAAGGGGTGTGGGATATGTTCACCACCTTGAGTTATTTGTAAAAATAATAAAGCATCCAAATTTTGATCATGGGGATGCTGCAACAATCATAAGCATGAAAGATGGCCGTAAGTCGTTTTTTTCAGTGCTGTTGTAACCTCAACTAAACGAATGTTTGTAAGTCAAGGATTGCCATAATGAACAGTAAGAGAGCTGTTTTGGGGAGGTTATTTTCTAGTTTTAGGAATCGTGAGTTTTAAAACCACGCCTTTCGCTCATGTGGCTCCCTTTTCTTCCTCCCCTGAAAATTCATCCCCACAGATCTCAAAAGGTTCCCTTTCTGGAGACCACGGTAGTGGTGAAATTCAATTTTTTTTTACTACCGGTTCTGTGGGCGTGGCTTGGTGGGTCTGGTGCGGCTTGGTGGGTGTGGCTTGGTGGCCGTGGCAAGGGAAGGATACTGCAAAATCTCCATTCCCTCCCCACTCCAGGGGAAGGATACTGCAAAATCCCCATTCCCTCACCACTCCTGAGGGAAGGATATTGCAAAATCTCCATTCCCACCCCATTCTGGGGCCAGCCAGAGGTGGTATTTGCCGGTTCTCCAAACTACTCAAAATTTCCGCTACCGGTTCTCCAGAACCTGTCAGAACCTACTGGATTTCACCCCTGGACCATGGATGGCAGGTTCTCCCTGAGCCGCTGAAAAAAGTGTGTAGCTGATGCCCTATTCCTGCCCACATTATGCCAAATCTTCTCTTTCTCCACTCCCTCCGCCCCATGTCACAAAAAAAACTTTTCTGCTCGCACACATGCACACACTTAAAGAACCACCGTTAGGGACAATTTAGGGGCTATTATCTCAACCACAAAACACAACCGCTTGAAAAGAGGAAAGCCAGCAATAAGCACAATAATTGAGAGGGTGGGAAAGGGAGAAGGGAAAGAAAAACCAAGCAAACTGCTCATTTTGTACGGCTCACAAATCTTTGATGGAATCCGTTTCTCTATTCTCCTTGGCAGTAATGTTATTTATGATTTGGTCCCCGTTTGGGGAGAAGCAACAACCAAAAAGAAATAAACTGGCTTTAAAACTGTCGGAGCCTAACGTTCTATTTATTTGAGGATAGCTATAATGACTCCCAAGTGATCCAGCAATGAGCGATTATCTCAGTTAAATTACAATGTTGATGTTATATGCAAGTCTCATTAAAAAAAAAAAAAACCAAAAAACCGAGGACTGGTCAACCAATTATTTCAAATCGTGTGGGCTCTTTCTAATTTTGGGGACAAGGCCGAAGAAGGGCTGAAATTCCCATTTCAAAGATTGTTTTAGGACGTGAGCCATTAACACCCAAAAATCCTCTTTCGGTTCAAAAGATTGGTGCGGCTGATCTGTCGTTCATAATATTGTACGGTATTCTATTTGCCTCAATAGTTTATTTACTGATTGGGCTATTACCATAAGGAGCTGTCACCAATGAATTATGACAGAAACACGCATGATGAACAGGGGTGGGTTCTAAATTTTTTTACTACCGGTTCTGTGGGCGTGGCTTATTTTGTGGGTGTGGTTTGATGGTCATGTGACAATTCTTTAAGATTTAGCAGAGGTACTGGTCTACCAGGCTTTTAACTACTTGCAGAGCTGTACCGGTCTACCCATTTGCTTTTTGGAGGCACTGGTCTACTCATTTGTTTTTGGAGGCATCGGTCTACTCATTTGTTTTTGGAGGCACCGGTCTAACAGGCACTGGTCTACTCATTTGTTTTTGAAAGCACCAGCCTACCACCACATTGCCTTTTAACATGGATCAGCTGTAGGGCGGCCCTTTGAAGCCCCACGGCAAGAGTTTTTTTCCTTCTCGCCGATCAGCTGTGGCTCGGGAGGCAGCGAATAGATTGGGGGCAGGGCCAAATAAAAGGTAAGAATAATGCGGTGGCGGGCAGCTCCCCAACAAAGAGAACCGGTTCGGTGACGTCATATCATCACTGCTACTGGCTCGGTGGAACCGGGCGGAACCAGGAGGAACTCACCACTGATGATGAAGTGGATTGTGATCCAGTCAAATTCACAATATAATAATTACATGCACTTTTTGCTACGAAAGGCTAACCAAGCTAGAAACCTAACTAAGTCATTTTAGTGTGAAGCAAGAAAAACGTCTCATTAAGCCCCATCTGACAGTTTTCAACAAGGCAAGCCAGCATCCAAATCCTCCAATCATTGCACACTTCTAAACACAGATGGATCTTCTTCCTTTTCTGCCCAGGATAAACACAAAACTGGCTTTTCGTGGCTACAAAAAAGCATGAGAAAACTGCTACAGGTAGTCTTTGACTTACAACAACCTCAATTGGGTCCAGAATTTCCATGGTTAAACAAGGCAGTGGTTGACTTGCACCCAATTTTAGGACCCGTTTTTCTTGGTTTGCTTTGGTTATTAAGCAAATCCCTTCTGGAGGCAGAATCAAAAGAGGGAATCAGCCCAGAATCATTCCCACAAGCAGTCTTCAGTCCAACCCATTTTGAATTCTGTTAATTCTTATCTAGCGCCAATTTAGCGCTGACTGTTAGTTGATTGGATTCTTGTGTAGGCATGAGCAATAAATCATCTTAACTGGAACTTAACTTGTAGTCTTGATTCTTCATATCTGAAAATAATGATGGACCACACACTGTCCATTAGGGGCTAAGAGTCTTCTAAAGCAGGGGTCTCCAACCTTGGCTACTTTAAGACTTGTGGACTTCAACTCCCAGAGTTGAAGCAAAGCTGGCTGAGGAACTCTGGGAGTTGAAGTCCACAAGTCTTAAAGTTGCCAAGGTTGGAGACCCCTGTTCTAAAGAACCTATGGAGGACTTATCCTTGGACTGACTGAGCAAAGCACTTCTTGACCACACACTAAATCCCCATTAACAAAATTGAATTGCTACTTTCATCTGTTTGGTTAAAACAGAAATGGCATTATTGACTGACAGTGTAAGCTGTGGCCCTGCAAACCTTAAAACAGAGTTTTCAGAACTTTTACATAAATTACATCTGGCCCGACTTTTCAGAAAGTTTCCAGTTATCACAAAGTCTATGTACTAGCCAATGTCTAATCAAGGATATGAAATTCTTGCAGACAATATTCAGAAATCAACTCACAATTTTCTTAATTTCAACTAAATGCACTTTTATCCCGTAGCCAGGCTTCAAAATGATATAGAAATTTGGGAGAGTAACAAGTGAGAGAAAAAGAGACAGTTTTCTGTCATGATTAAGGCATCAGGCTAGAAACTGGAAGACTATGAGTTCTAGTCCTGTTTTAGGCTTAGGTTGATCTTCGGCCTGTCACTCATTCTTAATCCTTGGAAGGATGCAATGGCAACTATCTCCAAAAAGCCCTGAGAAGAAAACTGCAGTGACTTGTCTAGGCACCAAGGCTCAAAACTGACTCAAGATTACCCCCAAAAAAGTAAGAAGCAATGTGTTCCAAAACATGAAGTTCCAAGTTCCATTAACTTCATTGCCCCAAGTGATAGCAACAAGGATTGTAGGCTGGCTATAACCAACCAAAATGTAATGCTTCTCCAGCTTTCTGTTCCCATTACCTAAGAAACCCTGCATTGCCTACTGTGTTTCCCCAAAAATAAGACTGGGTCTTATATTAATTTTTGCTCCAAAGGACGCATTAGAGCTTATTTTCTGGTTAGGTCTTATTTTGGGGGAAATACGGTACTAAACGCACCCATCTGGCTGACAATCTTAACTGGGGCTTATTTTGGGGGTAGGTCTTATATTACGAGCATCCTGAAAAATCATGCTAGGACTTATTTTCCAGCTGGGTCTTATTTTCGGGGAAACAGGGTATTGCAGAAATCTTTCTTCTTTGAATATTTGATAAACGGGACTTCATGCACTCTCCTTCATAGTTGTCAGTGTAGAAAAAGCAAACACACATTTAAAGCTAAATTTGCAGTGACATATTTTGCTTTCCTGCTTTTAATCCATGCAGCAACCTACTATCTCATTCTACAAAGATTAAGAACTTTCTCTGGAGCTAAGAACCAGGACAAACAACACCTATCTTAGGGTTCAGATTAACTCCTGGAGGTGATTTATTGAAAGTTGAATCTCACCCAACATTTTTGGAGTTACTGAATAAACACCATCCATTCATTAAGGCTGGTATGGCAAATATTTACAGGGGGAGGTGCAAAAAACTGAGAACCTACATGGGTAAAATATATTAATGACTTCATTCTGCAGCAAAATATTCATTCCTCATTCTTCAAAACACTTGCAATTCCTTTAATTTATCCCAATTCCCTAATACAGTGTTTAGGCACAATCTGATGCCTTGCCCTCAATTGCTACTAAATGTAGATATCACAACATATCTTGCCATTTCTTTTGTTATTTGCTGATAACAAAACAAGGATAACAAAACAAGGATGTGGCAGGTGTGTTATTACATTACTCCCATATTACACCTGGCACCTTGATCTCACCGAACCACTTATTTTCCACCTATCATAATCAGTTATTTTATATTAGCTCCTGCAAGATCAACATACTGGAGCAACTAAGAAGGTTGTAAAATTGACAAACACTGTTATAAACATTAGAAAGTGTGGTCTGCTCTACGATTGGCTATGTCCAGGAACTGGTTCCCTCCTCCCATTCACTATCTCAGTTGTTGGCTACCTCATCAGACTCTTCCACCAATCATGTACAGCATTTCAACATTCATAGCGTTCTTTATTCTCTGCTGAAGTTGGTCTACTGTCAACCCACTAAGGTGGAAATCAAAGACATGCAAGCCAATACTATTTTACATTTTAAGTGCCAGGTATGGAGGTTCAGTTTCACACATAAGTTCCAGATTTCTTGCTAAAGTCCATGCATAGGAATCTAGTCAACTAGTGTACAATACTAAATTGGTGCCTGATAAGGGTCAATGTCACTGGAGAAAGCAATGATGTTTGGAAGAGTAAGTGGTAATGGTAAAAGGAAATCAGGCTGCCAAAGAACATGGTAGCTGAACACCATCAAATCTGACACCAGCCAGAGCATAGAAAATTTCAAAGAAGTAGCAGAAGATCAAGATGTGGAGAGACCTGGCCCATAGAATCACCAAGATTCAGACACACAGTTGAATAGGTAACATCATCATCATCATCATCATCATCATCATCAAAAGAATTCAAGAACAGCTGGACGTGGACTATTTGTGACAATGTAAGGACTCTAGGCTAATAACTTGCTTGACTCCATCCCATAGATAGAAGGATTAGGGGAGACATGATAGCAGTGTTCCAATATCTGAGGAGCTGCCACAAAGAAGAGGGAGTCAAGCTATTCTCCAAAGCACCTGAGGGCAGGACAAGAAGCAAGGGATGGAAACTAATCAAGGAGAGAAGCAACTTAGAAGTAAGGAGAAATTTCCTGACAAGTGGAATTTGCCTCCAGAGGTTGTGAATGCTCCAACACTGGAAGTTTTTAAGAAGATGTTGGATAACTATTTGTTTGAAGTGGTGTAGGGTTTCCTACCTAAGCAGGGGGTTGGACTAGAAGACCTCCAAGGTCCCTTCCAACTCTGTTATTCTATTCTATTCTATTCTATTCTATTCTATTCTATTCTATTCTATTCTATTCTATTCTATTCTATTCTATTCTATTCCTTACTCAGGTTACAGTTCTGGCCTGTTCTCAAATTGCTTTTATCTGACTACTGTCTTCCTTCAGTTCCTCAAGTCTATTCCTCCTCCCCATTACATCTCCCTACATCATGTTGGCTGTTTCTGTGCCCCCAAAGCTGCAATTTGTTTCTTTTTTACTTCTCACCGATTGCTATGCAATTTTGATTTTTTTTAACCTTTTTATAGCATATGCCCTTCTATTATATAAATTAGATAAATGAAAATACTTTATTCAGCAGAGCTTTGGAAATGTGAAACGAGCAGACTGCAATACCAGGTTAAAAAAAAAAACCCAAACAAGAAGTTTATGCAATCTGATTCCGAGTTGGTTGCTAGAACCTCTATCAGCTGCTGCTGAAACAGCTCAGGTATTATTAATTATTATTGTTGGCCAAGCATTCCCTTCTGTTCTCTTTCCTCTTCGTGGTCAAAGTCATGTCACTGAGAAGAAAGGATAAAGTTTTGTAGACTTAAGTCTGCTATTAAGCAAACACAGCCCAAGAGAACCCTAAAAAAAATTGCTGGAATAGAAACAGAAGCAATCCACTTTTAAGTCGTAGTCCTTCCACCAGGTAACATTAAGAGACATTTTTATTTTCTTACTTCATACCCTGTTTCCCCAAAAATAACCCAACCGGAAAATAAGCCCTAGCATGATTTTTCAGGATGCTCAGAATCTAAGCCCTATCCCAAAAATAAGCCCCAGTTAAGGTTTATCAGCCAGACAGATGCAATTAGTACCGTATTTCCCCCCAAAATAAGATCTAACCAGAAAATAAGCCCTAATGCAACTTTTGGAGTAAAAAATAATATAAGATCTGGTCTTATTTTCAGGGAAACATGGTAGATTTAGGATTTAAATATTCTATTAGTAGATTTTAGACATAACCCTTCTCACCCCAAATGCAGCACTGTAAATATGTCTCTTTACTTTGTCATTTGCTATCAACTCTGTACAGAAATCTAGTTTACAAGAGGTTGGCTGACTTGAAATCCCCTCCTGAGCTTTAAGGTTGAAGAACACACCTCCCACTAAAAGTTCAAGAGCATTAAACTTATCTACTATTGGTCTAACAAGGCACTGAAGATGCCGTTCTTTTGTAATTTGAGGTCTAACCACCAAAGCAGTTCAGTTGGGGTTTGCACTGAGGTTATACTTCTATTATTTTTTTTTCACTGTTTTTAATTTTTGGATTTATTTGACATATTGTCTTTAACCATGCTGTAAGCTGCCAGGAACCAATTTGATTATGGCAGTCTACAAATATAATAAATAATTAAGAAACAAAATCCTTGCTGGAAGTCAGGGGTTGCCCTTAAATGACCCCAGAAACTGCAAAGTGTATGTGACCAGTGATGTCATAAAAGGAAACAAAAAAAAGTGTGTTTGTTGAGTTGTAGGATTTAAAAGGCAGATTTAAAAGATGCAGAACCTCAATGTACCCATTTTACTCTTTAAAACCTACCCAAAAGCCTTCAGAAAAGAAGAGAGAAACTTTGGGTGCAATGCCCCTGACAGGGTCCACAAAAGAGCATGATGGTCTTTCCGGTCATAAAATACCCAACCCTTCCTTAGCCACTCTCATGCTACCAGAAGAAACAGCATGAGCAGAGGAAATAATCCACCTACAGAAGTACTGACATCTTTTCCAAATTATTTAGAAAACATCCCAATAATGCTGGATTTCCCCTGCATGCAAGTGACTTGGAGCCTCAAGGGAAAAATGTTACTTAGAGTGTTGGGGAAAACATCCATGTTTCCCTAGACGACCTATGTTACTCAGACCTAAAAATAACTACTAATGAAGGCAACTGGGGGTTTAATACTTCAGATTCTTCTACTGTCAGTCCTCTTGGTTACGATGGTTACGATGACAATTGGGATCAGAACTTCTGTTGCTAAGTGGTGTGGTTGTAAAGTACAATGCCACGTGACTGCATCACTTAGCCACAGCAATCCCAGCAGTCCCAGTTACTGTCATACTCCAGAGACCGAGCACGTCATTAGGGGAGGATCTATGGGACCAGAATCCTAGACCATGGGTCTCCAAACTTGGCAATTTTAAGACTTGTGGACTTCAACTCCCAGAATTCCTCAGCAAGTTGCCAAGTTTGGTGACTCATTTCCTAGACAAGCGGACTTGCAGGCAAAAGCTGTGGGTGGGTGGGTGAGTGTCACAGGTGACTGCTACTGAGTATAGGTGGGATGATGGGGGTTGCAGACAGATGCTTCTGAATACAGTTCATGGCTCCTCAAGAGAAAAAGCAGCAGGAGCGACTTACAGGAATAACTTGCAACCTTTCTCTTCTCCAATAGGGGAAGCCAGCAGGTTGAAAATGGCGTTCATGTAACTGCATCACATTGATCAGTGTGATATTGTGATCATGAGCCAGCACCCAAGAGCCCAGATTACAACCGTATTATCACAGGGATGGCCAAAAATCTGAGGACAGTGCTGTTGTAACTTTGAATGATTTCTAAATGAATGTCGTAGCCCAAGGACTACCAGTATTTGCCTGGACTCCAAAGAAGAGACATAAGACCTTTGACAAATCAAATTGCTCTACTGGTAGGTTATAATTAGCAAGTTGCCTGATCTGCAGAAGGTCCTGGAGAATGAAAGGGACCACAGTTCAGCTCTGCACACATATCCCCACATCTGGAATGTCTTAAAGGTACAGGCAAGACATTTCTTTCGGATGCCGGAGAACTGCTAGAACAGCTAATAATCTGCCTAAGTATAAGGCAACATCTTGAGGTTTGAGGGGTCCTTGGTGCCATCTGAACTTGGTTGTTTCCTTGTAGACGTTTCATTACCCAAGCTAGGTAACATCATCAGTGCTACCATTGATGATGTTACCTGATTTGGGTAATGAAATTCTCTGCAAGCAAACAACCAAGCTCGGGGAGCACCAAGGACCCCTCATTTCAACCCTAAGCTACAAATATTGGCCTTTATTGGTCTGCAGAGTTTCTCCAATATTAGGATGAGAAACATGAGATGTTGCTTTACACTGAGCCGGACCATTGTCCCAAGTAGCCCTATATTGTCAACATTGTTCAACAACTGGTATACACAATGCCACACAGTCATTTTCCCAGCTGTGCCTAAAATATCAGGGACCATATGCATTCACAAACTACTGTCCACCTCTGAGCAACGGGCATACTAACAGCATGGATGTTTGTTTAAAAAAAAACTGCATTCAGTTTTGGCTGCATTTCAGCCACGATGTAAAAAAGATGTGGAGACTCTAGAAAGAGTGCAGAGAAGAGCAACAACGATGATGAGGGGACTGGAGGCTAAAACATATGAAGAATGGTTGCAGGAACTGGGTATGTCCAGTTTAATGAAAAGAAGGACTAGGGGAGACATGATAGCAGTGTTCCAATATCTCAGGGGCTGCCACAAAGAAGAGGGAGTCAAGCTATTCTCTAAAGCACTTGAGGGCAGGACAAGAAGCAATGGGTGGAAACTAAGCAAGGAGAGAAACAACTTAGAACTAAGGAGAAATTTCCGGACAGTTAGAACAATTAATGAGTGGAACAACTTGCCTCCAGAAGTTGTGAATGCTCCAACACTGGAAGTTTTTAACAAGATGTTGGATTTGTCCGAAGTGGAATAGGGTTTCCTACCTAGGCAGGGGGTTGGACTAGAAGACCTCCAAGGTCCCTTCCAACTCTGTTATTTCTATTTCTATTTCTAAGATAAATCCAGCTGTCTGTAGATGTCTCTAATAATTCTGAAAGTCACAGACCTGATAATATAGCAGTTTACTTGCTATAGCTCTTCTACCACCAAGCTATTAAAAGCAAGATGACAACTAAATAGTGACAGATTATTATTTATTTATTTATTATATTATATTTATATACCGCTCTACTCCCGGGGGACTCAGGGCGGTGTACAGACAAATGATAAAATACATATAATACAAATATTTTAAAGAATTGATTAAAATACAATTAAATAATTTGGTCTTAAACCTAAAATTAAAACTCTAAATTTATGAGATTAAGATTTAAGAATATAAGAGCAATTTTAGAAGAGGTTAGTCCAGGCCAGCCTGCTGGAATAGAAACGTCTTGAGGGCACGGCGGAAAGCGCGGAGATCTGGGATTGTCCGTATCTCCGGGGGGAGCTTGTTCCACATGGTGGGTGCCCCCACAGAGAAGGCTCTCCCCCTGGGGGCCGTCAATCGACACTGTTTGACCGACGGCACCCTGGGAAGCCCCTCTCTATGGGAGCGTACTGGTCGGTGAGAGGCTACTGGTGGCAGAAGGCGGTCTCGAATTAAAATGAGATTAAAATGAGAAGCTACAAATGTGTTATTCAGAAGACTCCATCATCTTAGCAACCTAAATACAGTGCTTTTGTGTACCTGCTACTTAAGGATTCTTGTGGTAGTTTCCACACATGAATAAATAAAATCATTTTATTTCCCCCCCAAAAAATCTAAAGGATGGATAGGAGTCATAACGTAAACATAATACACCAGTGTTGTGTCCCCAAACCTCATAACATAAATAATTAGAACTTCTGGGGAATAGGAGATGATAGACTCTTTCTTTCAAGCAATCAATAAGATTGACATAATCAATCAACCACCATGATCTGCCTCACACCAAAGGCAGCCTTAGTCAAGAGCTGATGAAACGTTTCTCCTTGCTTTTCCTTTTTTAAAGAGAGACAGAGAACCTGCAAAGGAAATCAAATCAATGGATATCCAGGAACAGAATGGGAGGGAAACCCAATCCTGTACAAAAGTGTTATTTGGCTCAGTTCACGTATTGTGATGAGCCTTATTTTTCTTACTTTTAAAAAAAAGTAGAATAGAATAGAATAGAATAGAATAGAATAGAATAGAATAGAATAGAATAGAATAGAATAGAATAGAATAGAA
>WNWU01000037.1:5322093-5349259 GCA_012654045.1 Ptyas mucosa
GCCGAAAACGGAGCTCAGCGGGGGAGCGTGTGGCTCTCCCGAGCTCCATTTTTGCAGGCAGAGGATTGCAGGAAGCCATTGCAACTGAAAACGGAACTCGGGGAAGACACACATGGCCGTCCTGAGCTCTGTTTTTGCTGGCAGAGGCACTGTGGGCCAGTCCTTCGCTATTTCCAGGGTGGCCCCGCGAGCCAGATCTAAGCCCCCTGCAGGCTGGATCCATCCCCTGGGTCTTGAATTTGACACCCCTGTTAGAATTGAACAGAGACGTTATCTCCCACCATTATTAGTGATGCTCAATTTATGGAAGGACTTCAGGTTCAATTTCCAATTTAAAAGAATCATCGTCTAGCGTTGCACACAAGACATTTATGGAATATAATTTTGGTATCCTCTTTAACATCTAGGGCAATGGGGTCATAATAGGCAAAAAAAAAAACCCCACGAGTGAACCTCATTGATGTTATAAAGTCAACACCGCCATTTGCACATACGTCCAAAGTCCACGATTTTTATTTGTTGTTATGCACAACGAGTGTTTGTATGAACCTTATAAAGAAGTAGGACAGCTGGTTCTGGGGCAAGAATGTGGGATAGGACAACAGGAAACATTTCAAATCTCTGCTCACTGAAAGGTCTTGAGCATCCATTGGGTTTTTTTAGACATATCCCGGACTAGACATCAAACCCACAAATACGTAGCTCAATCACAAAAACAGGTGGCCACTCTTAAGGCCTGCGTTTTCCTTTCAAGCAGTTAATTCCAGACATTTCCAGAAAGAGAAGCTCAAGTTCCATGTGATGAAGAAGGGCACGGAAGACAGTATCAGGCTAAAGGCATAAAATAGCCTAAAATGGTAAAAAGCAACTTCCTGTGGTCTCTGAATATCGAAGCCAAACTTTAAGGACATGCAACAGTGACGGGCACTTTTCTGCTCCTCCCGATGTTTGTTTGTTTTTTATTTCCTGACCAGCACTTTTAGACAATAAGAACTTAGGGAGCTTTGACCCATCTACCCTACGTTCTCGAACTTCTGGAAGAGACCACATTTATTAATGATCATAAATAAATACCAACTTCCATCGACGCAACCCATCTCCCAGGCCGTCTCTTTGCAGTTGAAGAAATGTCAGATAAAATCAAGAAATTAGGGTGCTGCTTATATCCTGATCCATTCAGAAACGAAGAATCTTGTGATGCATTTGCTATTTTTGGTTTAAGTGATACCCTCTATGATCCCCCTGACATCTTTTGAGACCTGGGCAGCTTGATTCCCCCAGATTAACATAATCCAGGTAAAGCAATCAACAATCACCTAGTTGCAATCCCAAAATCACAACCTCCTAAAATGGGGAATGCTGGAATCTCACAACACTGTTAGCAGGTTACATCTACACTCATGCATGCCAGTTTGTGCAGACCTAACTATACCGGCAAATACCTTTAGACAGGTGCCTTTTTCGATACCAAGTTCCTCCATCTGACTCTGTAACAACACTATCAACAACAGAGACATGCATTCCACTTGGGCATCAAATTAGGTGAATCCAATGGGATTCATCCCAAGCCCAACATTTGTGCTTGGTGACAGAAATGCATTACTATTTGGCTCTAACAACTTGATCAAAACTTTTTTCCAAAAACTTCTTACTCATGAGGAAGCCAAGCTTCCGAAGCTTCAAGCCATTTTGGTCTCAACCCACTTTCCTTATCCTTGAAAACACTTGTATATTGCACACATCTTGAGCATTAGTGAATAATGTCAGGGAGCCACTAACTGTCTGGGAATTTATGGATTCTTTTCCCCCCTGAATCAGACACCAAAACTTAAAATTCTACCATCTTTGAGTTATTTTAAAAATAATCAACACCATTTCTCAAAACATCTTTCTCTTGCCTGATAAATGAGCCTAATAATCTGGGGTTTTTTTATTTCTCAGTGGGGTTTTTTTTTAATTTCGAAAGGTATTCAAATTCAGAAATCTGAACAAAGCATTATCCTTTTACACAAGAGGTTCAATTTTTTTTTAACTTCCAAGTCCTTTTTTTGCATTGTAAAAAAGTTACATTTTTTACTCGTGTGCATTAATTATGTAAGATCGATCATAATAAAAGTTGAGTTTTTAAAATATATAGTAGAACTAACACTAACTTTCATGTACTTCATGATTTCTTCAAGTACTTTCGTGTATTTGCTTCATGATTTTCCTGGTGCTGTACATTCAATGTTCAGACCAGAAGTTTTCGTATCATTTGACAAACTTTAAGAGGAAATCCCAGTTTTTAAAAATCTGCATCTTTCGTTTCCCACTGTGGGGTTTAATTTCAAACCATGATGTTCTTTCAGAAGAATATGTAAAAGCACCCACTGTATTTTCATAACACTGTTCTCTACACAGGACAAGGGAGAACTATTGTAATGTCCAAGTTTTGCAGTTCAGGGCAATCAAAAACTTTAACATCATTCACTCACAAAGTACAGTAATTCTTTAAAAATACAAAAAAGAAGGAGAAGGGAGTTTAAAACTTTGAAACAAAACTTTGTAAATTTACATATTCCCAGGTTAAATGCAAACCACTGTTTTCTTTTTCTTCCCCCCCCCCCCTTTTCGGTAACATATTTTATTTTGCAACCATCCAGTTTTTCGTTTCCAAACAACACTGTTCAAGTTGGCTGAATCAACCTCAGAGATTTAAGATACCCTACAAGCTGAGAAATGGCACTGCTGAATAGCACTGTTGTTTAATGGCCCTAATTTAATTCCTGTTGCATAATTAGCTCCATATAGATGAATGGAAACCCAATTAAGGATACTGATTTTTCTTACCACATAAATTAAGATATATTGAGAAGTTTGTGTAAGGAAGCGATAGCAGCCAGACCCCATATTCTATACCCAAATGACATGTATTTTTTTAAAAATACATATGGTTGACATCACTCATATATTAGCCGTATTTTCACCCCACCCCCCACCCCTTGGTTTTAATTAAGAATGTATGGTTTCATTTTTTTTTATTTTCCCTCCCACTGTGGCACAAAGTAATATGACAAAGTATTGGGGACTGAATCCAAGTTTCAGGATCCATTTTTATTTGCGGTTTTGGTTCTTGAGAAATATGGTCAGTATTCCTTCTTTCCCTTAAATTTATTAAGTGTATTTGTGACCAATTAAACCTCAAACAACCTGCAGCAGATGAGACAAGCAATCTGAAAACAGTGTATATTTAAACAATTCCAGCATTGAAGAGGGGAATATCTGCCAACTGTTAAAAGTTTAATGTCACTGCACTGTCACTGAAAGGAAAAAAGGAGTTAAAATGCATTTTTGTAAACAATATCCAGTCAAATGGCATGTACACATACTTTAATACATATGCAAATATTCAACCAGATTAACTGATTTTACTCGACCTCCAAGAAACCTTGTTTAGAGCTACAGAATTTTCTCCTCTCCTCCCAATCCTTTACTATGAATTCAAAAAAAAAAATTCTTTAAAAAAAATAGGAAAACACAAAACTTCTTCCACTATGTGTGATTAAAAGTTCTTTTCTTCTTCAAACTTAGCAAAAAATTTCACATCTCCAAAATAACCAGTGGAAATTCCTGCTACTGTTACAGCACCCATTGAAGCATAGTATTATCTGATATTATTATCAAAGTTTATTATTTTACCGCTCAGTGGAATTGAAATATTCACATTTAAAGAACTGTCCAATTAGTACTTATCACCTTAAATGAGAGGCTGTATCTTGAATTTAAATAATATTGTAATCCTGATCATACTTATGTGTGTGTGTGTGTGTGTATATATATATATATATATACACACACACACACACACACACACCACTGAATCCATAAAAATAGAAAGGATTAAATTGTGAGTTTCTACTCAACATTTTTCCAAGACTAAGATCTTGGCTCCTCAAAACAAAATGAAACAAGCAAGTTTTAAAAGTTGAAAAATAGCTTTAACATTGAGTAGATGAAAACTAACTTGCAATATTACAGTTCTATATTGGCTGCTTGGAGCTTTTCACCACAAAGAAATCCAATTTCTGGTTTCTTCAAGTTATGAAAAAAAGTTTCTCAAACATCTCAACCATCCCAAATAGAGACACCACTGATGCAGTCAGAAAACCCAGCTACATAAGCTGTTACATCAACGGAAATCTAACTATAACATGGTTAAGTGTGCAAAAAAAAGCAAACACCCAAGTAACTGAGTTGTTGAAGGCCTTGCCACGAAAGCGTTCATAACCCTAAATAAAATAGAACTTAACCTCTGCTTGCTTTGGATTTGTAATAGGTCAGTTTGCGCAATTAGCACCAGCTGTTCAAAAACAAGTCCTTTTCCTTTAAAACACAACAGATACTTTTGTTTTTTGTTTTTTTGCTGATAAATTCTTCCCTCAAATAATTCTCAGAGAGGGATGATCTTTAAAGTTACGCAAGAGCCATCGCAAGCTCACAAGCAACTTAATACAGAGGGATGAAAAAAAAACCCGAAATGCTTTTAACAGGGACTGGGGATGGGGGTCTTCCAACGGTGGATTCAGCACCTCCACCTGGAAGTGGTCCTGATCCACTTCGAAAGTGGTCACAACATAAACAAAAAACAAAAAAAAACCCCACTACCCTATGCACACTTGGCCTTTTGCGATTTAATCAACCCTATGAAATTTTGAATTGTCTTCAAAGGAGGGCTGCACATAGCTTGGTAGTAAGACAGTGGGTCTCCTACTACCAAGCCTGAAAAAGTTTTGTTATCCTTTACCGGACGCAACTCCTTATAGAAAGCAAGTTATCCCGCGTACTTCGATGTCTTAAGAAAGGATTTGCTGGCTGAATTACCCCTACTTTTTTTTCCACCCCCAATGGTCACTTCAGTCCATCTTGAAGGACTGCAGATCGGGTCTTCCACCCCAATTGTTTCGAACTGGGAAGGAAAGCAAGGAGGGGGAGTTGGGGCCACAAGGCATCCCAACAGTGGTGGGATTCAAGTAATTTAACCACCGGTTCTCTGCCCTAATGATTTCTTCTAACCACCAGTTCGCCAAACTGCTCAGAAAGTTAACAACCGGTTTGACCGAATTGGTGCGAACCGGCTGAATCCCACCATTGGATCCAAAGGGAGCGTTCACTCCTTCTAATTTTGGCGGGTTTTTTTTTTCTTTCTTCCCCCAACTAGGTCGCTTCCCCTTTCCAAGAGACGAGGAAAGCGGCGGCGAACTTTCTTTGCCTCAGCGCGGATTTTTGCAAACTCTTCCCCCAGCCGGGCGCCGACGACGGCGGCTGCGGCGCCTTCAAAGCTTTCCTCCGCAGCGGCCCCAGCGTTCCCCGCTTACCTGCTCGCGAGGGATGCAGGGCAGCGAGGTCCTCCGGTGGCTCTTGCCGCCGCCACCGCCGCCGCCGCAACCTGCCATCTCGGCGGAGAACACGGAGCTGGACCGCCGCCTCCTCTTCAAGCCCGCCGCGTCTTCTTTAGCCGGCCGGGCGGCAGCAGCAGCAGCAGAAGCGACGGCGGCGGCGGAGGAAGACTCGGCTCCTTCCGCTCCTGCTCTGCTCTCCTCCTCCCGCTTTCCGGAGGGGCGGCCCGACGAGGCGTGCCGAGCGCAGCTGGCCAAAAGGATGCCCAGCAAGCCCAGGAGATAAACCAGGTGAGGTCTCCACGGGCCCCCGACGCCTTCCAAGAAGACGAGCGAGGCGAGGCGCAGCCCGCTAGTCAAAGCCAGCATGAGGACGGCGTGGCGGAGCCGGGGCAGAAGCAGCCATGCCCAACCGGCTAGGCTGCACAGCCCCAACCCGGCGGCGGCGGCGTTGAGCAAACGGTCTTCCCCCAGCGCCGAGCCGACGAGCGCTTCCCCGCCGCAGCAGCAGACGGCCAGGAACAGGACGGCGGTGCGCAAACGGAGCCCGGCGCGCAGCAGCTCCAGTCCCAGCCAGAAGTAAGCGGCCAGGAGGAGGCAGCAACAGCATAGAGCCGGGCCGGGCGGCGGGGACCAGCTGCGCTCACCTGGGGGGCTCCTCTCGTCCGCTTCTTCTCGATCTCGACCTCGGATGTCCGGCCCCAAACGGGTCCCCAAAGCCAAGAGCAGCGCCACCGACCCGGCGCCCAAAACCCAGGGAAGTTTGCTTCTCTGGCAAGTCCGGGGAGACGCGCTCTCGCCGCTGGAGGAGCCTCCTTCCCGCTGGTTGCTGCTGCTGCTGCTTTGCTTCACTTCCTTCGGGCCGGCTAAGGAGGAGCAGCAGCCGTTGCAACCGGCTCCGAAAGCTCCCTCTACCGCCGCCGCTCTGGCGGCGACCGTTGCCGAGGCGGGCTCGTCCTCCCGCAGACGCCAACCGGCCCGAGTGGGGATCGCGCCGGCCGAGTCTCCGCTCGCGGCCATCGCGAGGGATCCTTTTTTCTTCTTTCTTTTTTTTTCCTTCCCTCCCTCCCTCCCTCTCGGGGAGGGGGGTGGTGGAAAGGGGGCAAGATTTAAAGCAAGATCGACCCCCCCCCCTCTCTTTCCTTAGTCTCCTTCCAATAATAAAGCGGCGGCTTTCTCTGCGCGGGAGGGAATTGCCAAAGAGGGGTGGAGTGGGGGTGGCGTAGGGAGAGAAGTCCAGCCGTTTGCAAGAGTTTTGGGGGTTTTTTCGAAGTTGGGAGCGAGCGAGGGCTATTTTAGCAGGCGCGGGAATCGGAGTCGCTGCGGTTCCGGTCAAAGGGTTTTTATAAATCCCGTATTTTCAGGTTCCTCCAAAAAAACGAGGGTAGGAAAGAAACCCTTTTAAGTCTTGCAAAAGCAGGGTCCGCAAGCCGCTGCCAATTCCAAAAAGAAAAAAGAAACCGGGCTGGGGAAACCGAAAGGCGTCCCGGGGTTGCCGGGCGATGTGCGGACCGGCCGCGCGCTTTGGCTTCTTGCACGCGATCCTCTGGTCTGGGCGCTTTTTTTCCTTCGCCGCTTTTCTGCTCCGGAGATCCTACCCGGCGAGGCTTCAGCGCCCAGCCGCCGGTCCCACTGGCTGGAGAGAGGGGAGACTGCAGCAGCTCCTCGTGGCCGAATCGCGCCGGGAGGAAAAAGGGGAAGCGCCCGGCGAACAAGTTGCGAAGTTTTGGAATCCTGCAAAGAACCGCGGTCGCGAAACACTCGAGAAAGTGGATCCGAAGGGGACGGGATCCCAGGAATTTGGATCCTTGGAGATGGAGGGGGAGAAAGGCAGGTGGGATCCCAAGGGCGCGCCAGCCCGGGATCTACTTTGGAGGCGGCGGCGGCGGCGGCGAGCTTCCAGCCTCCGCTCTTCTCGGCGCGCCGGTGATGAGGAACTGAGCCGAGCGAGAGATGCCGAAGAGCCAATGAATTTCCCGTTGGCTAACACCTCCGCCGCAGGCGCCGGGCCAGCCGCCGGGTCCTGGCTGGGAGGCTGGGCTGGGGGCTCCCTTGCACGCGCGCGCGTGCACGTAGCCAGGTGTGCTTTGGGCTCCCTTAAAGAGAAGGGAGTCTCGCTTGATCGCCGCCTGCAAGAGTCTCCGAGCTGTCTGCAGTAGGCAGGCTACGAACCCAGTAAAAACAATACACAATTAAATGAGGTGGGGTTGTGAACAAAGGGAAAGCAGTTCTATCTCGATGCCTTTCGCCGGACACCCGTTTTGCAGCGGCCACTGAGTCTTTGGGGCAGGGTGAACCTCTTTTTAAGGCTGCGATCTGCGGGTCAGATCCCAAGGAACTCCAAGGGCTTTCTTTTGAATGGAAGAATAGGATGGGAAGGATCGTGTGGCCAGCCTATTGAATGCACTGGACCTTTGCACATTCAGCTTCCAGTCGGTCATTCCTATTAAGTGGCTGGGTTTTTGTGATGTGTACCAAAAGGGAACCTTGTCTCCTTTAGCCTAATGTGTTGGGTGAGCCTAGCCAGGAAATCATTTAGACTCTTCTGAGAGGCTGTAAAAAAAAAAACTCTGAAGCTAACTGCTCAACAGATTGAATCATAGTTTGTTCAATAATTCAGAATTGCCTAACTTTACAAAGTGCACTAAACTCTGGATCCTCATTTCCAAGGAATCGTGGCTCTTTTCACATCACATACTTAAGCCAAAATCAAACCATATCAAGGCATATGAAACGAGTGGGTTTCATGGGAGCTGGGCTGCAATATACACCTCAATTTTAAATCTGGAACAAGAATTCTAGCACTGATGTTGTGTGGCTTAAACATAGCTGCCCAAAAACACAGTTACCTACGTAGCACCTAATACAAATTTAGAGATTCTTCTGTTCTACTTTGGATAACTCTGAGCTTTGCAACACAGGAAATCATAAACTAGAGATGATTTTCTAGATTTGCAAAACACAGAACTACCAAATTAGTTTTTGGGACAACTACACTTGTGGGAACCCAACCCGTTTTGCACACTAAGCAACAAGTTGTGTTTCATAGGTAACTAGTGAAGCCAAGCATATTGCCAGTGACTTAAATAGTGTGCAATCTGAAAATTAAGAAACAGATTAATTCAGACAAACTAGAAACACCAATTTCTTTTAATCTATTAGGGTTTTCCCCACTTCCATTCAATTATGCCCAATTGTTGGACAAGTCTCTGCATTTTTCTTGGCAAGGTTTTTCAGAAGTGGTTTGCCATTGCTTCCTTCCTAGAGCTGAGAGAAAATGACTGGCACAAGACAAAACCTATCCCTATCAGACCAGAAATATGCATCACTAATAAAATCTTTGCTTTTTTGGTGGTAAAATTTCCAATGAAGTAAAGGATAGGAGATATTCTTTATGTCTTAAGTGTCTGGGACATGTATGTATGGCTGAACTTTTCCTGCAAATCACTAAACACACATCCCTTTGTCATCTGAGCATGAAAACCTCACAACCAAAGTCTACGTCAGTGCTGTGCGGTTATATATTTAGCACACAGTGAGAGAAAAAAGTGTTTGCCAGCATGGGAACACTAAAAGCTAATGCCTTTCCATCCCACAAAATAGGCCAGTGGTTTGAGGAATGTCGAGTTCTTAATATTTATTTGTGTCTGACTTGAGTTTTATTCTGTGTTCACTGTCTGACCTTTTGGGTTTAAAAGGACTAGAGAGATGCACGTAACTATTACGAACGTAGGAGTTTCAAGTAGAGCTTACCAAATTGGTAGGTACGAGGATGATGAAACATCTTTGGATCCTAGTAGAAGTTCAACCAACATAGTTTGCCAGAAGAAGTACTTGTAGGGCAAATACACTTAAAGCGTTTTCAACTTCCAAATGTGAACAAAACACTGCCTTATTAATCTGGTAGAATCCACTTGGTCCAGAGATGGGCCTTAATTGAGAGGTGAAATGCTATTGATTCGCACCAGTTCAGGCAAACCAGTAGTGATAAAAGCTACCGATTTGTCCGAACTGGTATTTCTGACGATCAGCTGTGCCGTGCGATTTATATTCGCTAGAAAGCAGGAAATCCTGTGTTTGGTGCACCTTGTACATCTTGCGCAGTGTGCATTTGGTGCAATGTGCATGCATGCACAGCATGCGTTTGGCGTACATTGCATGCGTGCACACAGCATGCATTTGGCATGCACCATGCATGCATGGGCAGCAAATCAGTGGTAATCCACGGAGGATTTCACCACTGCCTTAATTCCTCTTAGATACAAGCATATTTTTTTCCAAATGAGGCTTGAGCCAGTCTAGTATCATGTAAACCCTGTGGGACAATTTACTGCAGAATCATTATACAATCTGAGCTTTGGGAATTCCTCCCTCACCCTCCAATATATGATTATTTTCTCCCTACCCCCAGCTCAGCATCAACAGGAGATACTCGAATACAAAGCACTTCTGCAGGCATAGGTGTTCATCTTTTTTAGTTGCCAGCATACATAAATAAAATGGCCTTGTACTTTTCCTTATAGAAACAAACAGGCATGAATTAAGTGGAAAATTAGGCTGGACAAGGGGGGGAAGAATTGCTCAAAGAATTTAAATCTGCTAATATATTGCTGGACGTAATACTCTATAGCAGCAAGCCATAAATCAAATTTGCGTGTAATTCATCTCTTTTAGGTAACCAACTTTGGCCAAATGTACACATTAATATTTGATCAAATCCAAGCATTACACATAGAATAGGCCCATGCTGATCAATAAGCCACAATTTGCCAACAATGCCAACAAAATCAGGGATGAAATCTACTTACCTTCCTTACCGGTTCGGAAGCGCACATGCCGTGTGCATGTGCTTGCTTTGCTCATGTGCACATGCATTACATGCACGTGCACACATGCACACAAGCACATACACAAAACCTGCGCATGTTCAGAAGATAAAGAAACATTACTTCCTGGTTAAAACCAGGACGTAATGACAGCTGGGTGGCAATCGCTACCAGATCGCCAAACCACAAGGAAAAATCGCTACCACATAGGGCGATCCATTCCGATCCGGGAGCATTTCACCCCTGATAAAAATGCAAAATCTCAATATTGATATGACATTCTTATAAGCACATGATAGTTCTCTTCCGAGAGCCGAAAGAGAGTGACTACAGGCAGCGGTGGGTTTCACATTATGTTACTACTGGTTCGCCCCGCGCGTGCATACTAGCTTCATGCGCTCACGCGCCTGGTTTATGCACGGGCCTGCCTTTCATGCATGCGCCCAGGCCTGCCTTCCATGCATGCTCATGTGTGCGACTTCCATACATGCACCTGGCCTCAAAAATATGCCTAAATAGGATGGCATAGAGCCGGGGCGGGGGGGGGAGAGCAGGGCCACCTGTGATTTCCGCTACCAGTTCGGGTGAACCGATCCAAACCAGCTGAATACCACCTCTGACTACAGGTAGTCCTTGACTTACAACAACAATTGGGGCTGGAACAGGGGTGTCAAACTCAGTTTCATTGAGGGCTGCATCAGGGTTGTGTTTGACCTTGGAGGTTGGCATGGCCAGGGTGGGCGTGGCCAGCTCGACGTCACTCTTTCAAGGCACCTGTGGTGGCCTGAGCCCTCTGCCAGTGAAAACAGGCTCCGGAGCGCCATTTTTGGCTGCAATGGCCTCCTGCAACCTTCTGCCAGCGAAAACGGAGCTCAGAAGAGCCACGTGCAGCCCTTCTGAAGCTCCACTTTCGCTGGCAGAGGCACCACGGGCCAGTCCTTTGCTGTTTCCAGGGGGGCCCCTCGGACCAGATCTAAGCACCCCACGGGCCAGATCCGGCCCCCGGGCCTTGAGTTTGACACCCGTGGGCTAGAATGTTCATTCCTAAGCAAGGTAGTTGTTAAGTAAGCTATACTTATCTGTACGAACTATTTTGCCATGCTTGCTGTAGCAAATCACTGCAGTTAAATGAACCACATAGTCGTTTTTTTTTTTTTAATTTGATTTATATGCCGCCCTTCTCCGGAGACTCAGGGCGGCTTACAATGCGCTAAGCAATAGCCTTCATACTTTTGTATATTTATACAAAGTCAGCTTATTGCCCCCACAAACCGGGTCCTCAATTTACCTACCTTAGAAAGGATGGAAGGCTGAGTCAACCTTGAGCCTTGGTGAGATTGGTGAGCCTTGGTGAGATTCGAACCTGCAATAGTCTTGGTGAGATTCGAACCTGCAATAATTGCAGGCAGCTGATGTTAATAACAGGACTTTAGACCACTGTACTATCCAAGGCTCGTTATAAAAATTCAGCTTTCCCAATTGACTTTTTTCAATGTCATTGTAACTTTTGGTGGCTAAAAGAAGCTTCTAAGTCAAAGGCTACCTGCAACCCAATGTCACCCATTTGACTTTATGTCTAAAGTGGGACAAGAACTCGTGATCCTCTGGTTTGTAGCCCGCAGATTTAACACTACACCAAACTGGCTCTTAATTTTTCTTAGGAGCACCCAAAGGGATGGCTTCGTTTGGGCTGGCTTTGAGAACTGGTCAGAAATATATATTTTGGTTCATTATACTGATTCACATTATTTTGACATTTTGGTAGACTCTTATCTACCTATCCTGACATTTTGTTAAAATATTTAAATTTAGTAGCCGGATCAGTGAAGTTGTACAGTGAGCCAGAACACACAGTTGTGGTTGATTGGTTGGAGAGTGCTGGTTCCTACATGAGGCAATCTGAGCTGTGATTGGTTGCTGTGGGTGCAGAGGGGGAGTTCCCCCATTTTCCCGCTTTTTTTCTCCGGTGTGCCTTGTGTGCTCTATGATTTACCTCATGATGCTCCTGTTTGCCTGACTATCTTGTTTGCTGTATATATAGATGTCAAATGTATTTATTTATATAAAACTAGAAGTTTGTGTCAGCATCTCTGACTCCATTTGGACACCTGTTGCGCAATTTCCTGACACATTTCAAATGTAGGAAAGAAGAAGCAGTTTGTCCCCTTGCCGATCCCTTCAAAATCTGGATAAATAATAATAATAATAATAATAATAATAATAATAATAATAATAATAAAATTTGTATCCCGCCCTTCTCCCAGAAGGGACTCAGGGTGGTGGACAGCCAGAATTAAAATACATACAATACAAAAATTAAGATAAAATAAAAGATATTAAATCGATCGGCCTCCCAATTTAAAACCCCAAGTCTATAAAATTCAAAATCCCAATTTAAAACCATTTAAGCTAGGCCGGCTTGCTGGAATAAGTAAATAAATCCCAGCATTTATTTAAGAGATGCCGTCATTCCCCCCCCCCCCCCCACACACACACAAGTAACCCCTCCTAGCTTCTTCTTTTTTTTTGCACATATACACATAAACACACAAACACACACCACCACACACACACACCCAGCATCCTACTACGAAAATTTGGCCACAAAGCGTCAAATGACAGCATTGTGATTTTCAGTTTCGGTTCTCAGAACATGTAGGCTGCAGAATACAGATTTGATAAATAAGCTAATATGCTCCTGTTATAAACAAAAGTAAATCTAAAAAATAAAACAAGCCTGTTAATTGTCCTGTTAGTTCAATATTTTAGTTTTTAAAATAAGGATCCCCTGAAGTTGGAGAAATGGGAGAGGACAGCCTACTTTTGAATTCTTTCGGAATATATTCTGAGATATATATATAAAATCTCCCTTTAGTCTCCCAATAGACAGCAAAATGTTGGTTTGATGCCTGAAAAAGCCTAGAAACTAGTGAATGGGATTTCACTGAGCTATGGCTGTATAAAGATCTTGATTTACGTAGAAAAAAACCCGGCTGAGAGAAAAATACACATAAAGGCCTACAAAAAGACAAGAAAATTATGTATGTATGTATGTATGTATGTATGTATGTATGTATGTATGTATGTATGTGTGTATGTAAAGAAAGAAGCTCCGGAACTTAAAATTTTAAAATAATTAAAATTTTATTTAACTAAGCTTTCGTCAGCCATCGGCTGACATCATCAGAGTATTAAACTACCATTACAGAGATCTCTGCCTTTATATGCCATTAATCAATTTGGCCCTTGTGTGTAATAGGCCTTTCCAGCCGTCTCCCACTTGTAATCAGCTGTGTTGTTTTTGCTGTCGTCATGCTGGATGATGGAGGCTTAATTCCTACTATTTCCTCCCTCCTAGCTTGCTTATCAGCCTCCATCATCCAGCATGTTAAAGTGATGGATTTGAAATTTAGAGATCATGAGTTCCAATCCTCCATTAGGCACAAATCATAGCTGGATGACTTTGAACCAGTTGTTCTCTTTCATCCCAACTCTCCTTTGTTGTGCAGAAAATAGGAGGCAGAAGCATTGTTCATGCTCCCTTAAATAAAAATAATATGGTTAATTTACTGTAGATCCAGCACTGAGGCTTTTGATAATTCTGTTGTAAAATTTGACTTTCTACATAGGGTGGCTGTGACAGAATGACTCATTTTAGCTTCTTTCTGCTTTTTTAAAAAAATGGAACTATAATTAATAATGTTACCAAGTATGTAAATTAACATAAATCTAAATGCATAGAGGAAAAAAAATGGAAAATACAAAAACAATACTAAAAAAACAAGTAAAAAGTAGTGTACATGTACACATTTGACGTATACATTTTTCCATTTTTAGGCAATTATTATTTTAGCTGTTAAGATTCAACTCATAGCAGTGGGTAATATTTTCATATAATGCTGCAAATGAACACTAGAAAGCCCAAGTCTTTTAACAAATTATTAAATCATTATTAAAATGAGCCATCTCAGAGCTGAGTCTCAAACGGTTTCATTTTCCCATGGCTTGTTCATGAACGCTGGGCAGTGATTGCAGATCCCCATGTGATGTTGTGCAGTGCGGAATGCATTGCCAGTTCCTTCTTATCATGTGTTGCGATGATTGCACTTGAAATAAATGTTATCAGGCAGACACTATTGTTTTTAAATATTTGCATATGTGCATTAGGTTTTATAACTTGTTTGCTGTGCATGGCTATTTTTAAGTGCTATCAGCCACTTGCCAGGACACCTTAGAAATGGATGCCTGTTTTCTCTGTATGTGATTACTATAGGAATATGAATACAGAGGGGGAAACTTAGGTTGTACCAGTGTTTTTCGGACTTGTGCAAGGCATTTACAGTATACTGATGTCCCCAAAGAACTGAACCACTGAAGTCTAAACCCCTGTTCTGTTCATTATTCCTGATAATGCAGAGTTGCAATCCAAAACATACATGATTATTTTAAAGTCACTGTGAATCACACAACTTTACCTTATTTTCATAATTTTATAGTATTTATTTATATTCCACCTTTATTATTTCTATAAATAACTCACAGTGGCGAACATAACTACTTTTTCTCCTCCTATTTTTCCTGAGAACAAGCTTCTGAGGTGGGCTGGGCTGAGAGAGAATGACTGGCCCCAAATCCTTCAGCTGGTTTTCATGCCTAAAGTGGGACTAGAACTCACAATCTTCTGATTTCTAGCCTGGTGCCTTAACCACTAGACTAACAACTGGCTATCATTTTCTGTTATTCCATCATTATGTACTGATAAAGTATCACATCTAGTTCAACTTCTCTTGCTTTCCAGGTTTGAGTGTTTTTCTTAGCCAAACTGTCCTTCATTTTTCTCACAGACTGTGTGTCCTGTTTATTTATGCTCTATTGCTGGCACTTTTCCCTTCAATTGTTTAAATTATTTGTTGATGTTCCATGATATCATGACAGCTGAAATGGGTGATTAGAATACAGCAAGTCACAAATCTCTCTATATAGACATTTCATCCCAATTATACATTTAAATTATGCACCTCCAGTGTTCATACTCAGCCTTCCAATTAATTGTCCTGTGAAACATGAATTACAGTTTTATCTCACATTTGATTTCCATGTTTTGCATTTTCAAACTTAGGAAAACTCTATCCCGTGTCCTTACTTTTTCAGTGCCATCAATTTATATGGTCATTTATTTATTACTCTATATATTTCAAACTACTTTTTTTCTTAAAAATATAAATGATACTGTGAAAAAAAAATGATCCTGCCCAAATACATTACTCACTTCCTCTTCAAAATGTGCCAGAAAAATGGAACAATAAGTCCAAACTTGGAATGCTGGATGACCCAGTAAAATAACTCAGAATAAATCCATCAAAGTTTTGTAACTTATCAAAGACTGGTAAAGGATGGTGTAACAAGGAGGTACCCTCCCATCCTAACATGACAAATTGAGAAATTTGATAATGGAGAAAGATTCCTTCCTTGCCCACTGAGGGGCAAGCAAGTATTCAGAATCCCTGATCTAAGAGCTGTGGCTACTTGGCCTTAATATCCTGATTTAATAGCCTTCAGATGACTTATTTCCCCCGCTTTCAAAGAGAGATACAATTTGCAGCCTCTTACCATCAGGCCTACACAATTACACAATATCACATAAAGGAGAAAGGATTAAATACATGTCTGGCAGTTAGTTCTATTAATGGTATGTCATTTTAATTAAGTGTATACTGTATATATATAACAAGATCAGGTTAATTTTACTTTGGCTCTATCCACTACTTTTTGGAATATGTGGAAGCTTCATCTCTGAGGATTTATACATGCACCATTTTCAACAAGGTAAGGGATGCGGTGGCTCAGGGGCTAAGATGCTGAGCTTGTCGATCGAAAGGTTGGCAGTTCAGTGGTTCGAATCCCTAGTGCCACGTTACGAGTTGGTACTTTTCCCAGCTTCTGCCAACCTAGCAGTTCGAAAGCAAGTAAATAATGCAAGTAAAAAAATAAGGACCACCTTTGGTGGGAAGGTAACAGTGTTCCGTGCGCCTTTGACATTTAGTCATGCCAGCCACATGACCACGGAGACGTCTTTGGACAGTGCTGGCTCTTCGGGCTTTGAAACGGAGATGAGCACTGCCCCCTAGAGTCGGGAACAACTAGCACATATGTGCGAAGGGAACCTTTATCTTTACCTTTAAGGGAAACGACTTTTTGAATTCTTTCCAAGTTGCTTTATTACCAGTAACCATAAGAACTATATTTTTTTCTAATAAAGTAACTTATTGTGTTGGGCTGCATGTGTCTATTTACTGTGTTTCCCCAAAATAAGACCCTGTCTTATATTTTTTTGAATCCTGAAATAAGCGCTTGGCCTTACTGCCATGTGCTCAAAAGCCTGATTGGCCTTATTATCAGGGGATGTCTTATTTTGGGGGGAACAGGGTACATATATTTTTGATTTTTGCTGGAGATGCGTCTCTGTGTATATAGATGCGCTGGGAAACACTGAGTAGGTTGCCTATGCTCTGCGGTGGGTCATGTGACCAGAAGGAATGCTTAAAATGGAGGCGTCAGAACCACCCCAAGCCTTTGTCCAACTTCCTTTATCATAGGAATGCACTGGAGATTTTTTTTTCCTCAACAGCCCTTGATCAAATCTAGCCCATTTTTAAACTTCTATCTTTTTTTCATACAGGCAGTCCTCGAATTACAGCAGTTCATTTACTGAGGTTCAAAATTACAACAGCATTCAAAAAAACAACTTATAACCGTTTTTCACACTTACGACCTTTGCAGCATCCCTGTGGTCACGTGATCAAAATTCAGAAACTTGGTAATGGGTTTTTATTTACAATGGTTGCAGTGTCCTTGGGTCATGTCACCATCTTTTGCAACCTTCTGACAAACAGAGTCAATGGGGAAGTCAGATTCACTTAACAACCGTGTTATTAACTTACCAACTGCAGAGATTTACTTAACAACTGGGGCAAGGAAGGTCATAAAATGGGGCAAACCTAACTTAACAACTGTCTCGCTTAGCAACAGAAATTTTGGGCTCAGTTGTGGTTGTAATTTGAGGACTATCTGTACTTTGATTCCACCCTGTTCCACTTTCAGTTTCAGGGAGAACTGTTGTATAATTTATTTCCTATTATTCTTTGAGTTAGAAATTTCTTTCTGTTTCTAGAATCAGGGATGGGTTCTAAATTTTTTTACTACCGGTTATGTGGGCGTGGCTTATTTTGTGGGCGTGGTTTGATGGTCATGTGACAATTCTTTAGGATTTAGCAGAAGTACTGGTCTACCAGGCTTTTAACTGCTTGTAGAGTTGTACCGGTCTACCCATTTGTTCTTGGAGCGTCCTGGTCTACAACCACACTGCCTTTTAACACTGATCAGCTGTAGGGTGGCCCTTTGAAGCCCCTCAGCAAGAGTTTAAACAGTTTTTTTTCCTTCCAGCCAATCAGCTGGGACTCAGGAAGCAGCAAAAAATTGGGGGCGGGGCCAAATAAAAGGTAAGAATAACGCGGGGGGGGGGGCAGGAGGGCCCAGCTCCTGAACAAAAAGAACCGGTTCGGTGACGTCGTATCGTCACCGCTACCGGCTCAGCCAAACCGGGAGGAACCCACCTCTGTCTGGAATCCTAGGTGAGTGGCTGGGTGGTTTTTCCTGCAGCACTCAGCTTAGATGCATTCATTAAACAGTTTCCATCTTGAGGTTATGAGCCCTTTTAGATGACAAGGCTGAGCTTGTCGATCGAAAGGTCAGCAGCTCAGCAGTTTGAATTCCTAGTGCTGCGTAACAGGGTGAGCTCCCGTTATTTGTTCCAGCTTATGCCAACCTAGCAGTTCGAAAGCACATAAAAAATGCAAGTAGAAAAATAGGGACCACTTTTGGTGGGAAGGTAACAGTGTTCCGTGCGCCTTTGGCGTATAGTCATGCCAGCCACATGACCACGGAGACATCTTCAGACAGCACTTATTCTTCAGCTTTGAAACAGAGATGAGGACTGCCCCCTAGAGTCAGGAACGACTAGCACATATGTGCAAGGGGAACCTTTACCTTTACCATTGCCATTACAATTGCAATTTAAAGCTCAGTCAGTCATCGTCTAGGTTCTTCCAATCAATTTGGATGTTTGCAGAAGTCAAGGCATTATGACAGTACAGGAGATCACAGTCTAAGGAAGCTAAGGTGTGGAGAGTTTTGAGCCTTCAGATTAGATTCATAGGGTCGGCAGTCTTCTAGTCCAGCACCTTGCTCAAATCAGGAATCCTATACCAGGGCTGTCAAACTACGGGCCTGTGGGCTGGATGTGTCACGCACTGGCCATGCCCACGCCCAGTTTAACACAGAGGAAAAAAAGTCCCGATACGTCACGTGACACCACCATGATGACGTGAGTTTGACACCCCTGCCTTATATCATCCCAATCTTTTCTTGAAAGCTACCAGCAATGGAACATCCACAACTCTGATAGGCAAACTGTTTCATTCTTTAATTGTTCTCAGTGCCAGGAAATGTATCCTTTTCCTGGTTGGATCTCCCTCTGATGAGCTTCCACTCAATTAGCATCTAAAACCATGTTATGACCATCACAACTTGCAATCCTGATGAGCAGGCTCCATGGTAGTCACAAGTCAAGGCCACCTTGACTAGAAAATGCTTCCATGCACTGCCATGTCCCTCAACAATGAGGCTCACAAAGGATTTTAGATGCTGGGGTCTTGAGCCACTCTTAAAATCTGAATCCAAAGGCAAAATTTCAGAAAATGTTACAGCTTACTGAAATTCCCATAAACTTTAAACCTAAAGCAGCACCCCAAAGCTCAAACTCATGAAATCGGCAGCCACTAAATAGCTTAAAGTTGTGAACTGTTTAGGAGCGATGATAGCCAGAGGTTATCTTTGAGAGAGATACTAATAATCTTCAATCAATATTGTACAAGTTCCCCTGCATCAGAACAACATAGTAAGATTTACAACATAATTTTTTTAAAGAAAAAAATGTTAAAAAATTTAAGTAGCATTTGAAGGCTAGCACTGACCTCTGCCTGTAAATTCAGCCACTTTGGGTACAAAACAAACCAAAAAAAATCCAAGAAAGCCCCACCTAGTTCCTTTTCCTTAATGGGAGAAACGAAACACTGTTCATCCAGAAAAAATATCACACCCTAAACTGGATGAAATCCGCATTTTGGTTTTGTGACCAAATCTGGCATTATTTTCAGTAGCTGTTCTGTAAAAACTCTTAAGACTTACAAGTGGTTCAAATGACTAAAACTCTAGATATTTGGATGTTTCTCCAGATATATCTTGTGGAATCTAGACAAAAGCCCAGTTGATAACGTTTCTGAATTGCCTATCTTCCTTGATTTAAATAGATTCTTTTTGAATATCCCCATTTCCCAAAATACTTCCCATTATTTTCCATATTTGTACATGTTCCTGAACCAGCCAGTGGTAATAGCCACAGAACAATTTTAGAGCTATTCTTGAGTTTTCCAGTAAAAGAGGCCAAGTTCAACCAGCTGATGATGGGACTGCTCACCATGTACCAGCTCAAAGGTTTTAATTTCCTCTGTTGCTATGGTTGCAGTTGTCATTATTTTAAAGGTGGAGTCCAGTCAATCAAAGGTGATTATTATTCCTCCTTTGTAATTCCATTGGTTCAGGAATCTCTTAGAGCAGTGGTTCTCAACTTTTTCTTCATCACAGACCCCCTTTAAATATCATTGTGGCCATGGATCATGGCCATGAACCACCAAAACTTAACTCAAGATTTAAATCATAACATTTGTTCAAGCTTTGCTTACCCTCTGTAATGAGATTGCAGCCATCCAGGGGTCCACGGACTACAAGTTGAGAATCACTGTTTTAGAGGCATAGAATGTTGACCATCCCCATGTGATATGGACAACACTGAACTAAATTTGCACTAGCCATGGTCGATGTGCAGACTCCCTCTATAAGTGGGGCAGAATACCATCACCAAGTTGTGATTGTGGCGCTGAAAAACAAACTATCTGACATGTAAGTGATAGAGTGCCAACACACTCTACAATGGAGACTTTGTTGATTTCCTTGCTGTGACAAATGAAGCAAATATAATGTATATATATATATATATATATATATATATATATATATATATATATCTGTAATCTAGAGATCTCTTGTTTATAAGACTTTAGACTTTATTTCCATATTTTGTATTTCTATCTCTTCTGTCTTTACCAAAATGTGATGGGAATGTGCCCTACAATAAATAATAAGAAGAACCTTGGTGGTGCAGTGGACTAAATGCTGTTATGTAGCACTTAGCTGCCAGCTGCCTGCAATTAGTGCAAGTTCAAATCTCACCAGGCTCAAGGTTGACTCAGCCTTCCATCCTTCCGACGTAGGTAAATTGAGGACCCGGATTGTGGGGGCAATAAGCTGACTTTGTAGAAACACCGCTTATGGGGGGCCAAAAGCCCTAATAAGCAGGTATATACAAAATAACAAAGGCTATTGCTATAAGTGCATTGTAAGCCACCCTGAGTCTTCGGAGGAGGGCGGCATATAAATTGAACTAATAAATAAAATAAATAAATAAATAATAATAAGAGTTGGAAGGGAGCTTGGAAGTCACCTAGTCCAGGGGGAAGGATCAACTATTCCAGTGTGGAATCTGTTTATTGTTTAATGGGACATGTTGTATACTTCTTTATACTTCACCCGCATTTTACAGCAAAGGCAAAGAATTAGGCTAATGAAACTGTTTGCAATACAATCTACTTATTGCAAACAGTCTCATTAGCCTAATTGCATATATTAATTATTACCCATCAGGGATTGCATTATGCCAGATTTCCCAATGAGACATTGGGCTCAAAACTCTGGTGGGTTTGTACAATTTACTAATCTTAGATAAAATTGGGTTGGCTACTTCATCGCTCCGCACCCAGTAGGAAATCTAGCACTGAGATGTCCATGGATGTGGTTAAAAACTTAAGAGTATGTGTTACATACACATAAAAACTAAGTAGCTTCGGTCTCAATATTGTAGCTGCCATCTTGACTTTTTTTACTATTCTCAGTAGCTATTCAACTTGGGCACCACAGTTATGTTATCACTGTAACTATAGTTTTTTAAAACCAAATTCAAGATTATATTTTTGTGTGAACCTAGCTACTCCATTCTGTACAGGTAGTTCTTGTGGTTGTGGTTACAACCACAACTAAGCCCAACATTTCTGTTGCTAAGTGAGACAATCGTTAAGTGAGTTTTGCTCTATTTTAAGTCATTCTTGCCACAGTTGTTAAGTGTATTACTGCAGTTGTTGAGTTAGTAACAGAGACATTAAGTGAATATGGTTTCCCACAAATGACCATCTGACCATAGGGACGCTGCAATCATCGTAATACAAAAAAAGGTCATAAGTTATTTTTTTCAGTGCCATTGTAACTTTGAACGGTCACTAAACAAATTTTTGTAGGTGGAGGACTACCTGTAATTGACAATGCATGACCATATCTTCTAATAAAGTGGTGCATTTTCTTTTAGCTTTTGTTTTGGATACCTGTAAGTTAACCTTGACATCCAAGTAACAAAAATGAACAAGTCCTTGCAGTTTTCTCGGCAAGATTTCAGAAATGGTTTCCCCCTGCCACCTTCTTTCTAGGGCTGAGATAGGAGGACTTGTCCAAGGTCAAGAGGTAACTTTGTGCCTAAGGCAAAACTAGAACTCACAGTCTTCCAGTTTTTAGCTTACTGCCTTTAACCACTACATTAGACTACTCTCATAATAGTATAATACTTAGGCAACTCGAAACCATCTGATTACTTTCAACATTTCTTAGTTCTTCTTCCAGTTCCATCCATTGGTTCATACAGAACCCATGTTGCGGATAGTGTGTGAGCATTTTGCACTGTGACATAATAGAGGTAAAGGTTTCCTTGGCTAGTCAGGTTTGATTCTAGGGCCGTGATGGCGAATTTATGGTACGCGTGCCACAGGTGACACGCGGAGCCATATCGGTGGGCACACGAGTGTTGCCCTAGCTCAGCTCCAGCGTGCATGCGAGCGCCGACCAGCTAATTTTCAGGCCTTCTGGGCCCACCGTAAGTTGGGAAATAGGCTGTTTCCAGCCTCTGGGTGGGTGGGGAAGGCCTCGGGAGCCTGGGGAGGGCAAAAAACAGGCCTACCGAGCCCACTGTGCCATCACATGCCAAAAGCAGAGGGAGCGCAGAGGGGTCGCATGGGCATGCACGGGGTGAGGCAAATTGAATTATGGGTGTGGGCATGCATACGAGCGACACAACCCCCCCCACTCTCCCCGCTTTTGACACATGATGGCAAAAAGGTTAGCCATCAAAGCTCTAGGGCTTGGTGCTCATGTCCATTTCTTGGCTAATGGAGACAGTATCGTTCGAAGACATTTTCCATGATCATGTGGACAGCATGACTATGCGCCAAAAGCGCATGGAACGCTGTTACCTTCCTACCAAAGTGGTACCTCTTAATCTACTCACATGTGTATGCTATCAAACTGCTAGATGAATAGGAGCTGGGGCAGGAATGGGAGCTCACTCCATCACACAGCACTCCGGTCTCAAACCCAGGCTATCAGCTTTCCCACTGACAAGCTCAGCATCTTTAATCACTAAGCAATCATTCCACGCCCCCCCCCCCCATAACATGGCAACCTATTTTTTTTTTAAAGGACATTTTTTAAAAGTTATGGTGTGGAGCCATAGAGAATGACCTTGCATATACTGGAGATCAATGGTAGCACATATAGGAATCCAGATCAGCACTATACTGTTCCAGTCCTCATGTTACTTAAGAATGCACCATAGAGCTTTCCAAAAAAAAAAAATCAGCTTATAAAACCAACAGTTCTCTGACAGGTAGTGGTTTTACTACAGAAATCTTCACTGAGATAGTGCAGACAGTTTGATCTTGGTGAGATAATCTGTTCTGCTTATTTTACTGTTTTCTAAACCCATGGATTAGGAGAGTATGGATTGCACAAAGATTTAGCTGTGGTACTTTTCCCACAGTAGTCTTCCACCTCTGTCCTCACATAGGATTTCGGCATTTAACAACTGGGTGAGCGTCAAGCACGCCAATAAAATCCATTGGATTTTTGTCTGTGACCTCATTGGAAATTGAGCTAGATTTTCTACCAGAGAAACATGTCATTAACTTGCTGATCGGCTGGCCTTCACTGGAAGCTGTAAACCTTTTTAAAATGCCACATGGTTACCCCAGCATATGGAACATCTGGAGGACATTACTAATTCTGACTAACTTGCTAATGATGGGAATAATCCAGGAGTTAAATGTAGGAATTGAGAAATCTGGAGTTCACATCTTACTTCAGTGACAAATTAACTCCATAGTTTGAGGCAAAAGAGCCTTCTGCGATTTTCTCTCCCAGCTCTTCAGAAGGAGGAATTGAAATTGATCTCATGTTGTTAGGCACAATAGCTTTGAAAAACTCTAGATCAGTGATGGCGAACCTTTTTGCCGTTGCATGCCAAAAGCGGGGGTCACATGGGGGGGGGGGGTTGTGTGCGTGCCTCCAGAGAATTTCTAGGTGTCTGGGGAGGGCAAAAATGGCCTTCTCCACACACCCCGGAGGCCAGAAACAGCCCATTTGCCAACTTCCAGTAGGAGCTGAAGGCCCGTTTTTGCTCTCTCCAGACTCCAGAGCCTTTCTAGAAGTCTGGGGAGAGCGAAAATGGTCTTCCCCACCCTCCCAGAGGCCCTCCGGAGGCCAGAAATGGTCCTACCAGAAGTCAGCCATCGGGCCATTTCAGAGAGCTTCCGGGGTGGGGGGGAAAGCCATTTTCACCCTCTCCAGGCTCTTAGAAAGGCTCTGGAGCTTGGGGAGGGTGAAAAATGAGCCCTCTGGAAGCCAGAAACAGCCTATTTTCCAACTTCCGGTGGGCCCAGAAGGCCCAAAAATCAGCTGGCCAGCGTGCACATGCGCACCAGAGCTGAACTAGGGCAACACTCACGTGCCCACCAATATGGCTCCATAGGTGCCATAGGTTCGCCATCATGGCTCTAGATTGTTCCTTCCCAATCCTCTTTAAAGAAATTCCCTTACAGTATACAGGTAGTCCTCAAGTTACAACAGTTCATTTACTGACTGCTCAAAGACTGAAAAAAGTAACATGAGCATTTTTCACACTTGCAACCATTGCAATATCTCCATGGTCACATGGTTAAAATTCATATGCTTGGCAACTGACTCATCTTTATGACGGTCACAGTGGCCCGGGGTCACAGGATCCCGTTTTGCGACCTCTTGACAAGCAAAGTCAATGGAGAAGGCAGATTCACTTAACAACCAGGTTACTAGCTTAACAATTGCAGCGATTCACTTAACAACTATGGCAAGAGAGGTCGTAAAATGGAGCAAAACTAATTTACCCACTGTCTTGCTTAGCAACAGAAAAATTAGGCTCAGTTGTGGTCGTTAAGTCGAGGACTATCTGTATTTTGTTGTTGTTTGGAGAAAGATGAAGTTGGAGGGTGGGGGGTGAGATGGGATGAAGTTTAGTTTAGTTTATTAGGATTTAGTCAAACATTTCGACCTGATTCTGCTGATCTCAGCTTTTCTCTTGATTTTGCAGCAGTCCTATTTTGATTGCATTTCTGTTTACGCAAAGGAAACTAAATTCACATCAGCATTAATGAGAGTTAAAACGATCCTGAAAATTATAATGTGGGGTGAGGGAGTTTCATCAGCAAATTGATGTAGGGTAAATGGGAGGAGGAAGGAATATTATTCAGTATGCTTGCTGTCTTGAGTTGTTTATAAAAATAATAAAGATGGGATAAAAACATGTTTTAGAAAATCTGTCCAATGGTTTGGCTACTATATTCTGTCATTATCGGTCTTTTAGTGCAATACTGCCCATCTGTGTCTCACTCTTACCTGTTTCTTTTTCAAGTCACCTGTTTTCCGGTCATTTTGCTTCTAAGCATTTGTAAATGGAAGCTCCCTTCCCCCAAAATTGCATCTTCAAACAAAAGTCCGGGCAGGATATTTAGGAGGGGAAATGAGTTGCGAATTGTGCTTGCAATTTTATGTTTCTCTGATGTGAAGATGACCTTCTTTGGAGTGGAGCATAACCATGACATCAGTGGGAGAATGTCATGCAGTATTATTCATGCCCTATTTCCTTGAATGAATTAGAATGAAACACGGGTGAAGGACCACTAGGTTTCTGCTCATAAAAGCTGTATTTTGTTTTGCAAATAAAACACAACGCGATCTGGAACATTATCAGAAAACAGAGAAAAAAAATACTTACATGGTTTGTTTTAGTTTTGGGAGTTGGAGTAGAAAAAAGAGAGAGAGAGAAAGAGAGAGAGAGAGAGAGGAACTCATCAAATTTGCAGATGACACTAAGCTCAATATCCCAGAAAATAGGCTTAAGATCCAGAAGGATCTCGGCAGACCCTGAACACTGGGCCCTATCTAATAAAATGAAATCCAATGGTTTTACACTTGGGCAAGAAAAACCAATTGTACAAGTACAGAGTAGGTGAAACTTGGCTTCAAATCCATAAATCAGGCTGTGAAAAGAGGGCTGTGAAAATAACAACTAGACACAACAAGAGTTTTTTCCTGAACGCCATCACTCTGCTAAACAAATAATTCTCTCAACACTGTCAAACTGTTTACTAAGGCTGCACTACTATTAATCTTCTCATCGTTCCCACCACCCATCTCCTCCCACTTGTGACTGCATGACTGTAACTTTGTTGCTTGTATCCTTACGACCTATATTGATATTGTTTCCTGATTGCTTATGTGTACCCTACAACTATCATTAAGTGTTGTACCTTATGATTCTTGATGAACGTATCTTTTCTTTTATGTACACTGAGAGCGTATGCACCAAGACAAATTCCTGGTGTGTCCAGTTACACTTGGCCAATAAAATTCTACTCTATTCTATCATTTTTTTTCCATTTCTTTTTTCTTTCAGCAAAAAGTCCATATAAGGTTTCCAATATTTTTAGAAAAGTTTTTGCGGGTTTGTGTGTGTGTGACCAAAACAGGTCAGTTTTGTCATTCCAGCTCATTCTGATGTTTTTACAAGTATCAACATGTAGAAATCTTCAAGTTTCTAGGTTCTATCGTATCTCAATACTTAAAATGGACACCTAACATCAAAAATGTCATCAAAAAAGCACAACAAAGAATGTTCTTTCTGTGCCAACTCAGGAAGCTCAAACTGCCCAAAGAGCTGCTTGATTCAGTTCTACACAGGAATTACTGAGTCTGTCAACTGCACCTCTATAACTGTCTGGTTTGGTTCTGCAACCCAACAAGACAAACACAGACTTCAGAGGATAATTAGAACTGCAGAAAAAACAATTGCTACCAACCTGCCTTCGATTGAGGACCTGTACACTGCACGAGTCAAAGAGGGCTGTGAAAATATCTACAGACCCCTCGCATCCTGGATATAAATTGTTTCAACTTCTACCCTCAAAATGACGTTATAGGGCACTGCGCACCAGAACAACTAGACACAAGGACAGTTTTTCCCCGAATGCCATCACTCTGCTAAATAACTAATTCCCACAACACTGACAAACTATTACGAACACTGTATTACTATTATTCTTCTTATCCTTCCTATTACCTATCTCCTCCCACTTATGACTATAATCATGTTGCTTGTATTTTTACAATTTATATTGTTCTATTTGTTTCCTAGTATGATTTGATTGCTGATGATTTGACTATCACTAAGTGTTGTATCTTATGATTCTTGATGAACGTATTTTTTTTCTTTTTCTTTTCTGTACACTGAGAGCCTATGCACCAAAGACAAATCCCTTGTGTGTCCAATCACACTTGGCCAATAAAGAATTCTATTCTATTCTATTCTATTCTACTCTACTCTACTCTACTCTACTCTACTCTACTCTACTCTACTCTACTCTACTCTACTCTACTCTA
>WNWU01000037.1:5356066-5374091 GCA_012654045.1 Ptyas mucosa
CGGGAGGAACCCACCACTGCATATGATCATCGTATGTCCTAAGGGATGTTCACCATTTTCAGAGTGGTGTGAAATGTTGAGAGCACGTTCTGAGCACTCTCAAGAAATGATTGCCAGTGGTAAGGATGACCAGTCATAAAAATGCCATTTTCCAAGAGGCAAACTGGTGAAATAGCTTCTTTCCACCCATTCAAAAAAGTCCAGATGGCCTCCACAATCATACAATAGAAGCCCTGTCTCTCTTTATAATACATGTTAAAAAGGGGCAGGACTTCGTTGACATGGCTGTGGCTGACCTCTTGACCTTTCTTGACTCCTTTTCCTGCAGACATCTTTATCTAGTGACTGCAATGTTAGCCTGAGATCAGAAAGACCCAGGTTTAAGTTTATCTTCAGATTTGAAAGCTTCCTAGATGACCTGGTGCCAGTCACGTTCTCTCAGCCCAATTTTCCTTATAGGATGATGGTTGTGAGAAAAACTAGCTTGTTTCCCCCAAAATAAAACATCCCCCGATAATAAGCCCAATTGGGCTTTTGAGTGCATGCACTAAAATAAGTCTCCCCCCCAAAATAAGTCCTCCCTGAAAATATTTAAACGCAGAGCTGGAAATCAGGTAAAACGGCAAGAGGAGCCCCTTCTTGCTTCACAAGCCCCAAAATAATAAGACCTCCCCGAAAATAAGGCCAAGAGCTTATTCTGGGGTTCAAAAACAATATAAGACAGTGTCTTATTTTTGGGGAAACATGGTAGAAGGCAAGTTGTGTACAAAGCTTTCAACTCCTAGAGAAAAGGTGGGAATGTACACCTAAGAAGTATTTTTTAAATATTTAAAAGAAGATGAAGTAAACCAGAAAGAACCCAGGAAGATATCTCCAGACACAATGGTATCCATGAGGACTTCATTGGAAAAACAGGCCCAATCGGTAAAACACAGTTATTTCATGCAGATGTCCTGAGAGACTTGGTTTAATACAAGCATAGTTTTGAGGAAACTATCTGAGGAAAAAATATCTGAGGAAAAAATAGGAAAGTGGAATAGGATGTGTGGGCGCACAGTTTATTTGGCAATCATTTGCAAAAGATCTCTTTTGAATGAAAAGTTTACATAAAATAATGGAAAGTACGATTCATAACGTATGTTGATTTTATAAATATGCGTGGCTACGTGTGATCTTCAAGCAAGTGTAAACCAAGTAAGGATGACTAGATAATACTTTAATTGGGCGTAGCATAATTCACTTAACTTTTATGTGTAATAATAACAAGGAGGAAAGTCGAGAAGGTTCCGATGTGGTGGAAAGAAGGCTATTCTTCTAATAAAAGTAGATCACCGTTTGCGCTTCGTCTAATTACACCTGTAAACTGAGAACACTGCTATTTTAAGTTCATTTTTATGATGCTGTTAGCAAGCATCTCCATGCATAACCATCGCAACCGTTTTCTTTGTTAAGAACGGACCCATTTAATAAATCAAAAGAGAACACTATCAGCTAGGCTAACTATATTTGAACTTTGTAAAAGGCGTTTGTTTTGATGGTGCATCAAGGAAATATTTGTTTATTACTCTCTCTTTACCTTCAAATGGCTTTCATGGGAGCTTGTCACATCTTATTCTTTCTCTCTCTCATTCATCTATCTTTTGTAGCTGTCTATTATCTTTATTGTCTGTCTGTCTGTCTGTCTGTCTGTCTATCTATCTGTCTGTCTCTCTGTCTGTCTGTCTGTCTATCTATCTATCTATCTATCTATCTATCTATCTATCTATCTATCTACCTACTTACCTACCTACCTACCCACCTACCTATTTATCATCTATATCTATTTACCTACCTACCCACCTACCTATATATCATCTACATCTATCTACCTATCTACCTCTATCTATCTATCTATCTATCTACCTATCTATCTATCTATCTATCTATCTATCTATCTATCTATCTCCCTCCCTCCCTATCTATCTACCTACCTACCTACCTATTTATCATCTATCTATATCTATCTACCTACCAACCTACCTACCTACCTACCTATCTATCTATCTATCTCCCTCCCTCCCTCCCTATCTATCTACCTACCTACCTACCTATTTATCATCTATCTATATCTACCTACCTACCTATCTATCTTCCTCCCTCCCTATCTATCTACCTACCTACCTACCTACCTATTTATCATCTATCTATATCTACCTACCTACCTATCTATCTATCTATCTATCTACCTATCTATCTATCTGTCTCCCTCCCTCCCTCCCTATCTACCTACCTACCTATTTATCATCTATCTATATCTACCTACCTACCTACCTATCTATCTCCCTCCCTCCCTCCCTATCTACCTACCTACCTACCTATTTATCATCTATCTATATCTACCTACCTACCTACCTACCTATCTATCTATCTATCTATCTATCTATCTATCTATCTCCCTCCCTATCTATCTACCTATCTACCTACCTATTTATCATCTATCTATATCTACCTACCTACCTACCTACCTATCTATCATCTATCTATCATCTATTATCTCTCTCTTATCAATCTTTTACGAAGTCTATTTGTCTATCTGTCTATCTGTCTACCTACCTATCTGTCATCTATCATCTATCTAGTCATTCATCTAATTCTGACCCCTGTAAATATTTCTCAACTCCACACATTCTTCTTCTTTACACATCTGTATGTTGGAGCGGTTTTTAATGTGGTTTTTTTTTTCATTGTAGGCCAGAGGTGGGATTTATGTATTTTTCTGTCCCATCCTATCAGCTTGTCCCTTCCTTTGCTATTACTAATCTGGCAAAGTAATTTCTAACTAGTTAGCTATGTCATTATTAAGTGGCAAACTATGGTATATTATGCACTTGAGAACAGGCCGCATTTTCCATTTTTCTTTTTGTAGGGAGGCAAGTTTTTTTAAACAGTATGAAGTATATTTCAGTGCTTATTTTTACATGACTGTTGTTATGTGCAGCTAATTAGGGTCATGGAGAAAATCTATGTGGTGGGATGGCACATCATTAACCACATTCGGAGGACTGACATCAATTCTAGAGACATGGTTAAAAAGAGCTCTAGGCAGAAACATAAAATGGGGTTTCCAGGATTGTAGGAAGTCCCAGAGTCAGTAGTTGCTCACCTCTGTCTTACATACATGCTATTTTGTGAGAAGCCCTATAGGAATTGAGGCAGGGCTGAACCAGGGACCTATAGTCTGCAAAGTACAAGTAGTCCTCGTTTAATGACTGGTCAATTAGCAACTGTTGGAAGAAATATCCATCAGTTCCAAGCTGGGAAAAAGACACTGGAAACATGGAGGCTGATTGGAAAGATGCTTTAATGATGAAACAGAACCACATGGGTGGTTCTGGACAGCTGACCACATGGTGTTGAGAGTAGAGGTGTTTTATACCTTCTCTTGGGCTTTGAACTTGAACGTCCTGTTCCTGTGCAAGAACATGTATTCTATTGGCTGTTGTCGGATTCCTATGGGATCATGTTTGACTGAGCTCCCAAGTTTGGTTGAAGTATGTTGAGTGATGCAATGTCCTTAGGAGATTATGCAATGCAGTAAGTTCTGTGTCTTCTGCTAAATGATCCTAATGTCCTGAAGGGCCATGTCTTAATCCCATCACCCTGGACCTGAAGAAATATCTTGTAGATAGGCTGTCCCAGTCTTACTGGGGCTATTAACAAAGGTGGGGGCTGCTTTCCAAGAGCATGTTTCTCCTTTAAAAAGGTAAAGATTCCCCTCGCACATATGTGCTAGTCGTTCCCGACTCTAGGGGGCAGTGCTCATCTTTGTTTCTAAGCCGAAAAGTCAGCACTGTCCAAAGAAGTCTCTGTGGTCATGTGGCCGGCATGACTCAATGCCAAAGACAAATGGAACGCTGTTACCTTCCCACCAAAGGTGGTCCCTATTTTTCTACTTGCATTTTTTACCTGTTTTCGAACTGCTAGGTTGGCAGAAGCTGGGACAAGTAACGGGAGCTCACCCCGTTCCCTGCCTTTTTTAATATTTCCCAAAATATTTCATTCTTCTAGGAGAGAGGTAGGTGCTAGTTTTGTACAATGTCCAGAGTGACAACAGGTTTCCAAAAGGTACTTACAATCTGATTTTGAAGTCCTGATGGCTGCAGCCCCTGCAATCTCATAATTGCATTTTAGGAACATGGCAACTGGCTCATCTTTAGGGCAGGTCACGTGACTGCAATTTTCAATTTTTTTTTGCCAGTTTCTGAAATGTTGCCAATTTCTGACCCCCCCCCCAAAAAAACCATTGAGAAAAAAAATGCTTTAACAACCCCCACATTTGCTTAATGAGCTTGGTAATTACATTGCCATAAATCCTAACCACATAAAATGGGATAATCCTGATTTTACAACCTCTTTTTATGATGGTTGTTAAGTGAATGCAGCTATTGTAAAGTAAACCTGGAAGTCATTAAACAAATGAAGGAGGAGAGTGGCTATGAAGGGAGCCCATTGTTCACTATAGGCAGTTTTTGCCTGAAACCAGGAGTAAATGACGGATTCTGGAAAAAAAACGCTGAAAATCGCAGCCACGTGACTGCAAGTCGCTGCAAAGCAGTAGTGGGTTGCCCCTGGTTCAGACCGGTTTGCAAGAACTGGTAGTGAAACCGGTGGGAGGCCCCGCCCACCATCCCAGATGTCATCATCAGCCATCTGCGCATGCGCAGAAGCAATCCCATTACAAACCGGTAGTAAAGGTAAGTAGAACCCACCCCTGCTGCAAAGGCTCTAAGTGTGGACCTGTTGACAAGCACACACAAAATGTGGTCACATAAATCTGTGTGGGATAGCCATCCAAACTTCAGAGCAAGGTTGTGGTACCTTTTGGTGTGGGGGAAGGTCAGTTGTAAGTTGAAGATTACCTCTAAAACAGAAGACTATACGGGAGATATGACAGCAGCAGAGGTGGTATTCAGCCGGTTCGGACTGGTTGGGGCGAAACAGTAGTGGAGATCGCGAATGGGCTCACCCACCCGCCTGCTCGCCCCAGCGCTATGCCGTCCTATTTAGGCACATTTTTGAGGCCGGGTGCATGCGTGGAAGGCACACAGGTGAGCAAAGCGTATGCTCAGAAGACTGGGTGCATGGACGGAAAATGCGTGCAAGGGGTGAACTGGTAGTAACAAAACGTGAAACCCACCGCTGGATAGCAGTCTACAACTATCTAAAATGTTTACTTTGGGCACTAGGAGGTGGAGTTGTGCTCTGTTGAAAAGGAAAGTAGGACAGAAATGAAAAGAAAGAAGATGTAGGTTAATTTTTTAAGAGGAATTTCTTGATGGCGAGCAATGTTAAGCTATGACCCATCTGCCTGGATCTTCTCACTGAAGTTTCTCAGGCAGAGTGGATCAGTGGTGGGTTGCCCCCGGTTCGGACCGGTTCTATAGAACCGGTAGTAAAACCGGCGGGAGGCTCCGCCGACCGACCCCGATGTCATCAGAATGCTTCTGCGCATGCGCAGAAGAGCGCACATGCGGCCCCATTGAGAACCGGTAGTAAAGGTAGGTAGAACCCACGTCTGGACTGGATGGTCACCTTCCATAGATTCCTACACTGAGCGAGAGGTTTGACAAGATAACCTTTTTTCTTTAACCTTTTCTCTCTTTTTGTACATGAGATAGAGGGGAGAAGCTGAAAGCTACAAGGCATTGCTTGCCAAAACAACTAGACACAAAGATACCATACCATCACTCTGCTAAACACCTAATTTTCACAGCACTATTGACGCCTAAAGATATTTACCCATGTAGTAGGGTTGTATTTTCGTTATCCATCTCAACTTCTCATCTTTCTCACCTTCTCATATTTCCTACTACTTCTCCTATTGGTATCTCGTGATTTATCATTTGTTGTCTTATGATTCATGATTTATGATCTACGACTTACCACTTCTTGTTTGTATGTACACTGAGAGTTTATGCACCGGAAACGAATTCCTTGTATGTCTAACCACACTTCCCCAATCAAGAATATTCCTAATAACAAGGATGATCGAATTTAAAGACAATTGTCGATGCAGAAAGTTGTAAATTATAATGTTGTTATTTATGTTTTGTATTTTACCGTTTGGTGTATATGTATGCTTTTTTCCTTTTCTTTTTCGTCTTTTTTTCCTGCTTTTTTTGTCTTTTTCTATTATGTTTTCGGTTTTAAAAAGGTAAAATATTCAATAAAAACTATTTTAAAAAAAAGAATATTCCTAATAACAACCTAAATGTGGCCCCTTCCAACTCACTTATTCCATAATTCTAAAAAGTTACCACAATTTAAATGGCTAACCAGTTGAATCAGAGGTACTGTAGATGATTAATTATAGAAAGTCTTTAAGAAGTGACCAGTTTAACCTAAAAACCAATATCACTCTAATACTGGATTAATCCCCAGATCTGAAGTATTTGTATTGAAAAGGGCTCAGCCTGTTTAACTGGAAGGGAAAGCTGCAGAGGCCTGAAGATCAGGAAGACAATGGAAATTCACACCAAACAGAACAAAGGTCAATTGTTGCATAATTGTCTTGAAGTCACATTGTAAAAGTTTCTATTCTACAAAGGGAACGGAAAAGGCTTAATAACTTGCATGAGGTACATTTATGGCGTTCCTTTTCTGACCAGTGACATAAAGTTTCCAGCAACATATTTTATCCGTGACCAGACACATGGACAGAAATTTCTACACCATTGAGAAGCAAGGAAATGTGTCTTTGAAAATTACATGCCAATTACATGTTGGGCATATTTACAAATTTTACAGTCATTTTTTTTTTTAAAAAAATTGATTTATATGCCGCCCTTCTCCGGAGACTCAGGGCGGCTTACAATGCGCTAAGCAATAGCCTTCATCCTTTTGTATATTTATACAAAGTCAGTTTATTGCCCCCACAAACTGGGTCCTCAATTTACCTACCTTAGAAAGGATGGAAGGCTGAGTCAACCTTGAGCCTTGGTGAGATTTGAACCTGCAATAATTGCAGGCAGCTGATGTTAATAACAGGGTGCTTTAGACCACTGTACTATTCAAGGCTCTTTGGATAGTACAAATTGACCAAATTGATTTTAAATTTAATAACAGCAGTAGACTTTTGGTGGCACAGTACTGGAAGAAGGAAGAGACACCTTTGGTTGAAGAGTAGATCTTAAAAGTAGGGAATTTGGCAGACATGGAGAAAATCTCAGCATATTTGAAAGATTATTCAAACGAAAGATATGTATTGGAGTAAAGAAGATGGATCGACTATATTCAAAATAGATATCAAACTAAAAAATTCCAAATAGCCTTTAAATGAAATATTATTAGCTTACTAGTTTAGGATTATAGTTACTTGAACTGTATGGAGTTAAAGACCTAGTGAGAATTTGTAACCTATAAAATGTTAGATTATTTTAGTCTATGATTGTTAAATGCTTTACCTTGTATCTGTTCTGGGAAGTCCGGGGAGGGGGGAGAGGGAGGTTGGAAGGGAGGGAGGGTGGGGAAGTGGGGGGGGGGGGGGGGGGGGGGGAGGGGGGGGGGGGGGGGGGGGGGGGAGAAAATGTTTGTAATTTTTGTAAAACTTTTTAAATTAAAAAAAAAAAGAAAATTACATGCCAACATCTTTCTTTCTCTGGTCTGCCCCAGCTACGGACCCCAAAGAACGCAGCACACACAAAGTCTGTACAACCCTTAGTTTACTAAAATAAAATCAGGGGTTTTTTTTTCAAACAAAGGCTGTTAATTAATTTTTTTAACAGCCTGCAAGAATCCAAAGAATAACTAATCTTAATCTTACTATGGTTGGCAGAAAGCCCAGAAGCAATTTGCAGAAAACTAAGATCAAGGCATGAAGGAGAGTGAACGGTTGTTCCCTGCAAATTGTTTTAGTCAGTGTTCCTCCTTAAATAGGCTAAGGGAGTGGCTAATTGGCCCCAAGCCTTACTCTCGAAGAGACCTCCTCCTGAGGAGCCACTCTTGCCTTTTGCACCTCTGCGCGCCTATGCATCGAGAAGAGGCTCCTCCTCTTCGTCCTCTTCACTTATGGGAGCTTCTGGAGGTTCTGAAGGCCCTGGCTGAATCCCTGCCTCTGGCACCACATCTTCTCCAGCCTCATTGTCCGACTTGAGTGCCAGCTGCACAGGCTGCTGGCACAGCAGCACACCAGCCTCCTCACTGTCCAAATCAGTCACCAGCCACACAGGCCGCATATGGGCCGCAACATTCTCTCTGCCTCTTTAATTCTGCAACAGCATCTGCTGGTGGCTAATCTAGCAACCTTTCCCAGGCATAGCATCTACCAAATGTGTGGACTTCAATTCCCAGAATTATTTCAGCCATTTCCATGATTGGAGGAGGAGTCTACAAGCCCCACCCCTTTTGTAAGCGGGTCAGCATTCCATGCACATAAAAAGGTGAAGAAAGTTATAAATATATATCCTCTGAGTTTGGATATGTTCAAATTAGGATGTGACATCTCAATACAGTCAGAGTTTATCGGACCAAGATCATGCCTAGCTAATTGTCTCCATGGTCCTTCTTGCTCTCTCTTTTCATTTGCTTCTTCACATTCTCCAGATCAGCTCCTGAATTCTCTAGTTGTAATGATTTCTAAGTCCTTATACTTAGAAGATGCCCCAGTGGCTAAAGGTTGATTTGGTATCTTGAACTGCATTGACTTGCCTTCCAAGATGCCACTATGCCCTGAATGTTTGCTTAGGCCAGGGGTCTTAAACACTCAAAGAGCCATTTGGACCAGTTTCCCACAGAAAAGAAAACATTGGGAACCACAAAACCTGGGTGGGCGTGGCCAACTTGACGTTACTCACTTCCACTGGTCACATGACTACCACCCCCAGCCATGCCTACTCAGCCGGTCATTAGGGCAGAGAACTGGTTGTTAAAAAACACTGGGAACCACAAAACCCTTTTGACACCTCTCTCCCTCCCTCCCTCCCCCCTCTCTCTCCCCCTCTCTCTGTATCTCTCTAAGTCTCTCTCTCTCTCCCCCTCTCTCTGTATCTGCCCTGGCCGCTTCTCCATCCCCCGCCGTCGCCCCTACCTTCTCAGGCCAGGTGAGGAGTGACTGGGAGGGAGAGTGAGGGGCGGGGCCAGCCAGTGGTGGGATCACCCGACAGGGAGCCACAGCAGAGGTCCCAAAGAGTCGCATGCGGCTCTGGAGCCACAGGTTGCTGACACCCGGCTTAGACAATAGCAAATAGCATGAGGTCAGGGTGTTTTCTTAGCGAAAAAATAAATACATTTAATTTAAATTAAATTAAATAAAACTCACACTTTACTTGACCAACTCCAATAATCTAATCGCAGAGTAAAAATAAGATTAGGTAGTTTTGAGTCACCTGCATACGTTACACTTAAACAATCTGGCATGGTTTCAGAAAGTCAGACACCATGATTGTGTGAGTACTTAAAATGTAAGTGTGCATGTGCGTGTGCGTGTGCGTGTGCGTGTCTGCAACTATAGGTCTTTGTGTATCAAAATCTACCTTGGTCACTCTACCTTGTAAGCTCTTGCAACCTTTTGTGTGAAGACCGAAAGCCTGCAAATTTTGGTGACTTTATGAAATTTTGGCCATTCCAATGTGTAATTAAGAAGGAAGTGGTTTTGTTTTGGCGGTTTTCATGGACCTCATCTGGGGAGGTTTCAGAAACTTTGGAACCTACAAGCACTTAACAATAGCCACTAAATTAAATAGAAAGGAAAGGAAAGACATATGCCAGATTTATATCCCATGGAATCTTTCATCATGTGAGCAGACAGTAATTATAGTTACATATTTTAAATTAGGGTGAAAGTTGCCTACCCTAGTCTTTTCCATCAAGCATTTTAATTTCTGAATATAAATCTATTCTAGAGTGAATATTCCAATAACTACTAAATGTAGGTTTAACTGTGGAAGATACTCAGAGAAGTTACAAATCAGGAGTTGGCCACCTCTAGAGTTCAGACCAGAAGGAGCACAGTGGCCTCGCAGTTAAGTCACTGGGCTTGTTGACCGGAAAGTTGGCATTTCAAGATCTAAGTATCGTGTGACATAGTAGGTTTCCATCAGTTCCTGCCAACTTAGCAGTTCGAAACCATGCAAACATGAGTAGATAAATAGGTATCTCTTCAGTGGGAAGGTAACAGCATTCCATACACCTTGGCATGTAGTTATGCCGGCCACATGATCATGAAAGTGTCTTCGGACAACGCTGGCTCCGTCAGCTTAGAAACAGAGATGAGCACACCTTAGTTCTGACCTAGACTTCCCCAGCAGCATGAAGCCGAGTCCTCGTCCCGATAAACCCCTTTTATTTAATTTACAGTGAATTCCTCTCCAGCAAAGACTTTCCTCTCCCACAGTCTTTCAAGATAGTTCACCATTACCGACCTTTATCAGGCTTGGAGAATGGCCAGGCCGATATCTTTCAGACGCCACAATACTTGGCAAGAATGCAGGAATGAACTAATTGTCTCCAGCAAACTCCACTTCCCTTTCGCTCCTCTTTTATTCCCTCTGGGAGGGGCCATTCATCCTCCACTTGTGGCCTTACTTCCAAGTCGACCCTTGTTCTTTAGCTGTTCCCTTCGTCTGGCAACTCTGCGCACGCGCACACTGGGAACAGGCTCCAGCTGTTTGTCTGCCTCACTGATGTCTGACTCCAAATAGACATCATAACTAACTGGCATACAGCCCTCTCTGCCTCCAATGCAGAGCCCTCATCAGAGCCTTCTCCAGACTCCAGCACTGGCCCCTGTTCCTCCCCAACCTCCTCACTGTCTGAATCTGCTGCCAGATCCGCTGGCCACTGGCGGGCCACAAAGAATGGGACACAACTGGACAGGGGAAACCTTTACCTTCCCTTTTACCTAGTCTTCACAGCAAAGTGGTCTATGGGACATCTACAAAATTGGGAGTCCCCTTTTCCACGCATAGAAGATCCGGAGCTCTATACTATGTCCAGTTCCTGCTATTTTCCAAGTGTTGCAGGGAACATTATGTCACTCTCAGTTTTCTGTCAGTTGTGAATCAATGTGTTTGAGCAGCAGTGCCAAGCAAGGCCATGAGTCTATTCCCCTCAGTGACCCCAAACAATGGGCCATTGTCTAATGCATTGTGACAGATTTAAATGGAAGCTGCCACATCTATTGGAGGTGGAATTGAAATCTGGGGGAGGGGGAGGAGGGAGGGTGCTCCTAGAAAGAGCCCAAAGTTTACAGAAATAGAGGGAGGATACCCAAGTCTGGATTATGTTTGAACAAGGAAGCTCCATCCGATACACAGCAGATTAACTTCATCGTAAGACTGCTCCTGCCTCAGCTGTAGACATCGAACTCCCAGGAGGTCCTTTAAAGTTGCTACGTACCGAAATTGGGAGAATTAGTAAACTCTTCAACATTTTCTGCTAAAGGGAACTCATGAATCGATTGGTGGGTTTTAATCATTCCGTGTTGCAGATGATTATCGTTTTCTTTCTCCTGACCATGCGTTTTCATTCTTCATCGAAATCTTCAAGTGTTTTGGGAAGCTGTTTCAGCCAGATACAATGGGACGGGAATATTTCCCTACGAATGAATGGACATTAGGGGGGGGGAAAAAGAAGCCCAAATGCAAATAGCGGCCACTACATTATGCCCAGCCAAGTCAGAATGTTGGCCGTTGCAAATGAGTGGGGATTAGCAACACACAATGTATCTGTATTTGCTCAGTTAAACTAGAAAAAGGGGTAGAAAGTTAAAACGATTTGCAATCGCCTCCAAATTCTTCACACCCGGCGGTGCAGAAAATGTACCATATGTCGTTCAATAAATACAGCCATGTTCATTGTGCGCGGGACATGACATTCTTCCAAACAATAATGCAGTCAAATTAACAATGGAGTTGTAATACGAGGGGAGGGGAAGGGCGCATGAAAACTGGACTTCTGTCGTTGTTAACAATCCTTTTCCTAATGTGTTTTCTTCATGCCATTCCAAAACAATTTTCCGACGGGCTCCTGATAAGAGTATTAAACATGTGTTCTGGGTCACTTCTTTTGTTTTATCGAACCTATCCGGTTGATCGATGCACAAATAAAGAGAAACAGAAAAATAAAGACATGAGCCAATAGTATTTCGTGCTTTCCAGAGACAGAATGTGGAAACATTTTCTACTTTTGCCCTTGAGAGAAAATAATAATAATAATATCTCTTTGGATTTTCTTCTTCTGTTTTTGTCCTCAAACAAGAGGGTACAGGTAGTCCTCAACTTACAGCCACAAATTGAACCCAAAATTTCTGCTGCTAAGCAAGACAGTGTTTATGTGAGTTTTGCCCCGTTTAGTGACCTTTCTTGCCACAGTTGTTAAGTAAATCACCGCAGTTGTTAAGTTAGTAACACGGTTGTTAAGTGAATCTGGCTCCCCCGTTGACGTTGCTTGTCAGAAGGTCGCAAAAGGTGATCACGTGACCCTGAGACACTGCAACAGTCATAAATATGAGTCAATTGCCAAGCACAGTATTTTAATCATGTGAACACAGGTCTGCTGTAAGTGTGAAAAATGGCCATAAGTCATTTTTTTCAGTGCCATTCAGGGGTGGGTTCTAAATTTTTTTACTACTGGTTCTGTGGGCGTGGCTTATTTTGTGGGCGTGGCTTGATGGTCATGTGACAATTATTTAGGATTTAGCAGAGGTACTGGTCTACCAGGCTTTTAACTGCTTGCAGAGCTGTACCGGTCTACTCATGTATTTTTGCAGGCACTGGTCTACCCAATTATTTTTGCAGGCACTGATCTACTCATGTATTTTTGCAGGCATTGGTCTACTCATTTGTTTTCTTTTAACACTGATCAGCTGTAGGGCGGCCCTTTGAAGCCCCATGGCAAGAGTTTGAACAATTTTTTTCCCTCTAGCCATCAGCTGGGACTCAGGAGGCAGCAATAGATTTGGGGTGGGGCCAAATAAAAGGTAAGAATAACGTGGGAGGGGGCGTGGAGTGGGCGCGGGCAGGGGGGCGGGGGAGGCAGAACCAGTTCGGTGACATCATATTGTCACTGATACTGGCTCGGGAGAACCAGACCAAACTGGAAGGAACCCATCACTGGTGCCATTGTAACTTTGAATGATCACTAAACAAATGGTTGTAAGATGAGGACCGCTTATAATGATATGAGCAAATTACGTACTGCATTTGGTTCTACCACTTGTAATTCAGTGGGATGGAAGACAACCTGCATTTGAAATTTTAGGGAAAGCCTTGAAGGTTGTTAGGGACTTTCTGAAAGTTAGGAGATGGCCAAACGTGATGTGTGCCACTTTTTTTCTTTTTTTTTTCTTTTTAATTTGATTTATATGCCGCCCTTCTCCGGAGACTCAGGGCAGCTTTCAATGCGTTAAGCAATAGCCTTCATACTTTTGTATATTTTTATACAAAGTCAGCTTATTGCCCCCACAAACTGAGTCCTCATTTTACCTACCTTAGAAAGGATGGAAGGCTGAGTCAACCTTGAGCCTGGTGGGATTTGAACTTGCAGTAATTGCAGGCAGCTGATGTTAATAACAGTTAATGACACTGCTTTAGTCTGCTGAGCCACCAGAGCCCGTTTTATCCACAATCCTTTATCGTTGAGGGTTTCACACACCTGCATCCTGACTTAAGCCTGGATCAGACTTCGCTGTCATGGCACATCAAGGAACATATACATCTGTCATTCTGAAATGGTTGCTTAGCTGTCACATTTATATATCTGCACATATCCACTCTGGCTAGAGGGAGCTCAAACAGCAAAGCACAGAACAGGAAGTCGGATAGATAGAATACAATAGAATAGATTTTTTTTATTGGCCAAGTGTGATTGGACACACAAGGAATTTGTCTTGGTGCATAGGCTCTCAGTGTACCTAAAAGAAAAGATACGTTCATCAAGAATCATAAGGTACAACTCTTAATGATAGTCATAGGTTACAAATAAACAATCAGGAAACAATATCAATATCAATATAAATCATAAGGATACCAGAAACAAGGTTACCGTCATACAGTCATAAGTGGGAGGAGATGGGTAATGGGAATGATGAGAAGATGAGAAGATTAATAGTAGTGCAGATTTAGTAAATAGTTTGACAGCGTTGAGGGAATTATTTGTTTAGCAGTGTGATGGCATTCGGGAAAAAACTGTTCTAGCGTCTAGCTGTTCTGGTGTGCAGTGCTCTATAGCGTCGTTTTGAGGATAAGAGTTGAAACAATTTATGTCCAGGATATGAGGGGGTCTGTAAATATTTTCACAGCCCTCTTTTTGACTCGTGCAGTATATAGGTCCACAATAGACGGCAGGCTGGTAGCCATTGTTTTTTCTGCAGTTCTAATTATCCTCTGAAGTCTGTGTCTGTCTTGTTGGGTTGCAGAACCAAACCAGACAGTTATAGAGGTGCAGATGACAGACTCAATAATTCCTCTGTAGAACTGGATCAGCAGATCAACTAATACTGATTATTACAGGACACGCACCTCTGGCCAATGTGCAGTTGGGATTTGGGAGCTGTGCGCGTCGGCCCTTCTGCAACCATCTGCAACCTATGCTTACCCATGCAACTCCTTCGCGGCGTAGATATGCGGTGACACCTAAGTGAAGTTGCAGACAACTCTAAATCAAGCTTGAGATACAAATATGTAAATCATATTTGCTTCAGGACACAAATTTGACTGTTTTTTCACATCGCCCTCTTCTTGTGGACAACTTTGGGCATCACTGATTACCGATAGGCTTCCAAGCATGATCGGGAATCCTGGTAGTCAACTGTAAAGTCCTTTATGACTGAGATATTAGCAGTTCCATCTATCTCCAGTTGTCCTACAAGACGGTATAGGGCAGTGATGGCTAACCTTTTCCAGGCCGAGTGCCCAAAGCGCGCCTAAACCCTCAAAATGCAATGCGCGCATGGCCCCTCACATGCGCCCTGACCACCCACACATGCGCAGCAGAGACCCGAAGACCAGCTGGCCAGTGAGAGGCGCATGTACATGCACAGCAGAGATGAACTGGGGTGATCGCTCGCATGCCATCAGAGAGGGCGCTGTGTCAGGCTTCGATGTCATCTCAGATAAATTGTACTCCCAAGCAATTAGTCTTTGCTGAAATATTCCATTTATTAAGAACGACAGATCTGATCCCAACTTCGTCGAAGCCAATACTAGCCCTCTTACCCCAAAACCTTCCCCTTCCGTTCTCCCAAACTTCATCTTCTTATTGGCCATCTTCCAGCTCCATCTTCTCAGCTCCTGCCTCCAAACCCAGGAATTCCCCCCTCCCATCCCATCTCCAAGCAACCCTATCTACAGAGAAAAATAAGTAGGTAAAAGTTCAAGCCACATCTCCCTCTCTTTATGGCAGCCTTAAAAGGCTGACAGCTGTGTGCCACTCTGGCACGCGTGCCATAGGTTCGCCATCACAGGTATAGGGCCTCTCCATGGAGATTTTCAGTCATCCAACTTATGGTTGACCTAAAGGTGTTTTTTTCAAGAGCCAACATCCTTGAAGATGTTTCATTGCTCATCCAAGAAGCTTCTTCATTAACTGAAGAAGCTTAATCTCTCAGGATGGACAGAAATGACCAGATGTTCCCTCAAATAACCAGGCCCTATATTCTAAAGGATATCAGGAAAATCTTCTTCCCTGTGGGCCATTTTCCAGAAAAGGAGAGAAGGCCTAGAATGATAGGAAAACCAGTAAGAGGAAAACTGCAACAATATCAGTGACATTCTTTGTCACTTTGAATAGCAGCACTCCAAAACATTACCTAGAAAGATTAAACACTCTGACAGCAACGTATTAAAACAGAAGCTTCGTTTCACAAGGAAAGAAACCTTGTAAAAAAATTGATAGGTTAGTTCCTGGCACAGATTTCTGTTTCAATGGCCATAATGAAATCTTGCACCTAGTGAGGTGAGGTGAGGTAAATATTTCTCAATGACTTCTAAAAAATTGCCATTGTGGATTTGATGACTGAGGACCGGAAGTGGGGAGTGACTGTTTAATAGCTGGAAGAAAAAGTGACACATAAAACTTTGACCTTCCTTCAGAGGCCACAAATGATGAATGACTCATCAGCTTTGTAAACGGCCGGAGAAGCAACCAAAACCAGAGTTATGTTTGCACATTGTGGATCATTTCTCAAACTCCAAATGACCCCCTTTTTTACGATTGTCTCACACTTTGCTTCTTGAGTTAATGTGTAAGAAGGAATAATGCAAATCAGTGAACCAGTAAAGGAGCTGCCCTCTTCTGAACAATGGTCTTCTACCAAGTGATAAGAAAAAAAGCAACCCCCCCCCAAATTTAGAGGCCTCTCAAAAGAAGCCCTTCCCCAATATTTCCTTCCCTCAAAAGTCAGATAAACAATGAGGTGGATCTGTGCTGGGATTCAAACATTTTTACTACCGGTTCTGTGGGTGTGGCTTGGTGGGCATGGCAAGGAAGGATACTGTAAAATCTCCATTCCCACCCCACTCCGGGGAAAGGATACTGCAAAATCCCCATTTCCTTCCGATCAGCTGGGACTTGGGAGGCAGAGAATAGATGGGGGCGGGGCCAGTCAGAATTTTTACTACCGGTTCTCCGAACTACTCATAATTTCTGCTACCGGTTCTCCAGAACTGGTCAGAACCTGCTGAAACCCACTTCTGAGGTGGACCAAAAGAACTAGTAGACAAATTACAATGGACAGATAAAGTGGGCAGGGATTGCTATGCATTGTAGGAAGATGGCACTGGCGTTGAGTTGAATTTCAGTCAACATTTGGTTGCTCTAAAAAAGAAAGTTCTGCATTCAGAGAAAGTCAGTCAAAGCTGGTTTCACATAAAACTGGTGCTGATGTTTTGATAACTCTCTTCCGGTATGTGAAGGGCTGTCATAGAGAAGGGATTGATTTATTCTCCAAAGCAGCAGAGGGCAGGACAAGAAGTAATGGGTGGAAGTTCCTAGAAGTAGGAAGCAATTTATAAGTAGAATAGCTTGCTTCCTAGAACTGTTGGTGCTCCATCACTGGAGATCATTAAAAATAGACTGGACAACCAATTGCCTGGGACGGTGTCCTGCCTTGAGCATGGGGTTGGACTAGAAGACCTCCAAGATCCCTTCGAGCCCTATGATTCTATGTTCTATGATTCATATTTCCTGATCCTAAGATCTTTTGGACTGTAATTCTTTTGAAGCCATCCTCATTTTGTTATTGATAGAAATGGTGGAAAATTAGTTTCTTCTCTAAAGTTGAAATGGAAGAAGAGATTTTCTAGGCATCATGTTTATGAATGCTTCAGGCACCTGCGCAGATGTCACAGGCACAGTTGGAAGTTCAGAAGAGGAAGTTAGCAGCAAAGTTTTGTCATACTCCTCCCTTTAGGAATGCAAGATCTGGAAACAAATATTTGCAATCTTCGAGTCAATGCTGCAAGCTTTCACATTGATTATGCCTAAGTACAAAGTCTTTCTAAGGTGACTGTACGTAACAGAGAACTTCTTTCTTTCCCCCCCAAAAAAATGTCAGAAACCATATAGATTTGGGCCAGAAAGTGATCAGATATCTGCACCTTAGAACTTAACTTAGTGGTAGACCGTGTGCTTTACACCCTGAAGATCCCAGTTTCCGTTCGCGGCACCTCCAATTTAGAAAGGTCATCTGAAAGACAACTTGGGATGGTTTCACCAGTGAGTGTAGACAATTACCTGGCTATAAAGATCAACATAAAGCAGTATCAAGGGACAAACTTTATTAATTAAATATGGCCTAACAAATTAGCTTCGGCAGGAACCTTTCAATTTGCTAAAGTAAACAAAGTATAATTGTATTTATCTACAGCATATGTTTCACTAAGGTATTTAACTCGTCTCTACATACTGACTCCATCTTATAGAATGTATCTATATCTATATCTATATCTATATCTATATCTATATCTATCATCTATCATCTATCTATCTATCATCTATCTATCATCTATCTATCTATCTATCTATCTATCTTCTATTTATCTTTCTATCT
>WNWU01000037.1:5384250-5408100 GCA_012654045.1 Ptyas mucosa
CACCCCCCCGACTTCCCAGAGCAAATACAAGATAAAATACAGCTCAAATTCTCTAAATTAAACTCCATTTCACACTTATCATAATCATAATCATTAAACAAGTAGATAAAAGGAAAGCAAGTCTTCTTTCTTCTTATTCCATCTAATTCAACAGAATTAATCTCCATTTATAATTACAGCAGTTAATAAAACAATTAAGTATTACCTAATCAAACCTATCATTACTCAATATAGCTAATTAATACTTAACAAATTATTAAGTCTATACAATTTAACAAGATATTTTATAACTTCTTTCATTTAAAACAAAAAAAAAACCCAACAACAACAACAACAACAAAAAAAGAAACCCTCATTCAAAAAAACCCAAATTTAAAATAAAATACTATATAAAGTCTTCCGTTCTCCACTTTTAAACCATCAAGGTCCAATTATAGTTAAAACACTTAATAAAAAAAATAATAATTTTTTTAATTAAAAAAATATAACAATCAAACCTCTTATTAATTTATCAATACAGATAAAACGTCATTTAATAACTATATCAAACATTTAAATTCTTCATACTAGATTAAACCAGTTGCTAATCTTCTTGTCTTCACATCTTCCAACAGCATATAGAATATCTTCATTTGCGTCTACCCACCTAAATAAAAAATTGCTTCTTTATAAAAAAAAACCCCGAGTGACTTTATAATTATATTTGAAATAGTATCCATCAAATCCAGTCAAAAATTAGATTAGTAAATTCATCAGATGTATTAGGGAAACCACCAGATCACCTGCAATTGCTCTAGGTCCATAGTCCTTTTGCCTTATATTTATTACTATCAAACAGGAAACTCCAATTTACTATATTCAATAAAACTTCTGCGATTACAGTTAGATCCAGATTTATTACAGTCCTTAATAAAATATTCCAAATCATTCAAGTCAGGGCATATTTCACAGCCCAACACACCAGCATTGCTGTGATCTGTTTATTCTTCTCAAAATATTCCAATACAGCTGTAGATTGCCTCATCATCATCGCTCATCTCTTAGTTAACTGGCATTAAACTGCTGTCTGCTTTTTTTCCCCAAAAAAATTCAAAATCTTTAAACAGTTAAACAATACTTTTTAAGGACCATCATCTCATCAAGCAGGGTTATTTTCCATTTCTCCAGTCTTTCTTCTTTTCCTTTTTACGAACTTTCTTCTTAACTTCGATCCCTCTGCCTTTTTTAACTCCAGTAAAATTTTGCGGTTTTTGGGATTGCATATTATAAAATTTTTGCAGAAATGTAGCTTCTTCTGGAAACAGCTCTTTAAATGCAGATTGAGTTTTATAAAAAAAAATTCGTGTAACCAAAATTTCATCAGCTTCCAAAATTTCTTGCTCCTTATTCTGCTCAGCATTCATCTTTCTCTCCTCAGTAAAAACTGCTATGATCTGTTGTTTTTTTACATCTCCCAACTCTTCATTCAATCCCCCACTGCTAGATTGCAACTCAGTATTTCCATGTATTTCATTGTTTCCAGCTTGAGAAGCTTGAAATATAGTATCAATTCTTTTCAATAAAGCAGAGGTAATTGAACTCAAAGCTTCCTCAAAATCAGACCATTGAGGGTTAATTAACCCTCCTTTGCTTTCTTTGCTTTCAAAAAGACCAGCCATCTTGCCCCCCTTCTTCCTTCCCTTCCAGAAGGACAGAAAAAAAAGGGGGGGGAAAGAGTTTCAAGAAGAAAAAAAAAAGACCCTTTACAATTTGTAATTTGTATTGCTGCTTCAATTATTATTATTACATCCTTTCTTATTTCATCCACTTTTCAAAAAGGAGTTTTACGTTTCAAACAGGGGCTTGTCAATAATTACTTCTAACTTTCACTTCTTCACGCCCCGTTGAAACTCAAACGCCATCTTGCTTTCACTTTCCACTTAGGGAAAATCTTTTAAAGAAAGTAAATCCTTGGAGTTAAAAAAAAAGAAAAAAAATACTTGCTGTTTCATTCGTGCAACTTGTGCTCCGCCAGCTTGATTCAAGAAGTATTTGTTTAAGATTGGTTGCTGGGATGGTAACGACATCTAGCTCTGCAAAGCAGAGACATCCAGGGTCCGGAGTACTGACAGACTTAACGGGGAGCTCTCATCTTCGAGCGCCAGATTATGGGTAAAATCTGGCACTCTCAGGGAGCTCTACCCCACCCGTCTACTCACTTTCCCCCCTCATACCAGGGGGAAAGTTTTCAAACTGCAAGACAGCCGATAGTCACTGTTCTTGCGGTTCTACGAAGCCCTGGACTGGCGCTTCAAAAAGAAGCGTCCGGCGATGTTGCAGTCCCACCGGAAGTCGCTAAGTGAGACATTTGTTAAGTGAGATTTGCCTCATTTTACGACTTTTCTGGCCATGGTTGTTAAGTGAATCGCTTCAGTTGTTCAGTTGGCAACACGGTTGTTAAGTGAATCTGGCTTCCCCCTCGACTTTGCTTGTCAGAAGGTGGCAAAATGGGATCACATGATCCCAGGACCAGGGGTGAAATGCTCCCAGTTCGGACCAGATCGCCTGATCCTGTAGCAATGGAGGCGGGTGGTTCGGAGAACCGGTAGCAAAAATCTCTGCCCCCACCACCCCACCCCATACCCAGCTGAGCTGCACAATCATCAGAGGCTTTTTTTTAACTTTTAAAAGCATTTTTTCTACAACCTCTTCGGCCGAAAAAATGCTTTTAAAAGTAAAAAAAAAAAAGCCTCTGATGATTGCGTGGCTCAGCTCTGAAGAGGTTGTAGAAAAAAATGCTTTTAAAAGCCTCTGATGATCCAAGCTGAGTTGCCTGATTGGCAGAGGCTTTTTTTTCCTTTTTAAATGCCTCTGATGATCCCAGCTGAGTTGCCTGATCGGCAGAGGCTTTTTTTTTTAAAAAAAGTTGCCTTTTATAAAAAGGCAACTCAGCTTGGATTGTCAGAGACATTTAAAAGAAAAAAAGCCTCTGCCGATCACGCAACTCAGCTGGGATCATCAGAGGCTTTTAAAAACTATAATTTCCAAGATTTTTGTATAAACCCATTTTAATTAACTTAATTTAAAATTTACAGAGGTGTGTAAATTATTCTGAAATTTACAGAGGTGTCTACATAGAAAAGTAGTCATTTTGCAAAATTTTTTCCAGTTTTTTACATGCTATTTATGAACAATATTGAGACTTACGGGATTTTTTTCTCCTCTAATTCATCAATACTATTGTCACTTGGATTTTTACAGGGAGAGAGAGAGAGGGAGGGAGAGAAGGAGGAGGGGAGAGAAAAATATCTACCTTATTTGAAATTCTTGGATGGCATTGCTTTAATTTTTAAATCACAATTCTGCCAATACATGAAGAAATGAAATATTCATTTTTCAATTAGAAAAAACTTTTGGTGTGACTTTGATTGTGGTAGGGGTTGTGTCTAAGTAAACAACTGTAAGATCAAACTATTCACTGGTGAAATTGACTGCTTTGATTTCTTTCAATTTCTCGCCTTAGTGAATCTTAGTGAATTTCAAATTTTCTCCCTTCCCATATTAGTTGTGATTGTTAAAAAAAAGTTTACATTTCATATATATTCCTTCCTTTTCCTCTCTCTTTCTCTTTCTAATATACATATATGACATTTTTGTACATAGTATTAAAATATGTTTTTCTCTATAAATTTCCCCTTTTTAAATTGAAAAAAAATATTTTAAAATTCAGAGAAATACAAATTTTAAAAATTAACTGACCTTCGGTTGGACTTACTGCTTCAAAAACGTGAAATTAGACTATTTCATTTTCATGCCAAATAATTACGTTTTTCTCCATTTTCAAAAAACAACAACAACTCTATGTACCAAATGAGTTATTTATCAGGGACGCTCTAACTTTTCTTTTCCGTCAGATCACAAATACTATTCTTTTTTTTAATGTTTACAGCCACATATCCACTTTTGGGGTACTCTATACAAATAACAAAAAGGGAAGTGGTGGCTCAGTGGCTAAGACGTTGAGCTTGTCGATCGAAAGGTTGGCAGTTCAGCGGTTTGAATCCTTAGTGCCACGTAACGGGGTGAGCTCCCGTTACTTGTCCCAGCTTCTGCCAACCTAGCAGTTCGAAAGCACGTAAAAAATGCAAGTAGAAAAATAAGTTGAAGTCATTTAAGCATCCATCTTCTCTCCTGTCTGTCTCCTTCAACCAGACATTCACAGCAGGGGGAAAAAATAAACAAAATTAACATTGCTATCAACACTCATTCTAAGTATATACCTGTCAGTAAATATATATTATTTTAATATTTTTAATTAGCTAATAAACATTTGTGAAATGTGAAAAAACAAGAGAGAGAAAAGAGAAAAATAGGGATCACCTTCGGTGGGAAGGTAACAGTGTCCTGTGTGCCTTTGACGTTTAGTCATGCCGGCCACATGACCATGGAGACGTCTTCGGATAGCGCTGGCTTTTCGGCTTTGAAACAGAGATGAGCACCGCCCCCTAGAGTCGCGAACGACTAGCACATATGTGCGAGGGGAACCTTTACCTTATACAATAGCTCAGTTGTTTCAGGTTCTCAGGTGTCTTTCTGCTTTAATATTTGAACTGCAACTGTGTCATTGGTGCTACTTTCTGAGGGATGTGTTAAACATTATTTCTTTTTAATTAAGAGGAGATAATAACCTGTGGCACAACTTTAAAGCAGTGCACCAGATGCTTCAAACCTCATTTTTAATTAATATACCTTAATAATCATTTGTACAGATGTAATATGGAGTGAATACATATGCTTTAAAGCTGTCTGGTTGTTGTTTTTTTAAAGAAATACATGAACTATGAGAAAAATATTCAGTTTGGGGTTATACATGTGGAGATCATCTCAGCATTCTGTAGAAATCCCTTCCCATGAAAATTACTTTTATTTTTCTTGATGGATGAAATAGGAAGCTGTATTTCTGAGCACTGATTTCCTTGTAAAATGCTCTTTAGAAAAAAAAATATTAAAAATCAATATAAAACAAAAAAATGAAAACGCATCTAAAGGCTGTCAAGACAAAAACAGAATGTTTGAATTGCACATAAAGGACAGAAAATAACTAGCCAGCTAACCTCTCTGGGAATGACTCCAACAATCAAAAGACTTTAACCAAAAAAGACCCATCCTCCTTCCTGAGCAAACTGCATTATCTTCACTAGTGGAAATCAGAGGAGAACATCTGAAGATGTTCACCACCGATGAGCAGGTTCCTGAACTAGAAAGTAGACTTTCTAATATGCACTGAAGCTCCCATGACAATTATGGATTGTATAAATCAGTCAACTATTCATAAGGCCAAGGAGCACAGTGGCTCATATGGTTTGGATGCTGGGTTGGAGATTAGCGAGCTTGCGTTCGAGACCCAAGTGCTGATGTGGGGTTGAGCGCCCTTCCTTCACTCAAGTCTAGATACTGCTGGGGACATGAAAGGAGCCCCCAACTGGGTGTCCCCTGGGCAACGGTGATGTCACCGGCTGATCCTTTCAACCCAGAAGTGCCTCGGTGCTCCTCACAGAAGTGCAATGCAATTCATAAAGGCCAATGTAATTTTGAGCTTGATTTGCTTAATGGTAATTTAATATCCCCTTTTCAGTTGTTGATTGGTGATGGAAGTTGTCCCTAATGCTACCTAACTACTGGATTTAGAGGAACCAAGTATTGCTAAGTTAAAGATTCGATATAGTGCAATGGTTAGAGCAGGGGTGTCAAACTCAAGGCCTGGGGGGCGGATCTGGGCCGTGGGGTTACCCTGAAAACAGTGAAGGACCAGCCTGCAGTGCCTCTGCCAGTGAAAACAGAGCTCGCAACGGCCGTGGGCAGCCCTCCCAAGCTCCGTTTTCACTGGAAGAGGGTTGCAGGAGGCCGTTACAGGCGAAAATGGAGAGCACTTAGGGTACCACAGGCGTCCCTGACACAAGTGACATTGAGCTGGCCATGGTTACCCTGGCCATGCCCACCCCGGCTCCCCGAGGTCAAACACAACCCTGATGCGGCCCTCAATGAAATCGAGTTTGACATTCCTGGGTTAGAGTGTTTGATTTAGATTTAGAGAGAACTTTTATTTCTAATACCTGGTTTGGACTCCTACTAAACTCTGAGGCAGCAGTACAATCCAGCAGGTTCTGACAGATTCTGGAGAACAGGTAGCGGAAATTTTGAGTAGTTTGGAGAACCAGCAAATACCACCTCTGGCTGGCCCTAAAGTGGGGAGGGAATGGGGATTTTGCAGTATCCTTCCCTTGCCACGCCCACCAAACCACGTCCACCAAGCCACACCCACAGAACTGGTAGTAAAAAAATTTGGATTTCACCACTGCTCTATTTTATTGGGAGGATCCTATGCACAGTTCAGTCCAGGGGTGAAATGTAAAATGTGTTACTACCTGTTCTGTGGGCGTGGCTTGGTGGTGGTGGTGGGTTAATGTGACTGGGTGGGTGTGGCCAACTTTTTTTTTTAACTTTTCAAAGCATTTTTTCTAATGCTTTGAAAAGCTTCTCTGCTGATCAGGCAACTCAGCTGGGATCATCAGAGAGTTTTCAAAGCATTTTTTTTACCACCTCTTCGGCCAAGAGGTTGTAGGAAAAAATGCTTTGAAAAGCCTCTGAGGATCCCAGCTGAGCCACGCGATCATCAGAAGCTTTTTTTTTTTAACTTTTAAAAGCATTTTTTCGTCGGAAGAGGTTGTAGAAAAAATGCTTTTAAAAGTTAAAAAAAAAGCCTCTGATGATCGTGCGACGCAGCTGAGCATGGTGGGGGGGGGCGCAGGGATTTTTGCTACTGGTTCTCCGAACCACCCACCGCCATCGCTACCAGATCAGGCGATTCGGTCCGAACCGGGAGCATTTCACCCCTGCTTCAGTCCCTTGTAGACTGAATGCTGACTATGTGGAGTAAAAAAAAAAAAAGATGAATTAAAGCTAATATCTTAAAAAGCATTGTCTTTATTCACTGGAGGGCCATACACCAAAGTTTTCAATCCCAGATTCGAAGGCATCTAGAACAGTGTCTGTCACTTTCCTTTTTTAACTGAAGGATGAAGCCCACTTGATCCACTTCTAATTAAGACCATCATAGAAAAGAGTATTTGTCTCTGAGTGTTATTATAATAGCATTCCTTCTGCTCCCCCAGAGGGAGCAAAACTTATGCACAAAGAAGGAATGGTTAATCCATCAGTATTAGGCACAAAGGTTTAATGTGATAAAATGTACTTGGAGCCTTTTACTGCCTATTGTTATAACAAGAACGACCCATTTCCCAGTTTTACGAGGTGGAAATTTGAATGGCAGTGACAACATATCAGCTTTTATTGGTGGTGAGCTATACTTGGTATGTTAGCCATGTTGTTTTCTCATTTTGATATCCAGAAAAGGAAGTTCTTCAGAGAGTGACAAGAAGGTATTGTGACTAAGCAGAACATAAGTAAAATTTAAGAAGAAGGATTAAATGCAATTACATCTCTCTTTTTTTCTCCACTTACTTCATGGCCTCTGGAGAAATTTGTCCTCAGTCAATTACCTTCTACTATGAGTTTCCCATCAGTCCTAAAAATGGAAGAACTCTACTACAGGTCCTGCATCTACAGAATATGAATTCCCTTCACTTATTAGCAACACATTGATGGGAATTTTCAGCAGAGAAGGATGCTATCCAAGACCGTGTCTAATGAATTGGAAAATAAAACATTTAGGAAGATTTACTTGATGAAATCTTGTCGTTATTAACTGCAAAGCATATCTGGCATATCTGATTTAAGGGATGTTTTAATGTAATCCAACTGGTTTCTTCATCCTTCCAGCAACTAGGAGTCTTTGGTCAGCCTTATCTATACATCAAAATGGATTATCAGGGAATGAGTTTTGCTCTGTTTATATACAAGAGGCTTGCCCTGTCAATTTTTTTTTTTAATTTGATTTATATGCCGCCCTTCTCCGGAGACTCAGGGCGGCTTACAATGCGCTAAGCAATAGCCTTCATACTTTTGTATATTTTATACAAAGTCAGCTTATTGCCCCCACAAACCGGGTCCTCATTTTACCCACCTTAGAAAGGATGGAAGGCTGAGTCAACCTTGAGCCTGGTGAGATTCGAACTTACAGTAATTGCAGGCAACTGGATGTTAAATGCTGCCTTGTAGGAGGCATTAGCCTACTATGCCTCTCAGGCTCATTCAGTTTTAATGGGAAAGTTCGTAGTGGGTTCCTTGATTAGGCCGTTGTTTACTGTTAACTTGTTTGTCTGAGTCAATAGTTGAAAAATTCAGCATCCTTTGCAATAACAAAGGAATAGGTAGCTAAACTTATGATTGATCAGTGCAGCTGTATTACAACCAGTATTAATACTAGACGGAGTTGAGAATCAAACCGTGACAGGTGAGTGTGTGAAGCTTCAGTTGTGCATGCAGGGGATCTAAGTTGCACACATGAAAACATATCCTACTCCTCTGGGCTCAACACTGTGCTTTATGGCTTTGATAATTAAATTATAGAAAGAAGAGTAATATAATGTAACTGTAGAGGAGGGGTTAAGATATAATTGTGTGTATAACGGCTATGAAGAATATTAGAAGTGACTTCTTTGTGTATGTAATTGGCAGCATTATACTTTCGAGCTGGCTGTGTCAATTTCATTTCATTTCATTAGATTTATATACCGCCCTACTCCCGAAGGACTCAGGGCGGTGAACAGGCACAAGATAAAATACATAAATACAAAAGTTAAAACATAATTAAAACCAAATTAAACAATTTAGCCCGCGACAGTTAAAAATCCCAATAATTTAAAAACAAATTAAAATTTCACTTTAGAAAATTTAAAAGATATTTAAAAGAAAAGGGGAGAAAATTAGACCAGGCCGGCTTGCTGGAATAGGAGGGTCTTAACAGCACAGCGGAAAGTACGCAGATCCAGGATCCTCCGTATCTCCGGGGGGAACTCGTTCCAGATAGTAGGTGCCCCCACAGAGAAGACCCTCCTCCTGGGGGCCGCCAGTCGACATTGTTTGGCTGACGGCACCCGGAGGACCCCCTCTCTATGGGAGCATACAATGAGCCCAAAGACAGTCTCAGAAATGATCTTTTTATTGCAAAAAACTTCCAGGGTGGCGAAAGATTGTTTCTTCAACTAACACAAGCCAAATCATCAAACCTGTGGTGACATTGTCTTTTGGTCTGCTTGTTTTTCTCCTTGTTCCTCTTAGACCTATCAAGGAGGGGGGAAAAAAACATAATCTTATTTGTCCTAATAAATGAATCAGGTGGAACTAACACATAATATTTAAAAGTTCTCACCAACATAATGCTTCAATACACTGGAGAGGGGATCAAGAGGGGAAAAAATAGAAGACGTTGACGGGTTATGGTTCAATTGCTTGGGAATTTCTGAGTTGCATCTCTTCCTACTTGATCCTCAATTTTTCCTTGCAGGGTCTCAGAAAGATCCATCACATTCCAAATTGAGGAGTACTTTCACCCATTACCATTGCAACCGTTGTAAAAGCCTCGGTGACTCGGTGGTTAGAATGCAGTACTGCAGGCTACTTCTGCTGCAGCTTGGCAGTTCGAATCTCGCCAGGCTCAAGGTTGATTCAGCCTTCCATCCTTCCGAGGTTGGTAAAATGGGGACCCAGATTGTTGGGGGCAATAGGCTGACTTTATAAACTGCTTAGAGAGGGCTGTAAAGCACTTTGAAGCGGTGTATAAGTCTAAGTGCTATTGCTATCAGTAAGAAAGGAATGAATGCTGATCTACTTGGCTAGTTAAATGTAACAAGAGTTATTGTTTATTAACTTATTAATTAATTGATTTTATCATTAGAGTACCATAGTGTATGCTGCCTGTATTGCCTACCACTAATACTGATGGTAAATGCCACATGGAAGAATAAAGCAAAGGTGGTAGGACACAATTGTCATAGACATGAAGATTACCCAGTTGGACCCAGTTGCTGTATTTGATTGTATGAAATGGCATTTGTTGATCTGAAAAGCAGATCCTGCACAGGAGGAGGAGGAAGAGAGAGAGGAGGAGGGGAGGAAGAGAAAGGGAAAGGGAAAGGGAAAGGGGAAGGGGAAGGGGAAGGGGAAGGGGAAGGGGAAGTGGCTTTACCTTGAACTAGCCTTGGTAAGTTTCTATTAAGTTTAATTGGTACAAATTTGGCAGAAGGGTTCTATGTAGAGGTGGGATTCAACTGGTTCTGTCTGGTTCGAGTGAACCGGTAGTGGCAACCACGGAAGGCTCCGCCCACCCGCCCAGACATAATGCGCGAGCAAAGAGCATGCACAGAAGGCCGTGCACATGCGTGCGCTCACATTTGCGAACCGGGAGGGAAGGTAAGTGAATCCCACCTCTGGTTCTATGGGCATGTAATTGAAAAAATTGTACTACGTACCAATTGTTTTCCAGAAACAACTTAAAGTATTTATTTTTAACTGTTAACAGGACGCAGATCATTTTGGGCTTTGTCTTCAGGACCGGCTGTCTCAATATAAATTTGACTACAGTATATACCAGTGATGGCTAACCTTTTTCCCGTCGTGTGCCAAAAGTAGGGAGAGCGCGGGGGAAGTCGTGCATGCACGTGCCCACACTCATAATTCAATGCGCCCCACCCCCCATGCATGCGCACATGACCCTCCGCACTCCCCCCACTTTTGGCACACAATAGCATGGTGGGACCGGTAGGTCCGTTTTTCGCCCTCCCCAGGCTCCAAAGCCTTTCTAGGGGCCTGGGGACAGCGAAAACAACCTTCTCCACCCCTCCGGAGGCCCTCCAGAGGCTGGAAAACAGATGGTTTCCTGATCTCCAGCCCCACCGGAGCTGAGCTAGGGCAACGCCACAGATGGCACGCGTGCCATAAGTTCGCCGTCACCGGTATATACATTTAAATCCGGAAGAGAGGATCTTTTGAATGGATTTGTGGATAACCAGTGAAGGAGACTCAACTCTTACTACTGTCAATATGTTCTCACTGGATTTGTGACTGGGCCTCATTCTCTCTACTTTTGGAAAGCACATCAATATATAGATCCCACAGTTTAATGCTGAAGTCCAAGCATCCCATTCTGGTCTAGTACAAGTATCCCAAGAACTCAGAGGCCACTGTCTTTGTTTCTGCAAGTGAAATGACTTGGTGGAGAAGCCTCTGAGATATTTTCAGACAGCTAATTTAGAGCTGAATATTTTATATAATCATTTATATAAGCTAAGGCTTGGAGTCCAGCAAACAAAAGTAAATATACAAGACAGGTTGGAATAACCTGAACCTGGAAGTGTTTAATGAAAAGGCCACTCTAAAATTTGGCTTAGGAGAGCCACTCAAAATATTTATATTATCGGAATGAAAATAGCCCAGAATAAATGAAATGCCAGTCATGAAATTACGCAAAGAGCGACTTTGTTTTCAGAATCTGTTATTTTGTGAAGTTTTGTTAAATTACTAATAGTTTCCTAGAAATGGTTTTAAAGCACTGCGATGCATTTTGTATAAAAGTGATATATACAATTTTTCTTTCCTTCCTTTTCTTGTGCCTCCCCATTCATAATTTATTAAGATGTTTTTCTATACTGGTAGAGCACAATTCCCAAAAAAATTTAGATAGACTCCTCAGCCCAACTGAAAGTTGCCACCATATTTTAAGGTATCAAAAGTCAGCATTCTGAGTAACATACCCATTGAACGCAGAACTCCAAGGTAGGTAGATTCCTCAAAGAATCATGTTTATTGGGTACATCATATCGGCCCAGCTGGTGAAAACCAACTCTTAACAGTTCCTGTGGTTTTCACCTAATTAAAAGAGTAAAAATCCCCCCTCCCAGGTGTCACCGGTCACATTGTCCAATGAAGATGGATGGCAGGCTCCTCTCCTCCTTCAACAGCCACCTGTTACAATGACCTTGGTTCCCACAGGAAAACTTTTTGTTTTGACTGTAGCCAGGCTAACTACTTCCCCACCCCCTCCCTTCCCTCTCTTAGGCTTCGTGGCAACTATGAGGCAGCCCAAGATGGCTTCAACCAGGATCGCTTCAGAGTTGACATCAAAAAGGAAGGAAAGTGAGCATTCAACTCCATGGGAGTATTTCAATTTGAATTAATGTAATTTAACATATATCATATTTCTGCTCTCCCTTATGGCACTCCAGAAGCAATTCTATCAACAGGCACATTGATCTACAACCAGCCTACGAACCCCTCAGAATCCAAATCAACCACACAGCCAACCAGAGACGGCACCGACCCTCAACCAACCCACGCACACACCATCACCAGCAGTTCATCTCCCAAATATGTACTCTTCTTATCACAAGACCCATCACAAGACTCACTGATGACTCATAGCTGACCCATCACAAGACCCTCACTTGACACACCCACACCTGAAACCCTTATAAACAGTAGAAGACTGACATCCCCTAAACCAGGGGTGAAATCCAGCAGGTTCTGACAGATTCTGGAGAACTGATAGTGGATATTTTGAGTAGTTCGGCGAACCGGTAGCGGAAATTTTGAGTAGTTTGGAGAACCAGCAAATACCATCTCTGGCTGGCCCCAGAGTAGGGTGGGAATAGAGATTTTGCCATATCCTTTCCCTGGAGTGGGGAGGGAATGGGGATTTTGCAATATCCTTCCCCCAGGAATGGGGTGGGAATGTGGATTTTGCAGTATCCTTCCCCTGGAGTGAGGTGGGAATGGAGATTTTGCAGTATCCTTCTCCTGCCACGCCCACCAAGCCACACCACACCCAGCAAGCCACGCCCACAGAACTAGTAGTAAAAAAAAATTGAATTTCACCACTGCCCTAAACTCTGCTGAAGATGTTACCTAGTCTGCTAACGAAACGTTCGGAAACCATCTCACAAGCTCGGAGAACGAACCTTCACCTTCACTGGAATAAAATCTATCCTGTGATCATGCAGCTAAGAAATTTCCACTGGATTTTCATTTCTAACCCGCTGTTTCAGAAGCATTTTGTAATATTTTTTTTCTTTTTGTATTAAAAAAAAAACATGGCAGGAAATTGCCACTCAAGTCTGTTGAAATTGTAACGCATACTTATTAGTACCTGCTATCAACATGCCCAATGGTGCATTCTTCTGGGTATGCAAGTTGCTTAAGTGTGTATTGCTGCTTAGTTAAGCTGTGGTTTTTTTTAAAAATAGAACTAAATGGACCACATGATTCTTAAAATAAAAGGTTGATTGAACAGTGGCCATGAGGCTTCTATTCAAAGCAGCAGAATGCCTGTTGATGAAATATGGATGCTGAGAACCCAAGGAGGCCTCTACTAAGATCTTATCAATAGCCCATCTAGCTACAGAAAGCAGTCTTTTTGTGCCCGTGGTCTATGTTCGTTTAGTTTTCAACGAATGAAGCACAAAATTTGGTTTCTAGCTGAGCATGGGTGAAAATTTCAATCCCTCTTATATATTATTTATTTATTTATTTAATTTATTTATTTATATTTATATGCCGCCCTTCTCCGGAGACTCAGGGCGGCTTACAATGCGTTAAGCAATTGCCTTCATACTTTTGTATATTTTATACAAAGTCAGCTTATTGCCCCCACAATCTGGGTCCTCATTTTACCCACCTTAGAAAGGATGGAAGGCTGAGTCAACCTTGAGCCTGGTGAGATTTGAACTCGCAGTAATTGCAGGCAGCTGGATGTTAAATGCTGCCTTAGTAGGAGGCATTAGCCTCCTACGCCACTGAGGCTCCTTAGATATGTTTAGATATGTTAGATAGATATGTTTCATTTCAATGATCTTGCTTATGATAAGGGATAGCATCGTCTTGCTTAGAGGGATAGAGTCAAGATCACATGAAATGTTAATGCCACTTTATAATGCCTTGGTAAGGCCACACTTGGAATACTGCATTCAGTTTTGGTCGCCATGATGTAAAAAAGATGTTGAGACTCTAGAAAGAGTGCAGAGAAGAGCAACAAAGATGATGAGGGGACTGGAGGCTAAAACATATGAAGAACGGTTGCAGGAACTGGGTATGTCTAGTTTAATGAAAAGAAGAACTAGGGGAGACACGATAGCAGTGTTCCAATATCTCAGGGGCTGCCACAAAGAGGGAATCAAGCTGTTCTCCAAAGTACTTGAGGGCAGGACAAGAAGCAATGGGTGGAAACTAATCAATAAGAGAAGCAACCTAGAACTAAGAAGAAATTTCTTGACAGAACAATTAACCAGTGGAACAACTTGCCTCCAGAAGTTGTGAATGCTCCAACACTGGAAGTTTTTAAGAAGAGATTGGCTAACCATTTGTCTGAAGTGGTGTAGGATTTCCTGCCTAAGCAGGGAATAGAAGACCTCCAAGGTCCCTCCCAACTCTGTTGTTCTGTTCTGTTCTGTTCTGTTCTGTTCTGTTCTGTTCTGTTCTGTTCTGTTCTGTTCAGCATTAAACCTTCCAGCAGGCCAATATACCTCTTTCCCCCCCAAGCCTCTGGGTGGGGAGATTGTGGAAGTCTTTGCCAATTATTTGTGTTGGTTTTGTTCAGGCATTCTGCCATCTTGGCTAACAGTACTGTGATTTCTCTTCTGTAAATATATCTGATCTCTATTTCCAAGCGTACTGTACAATCGTATGGCTATTACCATGTTTGCAGTGACAAACTTTAAAAACTTTAACCCTTCCCGGTAAACTTTCTCCACACATACACGTTTCTCGAGTGATAAATAATCAATACGAAGAATAGACAACTTATGGCATTTCATAAATTATTATTTTTTAGCTCTTAGCAGTTCTAGGAAATATAGTCAGCGATAAGGTATTTCAGAATTGTACCTTTGCACTTGGAATGCCCACCTTTCTACAATATTTTTTGTCATCTAAAAATGTGTTTCGGTAAGTTTCGTTTTCCTGCAAAAGAAGCATTTGTTTTTCTCTCTCACTTTTAATTTATTCCAAATATTCCTTAAAACTGTGAACTTTATTTCTATGAGATTATTTCCTGGGAGCAATGCCATTATGTCATAACTGGCAGATGTCCTATATAAATATTGCAAAATATGGGACTACTTGCCATGTAAGTTTGTTGTAAAATTTGACCTGCATATCCTAAAAAGCACCTTCTTAGTGCTGGGAGTTGAAGTCCACCCATCTTCAAGTTGCTGAGGTTGAGAAACACTGTGTTAAACTATAACTCCCAGAATTCTTGGGAGCTTGCCTAGGAATTCTGGAGTTGGTTATCTAATAGTTTTTGAAGGTTTTCCCATCTGGATGATTTTGCATGGGCTAAGATGCTAACCAGAAGATGCTAACCAGATTCTTCAAGAGAATCTCAGATCTGTAATCTAGATGAGAAAATTGGAAAAGAAGTAATGGTAAATCATTTCCATTGGTTGCCAAGAAGGCTACAAGAAAACATTCACAAAATCATTTGGAATGTAGTTACTATTTATAAATGATACGGTCAGAGTTTATGAGGCAATGTGTTTCTTTTCTTCTACTTTTCTATCTCAAATTACTAATCCTTCCTTCCTTCCTTCCTTCCTTCCTGCCTTCCTTCCTTCCTTCCCTTCTCCTTCCCCTTCCTTCCTTCCTCCCTCCCTGCCTCCCTGCCTCCCTGCCTCCCTCCCTTCCTTGTATATGAGACATAAGATGTGATGTGATATAATTCCTTAGCACTGTGAGATGCAGTGATTTTCACTTATCCAGCATAGATATATGTACTGAACAGACAAAAGTTTAAACATTTATAGATAGTTAGGGCAACTGATTCTAATATCTTTCCATGTGTTTCCTCCACCTCCAAACCTTTCAAGACTCAAGCACGTTACTGTTCTGAGATAAAAAATAGGCAATGCCATCTAGTGGGCACGAAAGACAACTTAACCAGGAACTGCCAACAGGCCAGCGGTTTTCAACAACCCAGGCGTTTTCATATCAGCTGGCAGAGCAAATGGGACATTTTAGCCAAATATTTACTACCATGCTCTGTGACGCTGAGTTTTTTACGCTCTCGTTCACCTGAACTCTGCTTGCTTTTTGAACCTCGTGTATTCTGTGTATTTATCAATCAGTAGTAAGTCATTTAAATCTGTCTCTCAAAGTTAAGCAAACAGGTTCCAGGCACGTAGCATGTGGGTTTTCATCTTCCTTGAGACAGGCCCTGCCAGAGGCCAGACAAGCAGTGGTGGGATTCAGCCAGTTCGCACCTATTTGGCAGAACCGGTTGTTAACTTTCTAAGCAGTTTGGAGAACCGGTTGTTGGAAGAAACCTTATTTTGTTTTTTTCCACTTTACAGGGCTAATCCTGTAAGGAAGGCAAGAAGGAAACATTCTGGTGTTGTTTCTAGCCTAATCTTTATTCCCCTCCTTACAGAAACTGCCTCACTGTTAACCCTTATTACATTGTAACAGCTAAGGTGAAGCGCCTATCGACATGAGTGATGTTGAGTTGACAGTCGCCCACACTGTCACATGACCACCGAGCCACGCCTACCCAGCTGGTCATTAGGGCAGAGAATCGGTTGTTAAATTATTTGAATCCCACCACTGCAGACGAGGCATAATGGGAAGTTTAGCAATCTGGGTTCCAGAGTGAAGACGGCAGCCAAAGGTTGTGGCCTTTATGAAATCACCTTCGTTTGCAAGAATACATATCATGCTTCCCTGAAAATCAGACCCTGTCTTATATTTTTTTTGCCAACAAAAAAGGGACCAGGTCTTATTTGTCTGCCTTTCTTTCTTATTGCTAGAAGTAGACTGCTTATTTCTAAGGCAAGGCTAAGGCAGTTTGGCTTTATGGTATTGCCTAGAAATATTTCAACTTGCTAAGCAAACTTTCCTTGTCAAGTTCCAGGTGGAACCTGAAGACAAATTACAATTTTTAGTGGAACCTGAAGACAAATTACAATTGTTGCATGTATTTAACTAGCCAGGTTAAATCACTATTTTCATTTGGAAGGTAAAGGAAACAGTAATGCCATTGGCACTGGTAGGAGTCCTGCAAAATAGCCATTTAAGGGTCAGGTTAGTTCTCTTGTCTCTAAAGCTCTTTTAGCCTTGCTGAGATTTTTTTCTGCATCCGGAAAGAAAACTTCACAGTAAGACTGGCCTCTTAGGGAATAGTGAGATCATAGAAGAGTCCAAGTTTTTTATTTATTTTATTTTGTCGAGAACATATTAGCTAATATATATAAGTATAAGCATGAATTGAATACATAAAATGAACACAATTTATTTATTTATTTATTTATTTATTTATTTATTATTCGTATTTCTATGCCGCCCATTCTCCGAGGACTCTGGGCGGCTTACAACAAAGACAGTATTCTAAATAGCATATTACCCCCCAACAATCTGGGTCCCCATTTTACCCACCTCAGAAGGATGGAAGGCTGAGTCAACCTTGAGCCGGTGAGATTTGAACTGCTGATCTGCTGAACTAGCAGTCAGATGAAGTAGCTGCAGTACTGCACTCTAACCACTGTGCCACCTCGGCTCCTTTAAAGGGAACATTAGGACAGGGATGATAGGCGTGCTAGTGCTCTTATGCACGCCCCTTACAGACTTCTTAGGAATGGGGTGAGGTCAACAGTAGACAGTCTAAGGTTAAAGTTGTGGGGGTTTGGGGAAGAAACCACAGAGTCTGGTAGTGCATTCCAGGCATTGACCACTCTGTTGCTGAAGTCATATTTTCTGCAATCGAGTTTGGAGCGGTTCACTTTAAGTTTGTATCTATTGTGTGCTCGTGTATTGTTGTGGTCGAAGTTGAAGTACTCATTGACAGGTAGGACATTGTAGCAGACGATTTTATGAGCTATGCTTAGGTCAGACCGAAAGCGGCATAGTTCTAAGTTGTCTAAGCCCAAAATTTCAAACCTGGTGGCATAAGGTATTCTGTTGTGAGTAGGGGATGGAGGACTCTTCTTGTGAAATATTTCTGGACGTGCTCAATTGTATTAATGTCCGATATGCAGTGCGGGTTCCAGACAGATGAGCTGTATTCGAGAATTGGTCTAGCAAATGTTTTGTATGCTCTGGTTAGTAGTGTAATATTACCGGAGAAGAAGCTACACAAGATTAAGTTTACAACCCTTAATGTCTTTTTGGCGATGTTGTTACAGTGGGCTTTGGCACTTAGATCATTTGATATGATTACTCCAAGGTCCTTGATAGAGTGAGGATCATCTACAAAGTCATGTTCTGAAGTAGATTGTGCGACATAAAATCTTACTAGGGCAAGAGAAACTAAAACAGCCAGTTAATCCAATTTTGACTGTAGTCTTTCCTGTTCAACTTTTGCATTCAAAAAAATCTGAGAGCAATTTTTTTTTTGCCTCGCTAAGAACAGAGCAGAGAAGATGCAAAAGGATTTTGACTGACTCCACTTCAGATTGAGTTGCATTCCTGAGGATAGAATTAAAAATACAATTGGATGCAAGTTCAGAGTTGGACTGAAGGGAAGTTTTACTTTTGCTTTTCTTCTGGGGAAAGGAGCTTTATTTGTAAAGCCTAGATCCAAAGAAATGAAGGAAAACTTTATCCATTCAGCGTGGGAAATATATTTTATTCTGATCCACTTTTATCCACTTTTAAAACTTGGATCTTTCTTAAAAGTAAACCCTGGCAGTGACTGATCTTACTTCTTGTATCATGTTTGTCTCTCGGCCACGCTGATAGGGTTGCAGTGGAAATTGAAATCCACTTTCGGGAGATATACAGTTTGAAGAAAACGGCATCAAATTACAATATCTTAGGCCCAGAGAATTGTTTGCAAATCCCTGATGATAAAGGATTTTGAAACTAAGCAAATATTTGCCCTCTAAATCTCAAAGATCAGACATTTTTTAGGGAGGGAGGGAGGGGGGAGGGAAGGAAGGAAGGAAGGAAGGAAGGAAGGAAAGAAGGAAGGAAGGAAGGAAGGCAGGCAGGCAGGCAGGCAGGCAGGCAGGCAGGAAGGAAGGAAGGAAGGAAGGAAGGAAGGAAGGAAGGAAGGAAGGAAGGTCAAATATACACACCAATTCCCTGATAACAATATCTTCTATTTACAATCTGTATGATAGCTTTGGCCACTCCGGAATCCTCAGTGTGAGATAAATATCAGATTGAGACATCTTTGTTAATGTATTATGGATGTGTTTCAGAGAATAAACCCAAAGTCTCAGAGGAAACTCCTGTAGTAGCACAGACAATTGAGTGAAAAGTAATTAAGTCCTCTGCTAACGGGGAGATGATTACTTATTTATCATCTCCAACTGTTCGACAGTCACATCAGATGTTATGGGCACTGAGGGACCACATTTGAAGTATCTTCAGATTTCATGGCAGAGCCCCCCGCCAAAAGTGATCAGACCCACGTCTTTAGAAAAAGGATGTTTAGAACTGCTTGGTTCATTGATAGGGGAGGAAGCAGACAGAAACTTGTCTATAAAAGAAGGCATTCACCAGCTTTGTCCCAAGACAAAACTCAATGCTTGAATTGAGATCTCCATCATTTTTATTTTATTTATTTATTTATTTAGTTAGTTAGTTAGTTACTTAGTTAGTTAGTTAGTTTGTCAAAGATGTACGAGAAAACAGATATAAGTATAAACATGGACATGAACACAGGAAATGAGTATGAATAAAGGGGGACAGTAGGACAGGGACGGTAGACACGCTAGTGCACTTATGCACGCCCCCTTTACGGACCTCTTGGGAATGGGGTGGGGTCCATGGTAGATAGTTTAAGGTTAAGGTTTTGGTGGTTTGAGGATGTAACTATAGAGTCAGGTAGAGCATTCCAGGCGTTGACCACTCTGTTGCTGAAGTTGTATTTTCTGCAATTGAGTTCGGCGCGGTTTACCTAAGTTTGTATTGATTGTTTGCCCGTGTTGAAGCTGGGCATGGGCATTGTTGCCCATGATTGCTTTTGAAGCTGAACTAGTCATTGACAGGTAGGACATTGTAGCAGACAATTTTGTGTACTATGCTTAGGTCAGATCATAGTCGGCATAGTTCTAGGTTATCCAAGCTCAAAATTTCGAGCCTGGTGGAATCAAATAATAATAATAATAATAATAATAATAATAATAATAATAATGATGATGATGATAATGCACTGGTCATTATGTAAAAAATACGACTTACCTGTATCCAAAAAGTCACGGGAACATAAAGTTCTAGAAAATGAGAAGGTGAAGATCTTCAAATACAGACGGATTGTCACTTGGAACACAACACGCCAGATATCACAGTTGTCAAAAACCGAAACGTACGATTTATTGACATTGCGGTACCAGGAGACGCCAGAGTCGAAGAAAAAGAACTGGAAAAAATCATGAAATATTGCGACCTGGCCATCGAAACTACGCGGCTATGGATGAAACATGTAAAAGTGATACCCATCGTCATTGGGGCACTTGGTACCATGTCCAAGAATTTTATAAGATACAGCAACAAATTGCAGCTTCCTGCAATAACACCTGCGGAACTGCAAAAAACTACGCTACTTGGAACATCGTACATCTTAAGAAGGTACTTGGTTGGCAGCAACCCGTATCAACCATTAGCACCAGTCAATGATATTTGTGATGCATTTTTGAATGTTCAGTTGACTAAGTTTCATGTTTAATGAATAAAGTAAATAATAATAATAATAATAATAATAATAATAATAATAATAATAATAATAATATAGTCATCTGGGAGAGATTATTTGCTTACTTCCAAGAAAGCTACCATTGCTATCATCGTTCCTTACATTCACGTTTTAAAAGTTCAGATTCCAAATCTTAACATCTAGCTAGGTACAGATGGGAAAAATGTCTTCTATTTATAGAACTCTCTTTAGGAAACATTTTCAAGGTCCATCTCAGCCTCCTACGAATGGCATCCAGAGGAGTGAACCTTTCTCATTGCAATGAATTATGCCCCTTAGCAAGCTCTGTTGTCATTTTTAGTGTGTGTGTGTCCACCCACTCTACCCACCCGGAAGCATCTTGTTAAATAAATGCAAGAAGGAAAATATACCAGCTGCTGAATGAGAACCGTCCTATCACAGTTCTCAAAAATTCTGTGTGCTTTATGCAAAGAGAACAAGAAGGACCTCGTGTGGCTGGCTATGACTTTTGGATCATTTTGTTCTGAAATTCAGTCTATCGCCAATTCCTGAGGATTAAATTAGGTGCTCCATTATTATTCAGTGGAGGATACCAGTGGTGGTATTCACTTACCTTCGCTACCAGTTCGCAAATGTGAGCACACTCGCACATGTGCTCACTTCACTCACGTGCACCACCTCTGTGCATGCGCAGAGCAGTGGTGGGTTGCCCCCGGTTCGGACCGGTTCTATAGAACCATCAGTAAAACCGGAGGGAGGCTCCGCTCACCAACCCCGATGTCATCAGAACGCTTCTGCGCATGCGCAGAAGAGTGCATGTGCATGCGAGCAAAGTGAGCATGTGCGCAGACCCCATTGCGAACTGGTAGTAGAGGTAAGTAGAACCCACCCCTGGCACAGAGTGTCAAAAATGGGACGTGATGATGTCCGGGCGGGTTGACAGAGCCTCCCACAGCTCCTGCTACCGGTTCGCCCGAACCACATAGAACCAGCTGAATAGCACCACTGGAGGACACCTACAACCAAAGACTTTCAATTTGTGATTTGCTTCTACACTAGGAAGGAGGGGGAAAATCTACTGAAATTAATATGCTTTTAGTGAAAGGAATTTGTTTGTTTGTTTTTGTTTCCTGCCTTTATTATTTTTGCAAGGTTGGGTTAAGAGAGAGCCCACCTGACACTAACCTCTACATCGGAGCAGAAGCCATGCTAACAACCAAAAATAAGAAAAAGTGTGCAACGAAAGACATCTGGTGACCTCTTATTCTGGCAAGTCGAAATAATGTCTGGAGCCTCTGTTGACACACAACTGTGGATCTCCTTAGCAGCCGCCTGACAGATTTTGATAGCTACGTCCCACCAGAGAGCTGGGAAAAGCACTTCAGAAAACTGGATAGAGATGAAGCAGTAAATCACAGATGATTTTTCAACATGTTGGTGAGAATCTACCCACCTGTCACTAGTGGCACTAGAGATCTCTCGCTTTAGGCCCAGGAATGCTATGGCAGGGGTATCAAACTCAAGGCCCAGTGAGGGGATCCGGACCATGAGGTGCTTAGATCTGTCCTGTGGGGCCGCCCTGGAAACAGTGAGGAACCAGCCCGTGGTTCCTCTGCCAGTGAAAATGGAGCTTGGGAGGGCCGTGCGTGCTCCCCAAACTCCGTTTTCACTGGCAGAGGGCTGCAGGAGGCCGTCGCGGCTAAAAATGTAGCTCAGGATCCCATTTTCACTGGCAGAGCACTCAAGCCCCCAAAGGCGCCCCTGACACAATGACATCAAGCTGGCCACACCCACCCCGGCCGCTGACGTCAAACACAATCCTGATGCTGCCCTCAATGAAATCGAGTTTGACACCCCTGGTCTATGGGATAATTTAATCCTCCCAGTCTACTCAAAAACAACAAAGCACTCTGTGAAGGATCAGAGTTCCAGCAACATAGTGCAGTTCCTTATTCTAAATAGGGACACATTCTCTCAGATGAAGCCGTTTGGATTTTTGACGTTGTGCCTTCTTGTAAACAGTTGAAGGATAATAGCTTGAATAAATGGAATCATATAGTTTGAAGAGGCCATCAAATCCGACCTCCTTTTCAGTACTGGAATTCAGATTAAAGTCTTCCTAGTGTTGGCCTTTGGAAAGGGCCTGGAAACTTGACTCGGCCAACTGGCTTGATGGCGGCATCTCATTTTTGGAGATGGCTAATAGATTATTAGGGACATGGTGGCTCAGTAGGTAAAATGTTGAACTTGTCGATCGAAAGGTCGGCAGTTCAGCGGTTCGAATCCCTAGTGCCGCATAATGGGCTGAGCTCCCGTTACTTGTCCCAGCTTCTGCCAACCTAGCAGTTCGAAAGCATGTAAAAAATGCAAGTAGAAAAATAGGGACCACCTTTGGTAGGAAGGTAACAACGTTCCCTGCACCTTTGGCATTTAATCATGCCGGCCACATGATCACCGAGACGTCTTCGGACAGCGCTGGCTCTTCGGCTTTGAAATGGAGATGAGCACCGCCCCCTAGAGTTCAGGAATGACTATATGTGCGAGGGAAACTTTACCTTTAATAAATTAGCAGATGATCCCACCTCCATCCAGTTTAATTGTTGGTTCTTTTAAAGAGAGATCCAACTTAGGATAATTTTTCCGACAGGGAGAAGGATTAATCAGCGGAATAGCTTGCTTCACAGAGTTGTGAGTGCTCCATGGTTGAAAGTTTTCAAAAATAAACTGGACAACCATTTGATTGGGATGATATGAGGTCTCCTGCCTTGAGCAGAGGGTTGGACTAGAAGATCTCCGAGGTGCCTTTCAACCTTATGATTCTATGTATTATATTCTATTTGCTTTGCTGTTAATTTAATCAGTGGTGGTATTCAGCCGGTTCTATTTAGTTCAGGCGAACCGTTAGCGGCGGCTGCATGTGGCTCCGCCCACCCGCCTGGGCGTCCCATTTACCCATATTTTTGACACTCTGCGCATTCGTGGAAAGCCCTGTACATGCGTGGAGGAGGCTCACATTTGCGAACCGGTAGCGAAGGTAAGGGCATACCACCCTGAATTTAATGTTCTGATTTTGATGCTCAAAGTTTGAAGGTTTTAAAGTTTTCATTGCGTAATATCACTATAACATTGTCAGCTGCCCAAAGTCGCTAAACAGTGAGAAGGATGGCATATAAATGTAAAATAAAATAAAATATAAAAAATAATAAAGTAAAGTAAAGTAAAGTAAAGTAAAGTAAAGTAAAGTAAAGTAAAGTAAAGTAAAGTAAAGTAAA